>CM034706.1:226648366-226673527 GCA_020142125.1 Phrynosoma platyrhinos
GGCCCTTGTAGTCTCTTCCAACTCTATGATTCTATGATTCTATGATTAATCTTCTGCCATCCCACTTTTTCAGCTGCCTTTAGAATGTCCCAGTTTCTCTCACCTCCTCCCACTTTCCATCTTCTTCTTGGCTTACTTCAGTTGGTGCAAACTGAGTTCAAAGCGCAAAAGCAGTTTGCACTCAATTAATTGAGTAGTGGGGAGAGGACAGGAGAGGAAAGGATAGAGTTTTGCCCTTCTCAGCAGGCTCAGACAATGTCTTCTCCTGCCTTGTGTGTTCTTCCTCATGTTGCTTGACTACATATGTCCCATTTTCCTTCTGTGAAATATAGGAATTTATATTTTACAGAGGACACAGTATTCTATCTCAGAGGCTACTGAGGACAATCTGATATATTTGAAGATGTATTCTACTTGAAGGGCTGTCTCTCCAATTCACGAACCATGAGAAGGGAAATTAATAGAGACATTGTGTTTTTATTGGTGTGATTTATATCCACCTTTTTGCCAGGGCTGGGAAGCCAGACAGGTACCATCATAATTAAAACAGGTTTCAATAAAAACACAGTAAGTCACACATATTAAAATACAAATTACATTAATTATACCATTAAACTGAATATTGAAACAAATTTAAAATGCCACGCTAATAATGAATTAGCAGTGAAATATTTAAAAGCTTCCTTATATGACCTCCGGCCATCATTGGTACTCCATTTCTGAAGGCCTGCTAGAATAGAAAGGTCTTTGTCAGCCTTAGATGTACTTAGATGGGAAACTGCCAATGAATACCAGGTGCTGTAGGCTATATTTCAGAGGACAGAACTGGGAAAAACACCTCTAAGTATTCCTTGCCTAAGAAAATCCTATGAAATGCATGGGGTTGCCATAAGTCAACAGACGCTTTGAAGAAACATGTGGCCAACTTAAGTACGCACATATATGTATGAATCATTCCCCCCATGATAAAACAATGGAGATTATCACACATCTTAATAACCCAGTTTACCTCTCCTGAATTGAAGTCTAATTTGGGCTGCAGCCAGGTCCTATTGCATGGCTTTTGCAGCGTACTCCACCATCCAAGTACAGCCAGGCTCCAGCCTGGGTCCCAAGATACACTCCGGTGGCCATTTTTCAAAGTTGGTCCCATCTTGAGACCCGCACTGGAGCCTGGCTGTACTCAGATGGTGGAGTCCGCTGCAAAAGCCATGTGATAGGACCTGGCTGCAGCCAGAATTAGACTTCAGGAGAGGTAAGCCAGGTTATTAAGATTTGCGATAATCTTCAATGTTATCTGTTAGGAAATCTAGTATAAGAGAGGATGGTATCTGCATATCTGGTAGCTGAATAAGTATAGCTCTTACTGGCATATCCTAACAACAACAGCAAAAGCAACATTTATTTATAATACCCTTTTCACCAAAGTGTGATACATCAGAACATATACAATCAAAAACAAATGATAAACCACAACGCTCTAAAATGCTAAAATGGTAAAATACTAAAATAACATAGTAATATGCTAAAAATAAAATCCTTATCAGAGTTCATTTAGAAATTAATAACTTATTGGAGAAAAATATTATTTCCCCTCTCCCTAATAAATACCAACCGTGCAAGTGGAAAGAAAGGGATTTTTCTTCCTTCACTCCTGCTATGGCTGATCCTTGGCTGGGCAGAAACATTGTACCACACTGGCCATTGTTGTGAATAGGAGACTGTGTGTAATTGTCCATTAGCTTCATTACTGAAATACATCATAAAAGAAACAAACCATGCTGCACACTAGGCTGAGGAGGCTGCTGGTATGTGACAAAACCATTGAGGCAACTGTTTTTCAGTCAAACAATGAGAGAAACATTCAATGAGAGAAACATTATGGAGCTCAGTGGTAAAGCACCTGCCTTGATATTGAATAACCCAGTTCCACTGCCTGGCATATCCAGTTTAAATAGGATCTCATCATGTGTTATGAAAGACTACCTACCTGGGGCATTGGAGAACTGGCATTAATGAGAACAGGTAGTAGTGGGCTAAAGAGACAAATAATCTCTTGGTATATTTTGTGTTCCCAGACAACCTATGATCTTGGAAGGCCAGCATCAATATCTGAAACCATCTGCAACAGCTAGGGCCTATATAACTCAATGGGTTCTAATGTTATAGAAGCCTTAGCTTATATCATGTTGCTGTGGATCATTGTGGGAAACTTAACAAGGTAGGTGGTGGTTTCCTAGATCATCTACTGTTGTCAGATAAACCCATGGGTGTGGAGTGGATAGGTTTATTAGAGTTCATGTAACCAACTCCATCTGGCCAAGTCTGACATAAACCCCTAATGGTAAAGGTATTCCCCATTGACAAGGTTGTCAAGTCTTTTCAGACCATAGGGGGCAGTGCTCATCTCCGTTACTAAGCCAAAGAGCCAGAGTTGTCAGAGACTACTCTGTGATCATGTGGACAGCATGATTGCACAGAACCCTGTTTACCTTCCCACTGAAGTGGTATCTATTTATCTACTGAAGTGGTACCTATTTATCTACTTGCATCTACTTGCCCTTTCCACACCCTCCCAGCAGCATCAGCATCAGAGGAGCAGGAGAGAGAGCTGAGACTGGGGCAGCTACAAAAACCAGCCAGCTGTCCTACATCAGTTCTTTTGACTTGTCCTATCATCTGTACGCTGATGACACTCAGTTGTATCTCTCCACCCCTGACCTTTCTTTGGGTCTTGAACAGCAACTTTCATCTTGCCTTACAGCTGTCTCTCAGTGGATGCGCCATCAGCACTTGAAGCTCAATATGTCAAAAAAGATTATTTTTGTATAATATTGCTAAAATCTGACCATTTCTCTTGGCTTCTACTGCCAAGATTTTGATCCATGCCCTAGTGGTCTCACAACTAGATTATTGTAACCTTATCCTGGCAGGGCTCCCTCTTTCTCACCTCCGTCCTTTAATTTCGGTCCAGCATTCTGCTGCACGCATTATCACATCTGCTCACCATTTAGAACATCTCTCTCCTTTATTGTCATCCCTTCACTGGCTCCCCCTCCCTTTCCATATTCAGTATAAGCTTCTGTTGTTGACTTTTAAAGCCCTGCATGGGTTGGCCCCTTCTTTATCAGAGCTTCTTTCCCCTTACCATCCCACCCGTGCCCTCCGTTCTGGTAGTCAAGGTCTGCTGTCTCAGCCTAGGATTTTTACTGCTCCATCCCAGATCCATCCCTTTACACCTGCTGCCTCTCATTCCTGGAATCTCATGGGCTATACTGTTCAGGGAAGTGTTCGCAGGCATTGCATGATGATTATTTGATGTTTTTAATTTGTTGCCTTCTTTGTATTTATGTGTATTTTATTATTTTGTAGAATGTACACAATCAGCAGGCTTTTTTATTTATTTTTATCTATTTTATTGACTGTACAGCGATGTGTAAATCTACAGCGCTATATAAATAAATTGTAATAATAATAATAATAATAATAATAATAATAATAATAATAATAATTTGCATGCTTTTGAACTGCTAGGTTGGCAGAAGCTGGACTAATGACAGGAGCTCACCCCAAGCCTCTACTGTGATGTTAAATAGTTTAGGGACCCATTCACACTACATACCATAGGTACAGTGCTATATTCAACTGCCATGGTAACATCCAATGGAATCCTAGGATTGGCACTTTAGGGAAGAGTATTTAGAATTCTCAACCAAAGACCTTTAGCGCCTCACCAAACTACTAACCTCAGGTTTCCATAGGATGTTGCCATTGAACTTAAAGTGGAATATAGCAATTTATTTGTGTAGTGTGAATGAGCCTGAGGTTTCAAGTGATGTTACAAAATGTGATGCATTAATATCTAGCAAGGTCATCTGAGCAAAAGACTTTAAAAAAAAATCCATACAAAAATGGAGAGTGGTCAAATAGATTTTGCTGACTGAGGCAAAAGTCAAAATGTTCCCTCTGCAGAATATATGGAAGCCAACTAGGCTGGCAACTAAGGTCCACACTGGCCAGTATTCTATGGGGACGGCCCAGAGTATCCTGGCCCTGCAGCTGCTCTGACTTGCCCAAGTTACCTTGCCCTGAATTTGCATGCTGTGCTGGCTGCCTGCATGGGTATCCCACTGTGCTGGTCAGAGTATCTGCTGCCGCCATGGGCCATTTGCTTCTAAAAAGAGGAATGAGGTGCCCAGTGATGAGCACAAGGCAGAGCACCTTGGTCTGACCTCAGAATGAGTGACTTGTGGCAGTGGCAGATGTTCTGGGCAGCCCAGTGGGATGCCCACGCAGACAGCCACTACAGTGTGGGAATGGAGGGCTCTGGATCTTCCCAGAATACCTGGAGCAACAGGTATATTATGTATATTGTTTTAAGGCTGTAATCCCCTGGTTCTGATGTGGAACATGCCGGACATCGTCTCAACCAGAATTGAGTTTTGGACATGTGTTATCTGAACAGGATGATATCAAAATGAAGGTGGTGGGATGGGACTTTTGGCCCATGGAAACAAGATTTAACACTGGCAAAGAGGCAGTTTCCTCCACTGCATGAACGACAACAAGCTAGCTCAGGGGGGGTGAATGACAGGAGGCTGACAGAAGCAGCTTTTTGCCTTCTGATACCTCACTACAGGTCACCGTCACCTAGAATAAACCATCTAAAATGGCTGGTTCCCTCTGCTTAATAGTAAGACCAGAACTGCAAAGGTGAATGCTATGTCTTTTAGAATTCAATTCTTGGAGCTATCTCCTCTGATTTCAGCTGGAGTAGACTGTGAGAAAAGCTGGAATATATACCAACAGACATAGCAGCTTTGGTTTGTTTTATTCTAGCATAAAATCTCTCCAATTTAACTCAGTTTTACAGAAAACTAGAAGGAGTACGAAATCATGGATCAAATGTATGAGAATTACCTTCCTGTGGAGAATAACATATGTATAAGCCAACTTTATGGGAAAACAAAAATAAGAGAGTATATTATTATGGGATGACCATCTTCCTGTCTGACATAGGTTAGAAATACACAGAAATTTCTTACAGAATTTCAATTCTGTAAGAAGCCTCCGAATAACATAAAGATTCTCTTTGATCTTCAATTAATTTGTTTTTCACCAGAAACATTGTTTTTCTCTTTCAGTAAAAAAAACAACAAAACAAAGTAAAACAAAACAAAATCAATCAACACAAATAGATCTCCATTTACCTGACCATTTTCTAATCTCATGCATGCTACAGGAGTACAGATCCCATTGAAATCAATGTAATTTTGAGTAAGCATGCACACAATTATGCTAGACATCTCATAATCTTTAAGGCACTCCAAGGATCTTTATTGTTCTTGGTACTGTAGATAACAATATTGCTACCTGTCTGGAGTCAAGGGAAAAATATAATTTCTCTCTGTTGTGGTCCCATGCTTTTTTATATATTGGTAAAGGTCACAGAGCAGAAGAAAAACTGAATTGAATTTGAGAATTAATTAAACTTCATACATTTCTCACTTTCCAGTGGAAAATGGGAACCTGGAAAAAACATTAAGTGAAATGTTACCAAATTGACCAGAAAGCAGAAATGATTGGTTTGCATCTGAAGTGCAAAGCTATTTTAACTGACACTTATCTATGCAGACTAATCTTTTTCACTGCTGGGAATGTATTGTTGGGGATCTACACTCACATCTGATTTTAAAGGGGTAAGAAGTTTCAGAGGAGCAACATTTGATGAGGTTTAATTTCCTTTGGAAGAAACCCACTGGAAGCTTGAGCATTTATGAAGACATATGTGTGCATATATCTGTCTTTCTGTCTGTCTGTCTGTCTATCTAGATTGAGCACAGGTGGAAACAATACTTAAACACTTTAGTAGACAGACAAATCCACTCAGTCATATCAGATCCCTAGACAGAAACAGAAATCACTCCCCATAATGCTGTGACCTAATGGACCCCAAACATATCTATCTCATCATCCTCAATATAGGCAGAGTGGTGCTGAGAGGTTTGCATTGCTAGTGAATTATGATCTTTAAGGAAGATTGTCTAATTGTCAGGTCCCATGGAAACACATCACCCACCATTGTGTGGGGACTAACATTTAACAGTACTTTAATAATTTACCAATATATGGTCAGGAGTAGCCTTTACCAGTACTTCAACTCTGCTGAGCCACTCTTGTCACTCTTGTCCAAACTTCAAATCCTGCAACTTACTACTTTGATATCAAGATAAATCTTTAGGCACTTTTCACATGTCCAGTGAATGTATGTGTGTGTATGGGATTGAGCTCACTATTTCAGAGCCAGAGGGACATGCAGTGACAGCCAATCTCAAAGCTAGTGAGACAGCACAGAAACATTTAGTGATGGACTGACTTACAAATCAGTTTATGCCTCTACTGTACATGCTGAGAAATTCAGCATCTTTTTGCTTTATTTGTTGTTGTTTTTTTTATAAACTGCCTTGAGTCTCTCCTTTGGGGAAAAGGCAGGATGTAAATAAAGTAAAACAATTCAAATTCATTTTCAGAGGATTTCGTTGTTGTTAACTGCCTTTGCATTGATCTCAACCCATGGCAACCCTATGGATGAGACATCTTCAGGCCCTGCTATTCTCTACTGCTCTTCCCAGGTCCTGAAAACTCACATTTGTGATCTCTTTAATAAAATCCATCCATCTAGCATGTGACCTTCCTCTCTTTTTACTTACCTCCACCTTTCCTAATATTATTGTCTTTTCCAACGATTCATGCCTTCTCATGATATGTCCAAAGTATGACAGTATAAGTCTTGTCATCTTGGCTTCTAGGAATATTTCTGGCTTAGGACCCATTTGTTTGTCCTTTTGGCTATCCATGGCATGCTCAGCACTCTTCTCCAGCACCACATCTCAAATGACAATGCCAAATAGTAATTTAACTCTAAGTCATAGGTACAAATCATGCTGTCCTCTAGATGTTGCTAGACTGCAACTCCCAGCATTCCTCATCATTGCTGATTTTGGCTAGGGTTCCAGTTCAACAACATTTGGGGAACCCTTGTTCTAACTACATATCCACATTCTGCTTTGGATGTTCCCCTTTAAAGAAGAATTGCAATAATAAATTCCTGGGGAAAAGAAAGCACTGAATGGCTAGTATCACCTCTCAGTTGGTGACTCTTTCCATCTGTAGTACAGTCAGGAAAAGAGTAATACTCTTTTGAGCCATTGATTACTCTCTAAGATTTGTGAGAGTGGTAAAATGAAGAAGATTATATAGAACAGATATAAGGAAACCCATATAGCTGTTCTATGTAATCTTCTTCATTTCATTATAAGGGTTTCCTCATTAGGGTTCTAGCATAGGAAACCGTGCACAGACTCTAGCAGTAGGGATGGTCCATCCAAGGACTGTTGGATTGAAATTCCCATCAGATGTAGGGGAAGAGTCATAGGAGTTAAAGCTCCCAAATACTTGGAGGGCCAGACTTCCTGTATTTCTGTCCTAAAGACAGTCCCATATGATCATGATCATCCTATCCTGGTATCAGAAAAACATAGATAAAGGTGTTTGGGAGCTGTTGTACTGCAGAACATAGATCAAGATTTAAAAGGCAGAGTGACTGGGGGCTTTTTCACATAACACAATTATAACACTATGATTCCACTTTAACTGCTGGGGATATAACCTATGGAATTGTAACATTAGAATTCTGTAGTGCAAAAGGCTCCTTCGTCCACTTGGGACAATAAAATTGGATTTTGTGAATCTTGGGTTTCTACACACAAACTGTATCCAGTTGATTTTTCCTGCCACTGCTGGACAAACTTCAGAGCATCTGAAACTATCATGCCATCTAAAACTAGATTTCTGGTTTCCTATGTCTGATATAAACCAGCTTTGAGGTAATTTTTTTTAAAAAAAATAGGCTTATGGATCATGGCTTGTTTGGGAACAACAGACAAGATGCCCAGTTGCAAATTCTGATTAGTTTGTTAACTGGTATTAGCAGGAGGAGCTAAACAGGAAAGAACAGCTGTGTTTCCTAGCACACTATACATGGCAAACCAAATTTGTGGTTTTGCATAATCTGAAAATATACCCAAGGTGTCAGTTCTGAAAACTGTTTTGAACAAACCAGCTGAAGTTTTGATGATTGGCCCTTAGATTGTATTACAGCATAATTTGGCTGGCCTAGAAATATGTCAAGTCTGCTGTGACAATATGACAGGAGAAATAATATAAAAATCTCTTCTGCCATCCAGGTTCTATTTGGATGGTACAGTATACAGAAAAAAAATCTACAAGGAAGATGTCTTCACTCTGAAGGATATAAGAACAAGCTAATGGCTCAGTGAGCACTCAAATTTACCTCACAGGCATACAAAATTATTAGTTGCCTGGCTGCTGGGAAAATAACTGGATTTGTACTTGGATGCAATATCATCACCGATAGTAATGAAAGGTTTGTCACAAATATGTTTGGTAGCTGCCCCAGGTGGATCTCTTCTTTTCATGTGGGCTCAAATACAGCCGGGGTGCATCCCTGCTTCCAGGAGTGCTTCTCGTGGCTCTTTTGGATCTGGGAGTTTTCCCGCTTAAGAAAATGACTGTGAGGAGTGGCTCTGAAAGTGGAGATGGACCCAGGCTGTATTCGGGCAACAAATTTGGTGGCAAAAACATGTGAGAAGATGAGGATGCCACCCCAATTAAGATTAAACTAGATAGAGGTAAACCAGTTTAAAAAGCCAAATGATAATATCCTGTGTTTAGCTGGACTGGAAGGAGCTTGAGGGATTGTGGAAGATCCATATAGTTGCATTCAGATTCTGGTTTAGGATCAGGATTAGCTGTTTTGCTTCCTTTTTTGGACTACCACACCCAGGGCTCCCAGGAATTCAGATTCTGTGGAATTGTAGTAAGAAAGTAGCCATTCCAAACATTGGCTTTCAGTAGATTTTACCTCTGGAAACTAGATGACCGTGTGTTTGCAGTATGCTTGCTTACAGCCTACAAAGCCTTTTTGTTTGCAACATTATTCTCACCACTTGGAGAAGTAAGGAGCCCTAAACAATATGTATACGTACTTTAATAGCAGGGAAAATAAGGACAAGGGTGTTTTTTTTTTTGCCCAGGTCTTGTTTATTTTCTTGCCTTTGCTTAATTTTCAACTATTGTGGCTTCCCTCCTAACAACTCCTACGGTCTTATTGATGGAGCAAACTGATCTTGCACATGGCATGAGAAGCAAGAGAAGGAAAATTAAATCCCGGCAATTTAAACAAGTGTAGTACAAAGCTGCTATTGTAGTGAAACAAGAATGAGGGATAATTTCTCCATTTAATTCTTTCTTAATGGCTGGTTGGCAAGTATAATCACAGGCTTTTAAGCTTCGGATAGGTATTTCTTCCCACGTAACATCTGGATGAGTTCTAACTCATCTCACTTGAATTACAAGGCAACAACAGAGCCTACCAAGGGATTTGTACAACCATACTGGGAGGAGGAGTGCTCTTGTTTCAGAGGATGGGGTAGGTGTCATAAAGAAAACAGAAGCATGTGACAACCCTTTGTGCGATTCCATTAATTTTTCCCTTTCTGGTTGGAAGAAAGGATGCAGGCAACAATCCAATTCATTGGAAAAGTTTTGCTCTTTCAGAAATTAATTTATGAAAAGGTCTCTTTCTCACCAATCCCTCTCATCCATATAAAACAGCACCTACACTCTGTACAAGACACACTAGTGCAAAATGATCAGGGACTATGTATTCTCATGAGCTTGGATCTGGATGGGTATTATGAGCCGGAGTTTGGAAATACGTAATGAGATACTTTTTTGGAGTGATGAAGGCATAACAACATTCCTTTTGCAAATAAACTTAAAGTCTGGTAACATTGTTATATTTTGGTATCATAAGCCACACTTGTTTCTTACTAAAAGGCTTTCTTGGGGCATTTGAAGGGATTCAAAAAGAATTGGGTGACGGTATTTTTTTACTGTTATTAGTTTAAATTTTTTCAAAAAAAAAAAAAAAAAAAGAAAAGGAAGAAAAAAGTTATGAACAACAAAAGAAGCTATTTGACTTCTTTTCCAATGGTAATTGCATTCATTTTAGTTACTTTGTGGGGTTCTACAACAGATGGCATAAACTAATACTTTAGAAACAGGGTGTAAATCATATGTCCTTCAGATATTACTCAGTTGAAGCTCCCATAAATCCTAGCCGACATAGCCAGTAGTGAGATATTCTGGCTGCAGTCCAACATCTGGAGGGCCATGTGTTTCTTACCCCTGCCCTAAAAGACAGTTTTCCAAGCATTCTTTGGGATGTATGGGATTTTTGAAACTCTCCTCCTTTCAACATCCAATTCCAAATGGTTTTGGAAGGAGACCCAGTTTGCTGTGAAGTATAGGGAGCTGCTGTTCTGCAGACCTAAGGGCCTTCTGAGTAGCTGACCCAGACTCTGGAATGCCTTTCCTGGGAAGTTATACTCCCACCCTCCTTGTTGTCCTTTCATCAGTGGTCAAAAACTGTTTTTTCTGATTGGTTTTGAGAACATAAAAAAAAAGATTGAGCTGTCAATAGCATCCTATACTACTTTTAACATTACAGTTTTAAACTGTTTTAAAAATTGTTTTTAATTGCATGCTTTAGATAGTTTTTAATGTTACTATTTGTTTAATTCCAGCTTAATGCTGACATTTTCTATATTTTAACTATGCTGCATTTGTCTCATTTTGTATTTAGCCTTGATCCCTGGTTCTGAGAAAAGGAAAAGATAAATAACTATGATGACAGTGTTCTCAAAGATCTGTAAAAACTTGGGGCTAGCTGTTCAGTTGTTATTGGGGAATTAAAGTTGTCTATGGACCTTATCCCACGGGGCCAAAAGCAGCAAGAATCCACATGGAATCAGGCGCTATAGCGCTATAGTTTTCCGGGTGATCCCACGACGTCGCTCGGAATCCGCTAAGAATCAGGCGCTATAGCGCTATAGTTTTCCGGGTGATCCCACGACGTCGCTCGGAATCCGCTGAGAATCAGGCGCTATAGCGCTATAGTTTTCCGGGTGATCCCACGACGTCGCTCAGAATACAACAAGAAACCGCTCAGAATGCAGCATCATTCGGGTTCTTTTGTATGCCTGTTTTCATCGGGCATTGCAATATCGCTACCTTATCCATAGCGCTATTATAGCGCTAGCGCCATATTATACTAGCGCTATAGTACTGCAATGATGCTCATATCGGTTTCTTGCCACTTTTGAGAGCAGCGTGGGATAAGGTCCTATTAATAATCTGTCCTGTAGTTTCTGAGTTGTTACTTAGTATGTAATGCCTTTCCTTAAGATATCACTTTCACTGTGAGGAATGTCTTGCATTGTTTCATGCCTATTTTCAGCATTCCTATTACATGGATGATAGTGAGAATCATCTGGTGTATTTGAGGTATTGCTATGACCTCATTAATAATAACCATTCATATAAACACCACCACCCCAACACACACTGTAAGGAAAGAGTTTTGTGCATATTTCCAAATATGCAATATTTTCAATCTTTACAGAAGTTGATCTGTTAAAGGCCTTTTGGTAATCTTTAGAGTAGCCTTTTCAAACCATTGTCCTCCAGATGTATTAGATTTAAGGGCCTTTGCAGACTGCTAAAAATAGTGCAAATTGAGCCCACTTTAAGGGTTAGGGTTAGGGAATCATGGGAACTGTATTTTATTATGGCACCAGAGCTCTCTGACAGAGAAGGCTCAGTGTCTCAGAAAAAAACAACAACCCATGATTCCCTAGCACTAACCCTAACCCTTAAAGTGGACTCAATTTGCACTATTTCTGGCAGTCTCCAAAGACCCATAGTCTGCAACCAGTATTCATGTGAACTGAAGCCAATGGAAATTGTACTCCAAGACATCCAGGGCCCACCAGGTTGGAAAAGACTACTTTAAACCTTTAGCATTCCTCATTTTAAGGCTACTTCTAACTATGATTCTATCATTCTTCTTCTTTTTCTCCTTAAAATTCTTTTTTATATAGATGTTATTTTAAAAATCTTTTTATTAAACGTAAACATAAACACAATGATAAAAACAAACATAGTTATATATACAACTAAAACAAATAAACTATTACAAAAACTTTTAAATAAGTAAAGTAAAAATAAATACTACTGACTTCCTTTGGATATATGCCACTAAATATTATACTTCTAGTATAAGATATTTGTGCTTCCACAACATACAAACTCTATTTAACAAAATCTGTAGCTGATTCATATCCCCAGTGTATTTGCAAATCAGTAATAAAACAATTTCCAATCTTTCTTTAATTCAGTCAAAGATTTCTCTTTGATCAACATTGCAAATTTGTCTATTTCAGCAAGTTCTATTGCCTTCATCAGCCAATCTTCTTTTGTAGGAATAATAGTAGTCTTCCACCTTTGGGTGTATATTATTCTGCTGTTATCATATATTGTAATGCCCTTTGTTTCCTTTTCTCAATTTGATCACCCAGCATTACAAGAAAGACAGCTTCTGCTTTTAACTGTATTTTTACTTTAAAAATATCTTCCATCACACTGTGAATCTGAATCCAATATTTCTTTGCTTCTCACAAGACCACCAAATATTGAAAAAGGGCCCTATCTTCTGATTGCATTTCCAACAATTGTTTGAGCTGTTTTTATACATTCTAGATAATTTATCTGGTGTTAAATACAATCTGTACATCATATTAGACAAGTTCCCCCTTAAATCATAACTCAATGTAAATTTTGAACTCTTCATCCACATCTGTTCCCATTGCTCCATCTGAATTGGAGAGTCAATGTTTTGAGCCTATTTAACCACACATCTTTTACCTGTTCCTCCTCTGTTTCAAATCTTATCAGCATTTTATACATTTTAGGAATTAAATGTTCATTGTCAGTACACAATTGGCTTTCAAACTCAGGTTTAATCATCTCAAGTCCTTGCATTTTTCACATCCATTTTAAATCAATTTAAAATCTATTTTTAAAATCAATTTTAAGCCCTAGTGCATGGTACTGCAGCCACAACATTGTGAATTCAGGGTATAGCTTGACTCAGCCTTCCATTCTTTTGTAGGTTGGTAAAATGAGTACCCAGCTTGTTGGGGGCAATTGGCTAACACATTTTAAACAACTTAGAGAGTGCTCAGCACTATAAAGTGGTATAGAAATGTAAGTGCTATTGCTATAAATCAGGGGTAAGCAACTTTTACCTACCTATGGCTGGTCCGCTTGCCCGGAGCTCTTCCGCGGGCCGAGGGGGGGGGTAAATGGCGCTGCGCATGCATGCTTGCTTACCCGGTGTACTGCGCATGAACAAGTGAGACACGGCCACCATTTTGTTTTTCAAAATGGCAGCTGTGACTCATTTGCGGATGCGCAGTACTCCAGTGCATGAGCGAACGAGCTGCGGCTGCCATTTTAGAAAACAAAATGGCAGCTACGACTCGTGCAGGGGCAGTGGGCATGGCAGCGGTGGCGGGCAGCAGCAGCAGGACCAGGCTGGGGCTGGTCCAAAGGCCTCGCAGGGCCAGGGCCAGACCCCAGGCCGTAGGTTGCCAACCCCTGCTATAAATCTTCCATTTAATTCTCTGTTTAATAAACACTTTAGTAGAAGACCCTGAGATTCTAATTCCTCTCTTTATGATGTCATAATGCTTCACTGCATCAATGAAATGGCACCTCTGAACTGTAATACTATAACACTGGAAATCTAAGAATTTCAGAAGCAAGCAAACTTCCCCTTCAAATGATAAGACCAATCTCTGACTTCAGCAAATCATGCCTCTTTGGAAGTGCAGACTGAAGAAATCATTAAATCCAGTAACAAATGCCTCCCCTATAAGAATGGAAAAGGGTCACTGACATGAAATGACTGGCTGTGGAGGTGCCAACAACTACCAAACCTCAAGGAATTATAGTGCCAGAGCTCACACTCCTTTAGCCCAATGTAGATGAACCATAATTACATGCAGCAGTTTTTGAAGAGGTAGCTATAATGTTAATATGTTTCAGTATATAGAGAAATAAAAAGTAGTTTTGAGGTACCCTTAAGATGAATCCATTTATTACAATTCATTTATGTTTGTTTTATTTCATGCATCTGTAGTTGTAGTCCACAAAGGCTTATGAAAAAATTAACTGGTTAGTCTTAAAGGTGCCACAATACCACTAATCCTATGCTTACTGGTAAAAATGAGAGTAGAAAAATGTGATATCTGGCCACCTTGGCCCATTAAGTGATGACAGTGGGATATCTAAATGTGAAATATTTCCCCAGCTTTGAGTAAAACCCCATCAGTTTTGAAGGGGTAAAAAGATCTTCCTTATACCTGGAGCTGGGGGGCAGGGAAAGTTTCTACCACTCCCTGTCACTTCTTTTTCCTTTATTCTCTCCCCTTTCTCTTCTTTTCTATTCATATTTACCATTTGTTGTTACCTTTCTTCTAAAGTGTTTATACTGCAGTATGATGTGTTTTTCTAAGTCTATAATTTTATTTTTACAATTCACTTGAGATCCTAGCGTGATATTCAAGAACACACATAAACTATGTTTTCTATTCCCTCTTTTTTTGTTTCCTATTTTGTTTAGAAAAAGTTTAATCATAGATGAGAAAACAAACCAAGTTTGATTTACATGGTTTACATAAGGGAAGCCTCATTACGCTCATGGGCCAAGTGTCCCAATGATTTATCACACTCATTGTGAAGAAATTTCCTTTGCTCTAGCTTGAAATCTTCCAAATGCACTCCAATAAGAGCTTCTTCTTCCACAGTATCTAATATGCCATTTTATTGAGCAAACCAGGAAAAACAAAAACAAAAAAGTATTTCAGAACCCTGCTCATTTCACCTGATTATTATAAGGAATGATGTTGTTAAATCCTCCATTTTAAAAAGGTTCACCATATTTGGTCAAATTATATTCTAAGAACATGATTTTTCATTGTTTTTCTTTTAGAAAACATTTTTAAAATACTGTCCAGATTTGCTGGAAGGGCAGTTGGAACAAACAGCAGATGAGGCAGTAGTAATTCCATGGGGGCTGATGTGCTTAAGAGTGGGCCAGACCCCAGCAAATATCCTAACTTATGTTCCAGAACAGCCTTGGTTCTTTTCTAAAGCTGTAAAATTGTGATCATGTACTGGTCATGGAACTCAATGGGGCAAAGTGAGATGGTAGGTGATTAAATATTTCACCCAAGCTATGCCTGTGCCAGAAGTTGGAAGAGTTTATGTTTGAACTACAACTCACAGAACCCCCTAACTATCAGGACCAGCAACCATGGGGAGATGAACTTCCTCATGATAATAATTTGACTGGCTCTGTATATGACACACCTTGACTTATATTTGGTGCTGTCCTTCAGCCAGCAAAACAGCTCTGCTAAGATCACCTTTAGGTATTTTGACACAGAATAGGGTGGGTCACTGGAATAGACCACAGTCAAACAAGGGTTCATTGCCCCGTCCATTGACCTCACTCTCTGATTATTTAACAGAATCACAGAGCAGGAAGTCTCATTAAGCTCCTCTGAAGCAGGATTTCCATTTCTGTTAAGGTTAAGCCAACCTTACTTGAACACTTTTAAAGAAAGATAAATCCATAGCCTTGCTAGCTTGCTCTTCAGAATGAACCAATTGATTGCGAAGGAGCTATAATGCAAGCATTAGTTATAAATCAGGTCCAGCTCAACTTCACCCTTTACCAAGGTGTATTTATATTGACTGTCCCTGCACCACTTGAGAGGTGAGCAGTCATGGGGAGTCCAGGAAGTATATTCCAAACTTGTCACCTTCCTGGGCCCCTGAGTTCCAAGTCTCTTCCATTTTTATGAAATTGAAGATGACCACTCATTTCCAGTTTTGGGGAAGACTCTATTTTCTACCCTAGCACCCTAGTTTTCTGGGGAAATAGCCTTAAAATTGAAAGCTATACCTTTTGAAGGCTTCTTGCAGTGTGATTCTCCATTTTTAGGCAATGGTGTGTTTTCAGTGATGCAGGATTTGTGGGCAGGGTTCTAGGAGAAGTTGGTGGCCACACTGAGGCTACATGTGGTCTGCAGGCTACACAATTCGTAGTTCTTTGTTGTTTGTTGTTAACTACCCTCAAGTCGATCTCAACCCATGGCGACCCAATGGATGAGACATCTCCAAGACCTCTGTCCTCCACTGCTCTGCTTAATCCTGCAAACCCATACCCATGATCCTCTCAACAGAGTTCATCCATCTGGCATGTGGCCTTCCTCTCTCCCTCCCTCCCACTTTCCCACATCTCTTCTCATGATGTGTCAGATGCACGACAGCCTCAGTTTGGTCACTTTGGCTTCCAGGGAGGTTTCCGGTTTGATCTACTCTGGGACCCATTTGTTTGTCTTTTTGGCTGTCCATGGGATCCTCAACACTCTTCTCCAGCACCACATCTCAAAGGAGTTGATTTCCTTCATATCATCTTTCTTAACTGTCCAGCTCTCACATCCATACATGGTAATAGGGAATACAATGGCTTGTATGACTCTAACTTTTGTGCTGAACTGTATATCTTTGCATTTTAGAATCTTTTCTAGTTCTTTCATAGCCACCCTCTCCATTCGTAGTCTTCTTCTGATTTCTTGACTGCAGTCCTCATTTCTATCAATGTTTGATCCCAGGTATGGGAATTCTTTTACTATTTTTATTTCTTCATTGTCTAGGTTGAACTTGTGAAGGACCTCGATGATCATTATTTTTGTTTACTTTATGTTCAACATTAAGCCTGCTTTTGCACTTTCTTCTTTGATCTTCCTTAGTAGGTGCTACAAGTCTGTGAAGTTTTCTGCTAGCATTATGATATCATCTGCATATCTTAGATTGTTGATATTCCTTCCTCCTATTTTCATTCCTCCTTCTTCTGTGTCCAAGACTGCTTTTCTTATAACGTGTTCTGCATACAAGTTGAACAGATAGGGTGAAAGGATGCAGCCTTGTCTGACTCCTTTGCTAATTGGGACCCATTCTATTTCTTCGTGTTCTGTTCTGACAGTAGCCTCTTGTCCTAAGTACAGATTCCTCATCAGGACTATCAGATGTGTTGGCACTCCCATGTCTTTAAGGGCATTCCATAGCCTTTCATGATCTCTGCAGTCAAAGGCTTTGCTATAGTCTATAAAGCACATGCTGATTTTCTTTTGGAATTCCCTGGTGTACTTCATTAGCCACCATATGTTTGCAATGTGGTTCCTAGTGCCTTTTCCTTTCCTGAACCCTGCTTCAACCTCTGGGATTTCTCCATGTATGGTTGGAGTCTATGCTGCAGAATTTTGAACATGATTTTGCTTACATGGGAGATCAGTGCTATGGTCCTATAGTTGCTGCAGTCTTTTCTGTCTCCCTTTTTGTTTATGGGGATGTATATTGATTGCTTCCAATCTGTTGGCCATCGTTTTGTTTTCCATATCTGTTGACATATGTTGGTCAGTACTAAAGTTGACTCTGTTAATGTGGATTGCAGCAGTTCAATTGGAATATCATCTGTTCCTGGTGATTTGTTTTTCACTATTTCTCATTGCAGTTTCCACTTCATTTTTTTGAATTTGGGGTTCATCTTCATATAGTTCTTCATTTCATGTGTCCTTTATTTTATCATCTCTTTTATATAATTCTTCTGTGTATTGCATCAAACATCTTTTTATTCCTTTCTGGTCTTGAATTATGTTATTTCTATTGTCATTGAGCATCCTGGTTCTTAGTTTGAATTTTCCTTTCAATTTCTAGGATCCTGTGAAATAGATTTCTTGTTCTTCCCTTTTTGTTGTTGTCTTCTATTTATCTGCATTGGTTGTTGTAGTAATTTTCTTTATCTTTGCACGGAAGCTGTTGTACTGTTGAATTCATAATTCTTAGTTTGTTCCTATCTCCCTTTTGTTTTCTTTCTCTTTTCTTTATTGCTTGTAATGTTTTTTTCTGTCATCCATGTTTTTTTTTCTCTTTCTGTCTATTGAAAGTGTCTGTCTGCATTCTTCTTTTATTATGTCCCTGGCTTTAGACCATAGTTCCTCTGGTTCTCGGTCTATTATGCTTGGTAATGCAAATCTGTTTCTAGTTCTACTTTAGGAAAAGCTGGATCTTCTCCAAGTTGTGTTTCAGGCTTCAGACACATAACCTGAAATGTAATTCCCAGAACCAGCATTGAGCTTTGCTGAAGATTTAACTGAATCTACATTGATGAAGGCAACCTGGAGTCCTTCAGACAAATATGGATCCCACCACTCCTAACCATTAGCTATGCTAGGCTGTAGTTTATGTGATTGATCATTCAGAATTTCTGGAGTATAGTAGGTCACCTCATTCTGTAATGTGTACCAGGGAAGAAACAACACAGACAATCATGAGGTACCTTCAAAAATAGGATGCCTCAGATAGTGTGCCAGAGATGATCTGTGGATTAAGACTAGGAGACCTGTACTGCCATCCTGTCTTGTTGTTAAACCTCCTGGGATTATCTACCTAATCCTGTTTGCAAGGCCATGAGTACTGAAGCAGATGAGTTTGATTCGGTGTGGTAATCTCTACCTATCTGAGATGTATGGGTTAATTTATTAGAAAGAGTTCTCAACAAATGACAGATCTTGGTTCAGCACACAGAGCATGACTTGAAGATCTTCCGCTTAATGGATACTCCACACTTATATAATTATTTGAAGTACCTAACCATGATAAACAGCTCTGGTTACTTTGCCACTGCCATTTTAGAAGATCTTTCAGCTCCTGCACATCTGGCTCCATCCTCATGGATCTTCCCCCACCCCAAAATACCATCCTTGACCAAGCCATGTCCTGACTTGACTGATGCCTGGGAAGAACACAAGCATATTAAACAAATGCAGCCTTGCGGATGCATTATAACTAGCATGATGCACATCTTGCTTGGATTAGCAGTGGCTTCCCCACTGGGGAGAAGTGACCTTGCCTGCTTTGTCTCCACAGATCTTGTATGGTGTATGGTATGCGACATCTTTCAATATGAGAGAAATATTTTCTTTAGGAGTATTCACATACAACCTCACTCCCACCACAAGGGAGGTTTGATGATATGGGTATTTCTCTATCAGTTAAACACTGGTCTAGTTACACCTGCCCAATTTTTGGGGTATTTTTTGTTTTTCACAAAACCCTGACTGTACCCTATCCTCATTTCCATGTTTGCCTAGGGGAGCATAGCTACAGAGATGCAAAATGAGAATATTGCTCTAGTGCAGCTCAGCATTTAGGCATCCAAAGAAAAGGAGCAAGCAGAGTTACCAAGAAAATGCAAACACAGCAAATATAAGAGTTCTATATATGAACAATTTTCAGCGTCTCACTCTTTGCTACATTTCCTATAGTTATATCCTGTGTCTGTTCATTGTCAGGAGAAACTTTAGCCTTGCATCAAAATGATCTCTTTAAAAATCTTTTAAATAAAAATCCAAGCCTCTAGTGGGGGATGAGTGGAATCGTGAAGCCCTTCATATGTTTTTAGACACCATTTTGAGAGAAAGGTGGGCTATAAACAAACAAATAAATAAATAACAGAGGGAAAATACACTAAATTAACAGATAATGATATTGTACAGAGAAAGCCAAACAGTCATATATATAGCATAATTCAAAGCAACAATTATCTGCAAAAAGAAGCTGAGATACTCTGGCTTAGCCTGGAAAATATGCATCTTCGTGCCTGCATATAATCAGCCCAGAGCCAGTGCACGCCTGCAGCAAAGCAGAAAAAATGAAAGTGCAGCAACTCCAATGAATGTAATTACAACATATACAAACCAGACAGTCCAACAGAGGGCAAGGGGTGAAGTGGAGTGAAGGGGGCATGTATCCTACATGATATTGCTTTGCCAATGTATCACTTGCACACCAATGCACCAATTCCCTGTTTTGGTAAAGCATTGCACATGTGACTATGTGCTAAATCAAAGGGGCAGCCACGCAATGGGATGGCATCTGGGCAGAATGTGGGAGGTACTCGGAGTTCACGTGCAGTATGTTTGTGCAACAGTGTGCATGCATGGGGGGGGGGAGGCAACAAAAAAATGTTACCCAGCAGTGCAGTTTGATTGTGTGCTGTGCGGTCTGCCTATGGTTATTTGACCTGCCTTAGGAGTGTCTATGTGGACAGTGGTATCATTCCAAAAGCAGGATCAAGCCACTTTTTCTTCCCATTTGCTCTGGCCCTTTGTCTTCACTTAGTACTTTAAATTTTTGTATTAATAATTATTCAAATACAACTAGATTCAAGATTGTAGTACACCACTGACCAGTATTCAAATTGTCTCTGGTTTTCCAGTTGTGGGAGACCAGCTGCCTAGTTGCAAAAAATGGAATGAGACATTTCTGAGATAAATTAGCATTTGAACCAGAAAAAAAAATCAATTATGCCAGACTGAACCTGTTGATTGGTATTATAGCATGTTTCTTGAAGATTTCTATCCAGAGTGTTTTCTAGAAAGAGGTAAGAGGGTCTAAGCCAGGAAACAAACTTTCAGAGATGGGGAGCAGGGGGAGGAAGCTTAGAGGAAGGGGCAGAGCTCATGGAGGTGGTTTCTCACATTGTTCTGTGACCCCCAATATGGAACCTCTGTGCACCAGATTAGACTTATCAGATGGAGATTTCTCTTGTCTGAGGAGATTATTGCACCTAGGAATCCTGTTGGGAATCCTGGCAGGAGAGACGTGGGACCTAAGAGACAAAAATGGATGTTATTGCATTTACCTGTGTCCGGGCTGTAGGCAGCCCATATCCACTTGAGTAGCCCGTCTGCAACCCAGACTTCTCCTGCAGCTTTTTCAAGAATGAGAAAATCTTGTTCTTAAAAAAATCATGGGAGAAGTCCAGCTTGCAGATGGGCTACCCAAGTGGATATGGGCTACCTACAGCCCATTTTTGTCTTTTAGATCCCACATCTCTCTCACCAGAATTTCTGGGTGCAATAATCTCCTGAATTAAAATAAAGGCAGCTTAAGTCAGCCCACAAGTGATGTATGATAATAATAGTACTACTTGTAGAACAATAAAAAATTCATAGAACAAATAAAAATGCAATGAAATATAAAATTCATACAAATTCAAAACTGAGCATGATATTAGATAGGAATATAGCATGTTCAGGCAGACTAATTGATATCTTATCTTTGACCTGGAAATTAAAATTTTCATGAATAATTCTTTTGTGAAATCCATTACAAAAAATTGTTACATGAACACAAAAAGCAATATAGATAGTTAAAAGACACAGGAAGCCAACAAAAACACCATGAAATCAAAATGTGGAACAATAATAATCAGCCATTCACTCTATTCAGGAGTGAAGAAACCAAACACTGAAAAGGTTTTGGAGAAACATTAAGAACTCCTGGGCTCATATGATAATCTACACCTATTTGTGGCAGTAGCCACACCCTATAAGTCGTCATTTCTTCCCTGTATATATAGGCTAGTAATAGCATTGCTTGGGCTTTCTGCATTACCTTGTATAGGTTGCTGCTTTGCAACCTATCTCATGTTAACACAAGGCATTCATAGTTTCCACCCCAAAGACACAATACTCTGAATTCTGAGAGTATTTCTTTCAGGTTTCCAGCAGAGATTTTTTTTTCTTACCTGAAATCCTTTCTGAAAGATAGCCCTCCTATCTATTGAGAACTCAGTGGATTCTCTTCATGGAGAGACAGCAGAGCTTTGAGTAACTGGTGACAGGACGAATAGAAACATCTTGGTGGCTGTGAAGTCGAAGGCTTTCACGCCCAGCATCCAAAGGTTTTTGTGGGGTTTTGGGGCTGTGAGGCTGTGTTCTAGAAGAATGTATTCCTGATGTTTTGCCTGCATCTGTGACTGGCATCTTCAGAGAATGGTGTGTGTTGGGTATATATACTGTGTGGCCCTTGGATGAGAGGATTAGCATGTAAATCTGTGTATTGTTCTGTTGAGGCAAGGCATAGGAGGATATGCCAGGATACACTGATAAACTGTGCAAAAAGGATCTGTAAACCCCAATACCTGGAAGATGAATGGAAGCACCTAAACTGGGCTCTACAGGCTAATGGTTACTCCAGCTCAGACATCAGAAGAGTGGCCAGACCCAGAAAAAAACACAGGAGTGAGGAAAAACAACCAGCCAAAGAGAAGGTATTTTTACCATACATCAAAGGAGTCACAGACAGAATAGGGAAACTGATGAGGAAACACAACCTCCAAATGATCTACAGACCAACCAAGAAAATCCAGGAAATGCTGCATTCAGTGCTGCATCACAGCCTCAGGAGTTTACCACATGCCATGTAGCTGTGGAAAAGTCTACAAAGCGACCACAAAATGCAGTGTTCACACATGAATTAAAAACATGAGAGACACTGCAGACTGGGCCAGCCTGAAAAATCAGGAGTAGCAAAACACGTGATAAACCAACTTGGGCACAAAATGCTATTTGAAAACACTGAAATTCTGGACCATGCCAATAATTATTGGGTCAGAATGTACAAGGAAGCTATTGAAATCCACAAACACCCAGACAATTTCAACAAGAAAGATGATACCCTGAAAGTAAATAAAATTTGGCTACCAGTCCTCAAAAACACCAAAATCAGGACTCAACAAATGCAAATGAACTTCACCCAGGGTCAGGGGGGTTCCCAGCAGACAATGAATCATTAATTAAATAGACACTAATCCTCCTCACATATCCTCCCACCTGAGGCCTTGCCTCAACAGAACAATGCACAGATTTACATGCCAATCCTCTCAACCAAGGGTCACACAGTATATATAGCAAACACACCTTGATGCCACACCACAGATGCAGGAAAAACATCAGGAATACATTCTTCTAGAACAGGGACCGGCAACCTACAGTCTAGGGGCCGGTTAAGGCCCTGGGCCCCGGACTTACCGGCCCAGGCCAAAGGTTGCCACCGTCGCTGCCGCCGCCGCCACCCGCCACCGTCGGAGTGCATTTTCAGCCGATTTTAACATCAGGAATACATTGACTTCCAAAATGGCGATCGCTGTGACATGCGCTGTGGTGGCTGCATCCACGTGCGTTATGGCGGTGGCTGCATCCACGTGCGTTATGGCGGTGGCTGAGGTAGCGGCCGTGGTGGCAGCGTGCACAGGGGGGTCGCACGTGGCGGAGGAGGGTGCGTGCGCATGCCGCCATTCCCCCCCCTCGGCCCAGCCTGGTGCGCATGCCGCCATTCCCCCCCCCCTCGGCCCTCGGCCCAACCTGGGTGACAGCAGACCGGCCCAGGTCTGAAAAAGGTTGCCTGTCCCTGTTCTAGAACATGGCCTCACAGTCTGAAATCCCACAAAAACCTATCTTGGTGGCTACTGTTAGAAATAAAAAGGCGGACTAATGGGCCCATCCCCACTCGTAGGGACTCTCAGGGAGCCTCTTTTCAATGCCGGGAGTTTTCCAGCTTAAGGAAATGACTGGCAGAGCAGCCCTGGGAGTGGGGATGGACCCGAGCAGCAATTTCAGCAGCTAAATCCTTCTGATAACATCAGGATGTCACCCATTTTTAATTTTAAGCTGGCTCAGATAAACCAATTTTATTAGTGGTGCGATAATCTCCTTAGTCTGATCCAGCCAGAGATCAGGAAATTTACTGTATGGGACTAAAACTGCCAGAACTCCCAACTAGCATGATCAATGGACATGTTGCCTTGGGGATTCTGGGAGCTGCAGAGGGTGGGTTCTGGGATTCTTAGGTTTTATGTAATATTGTAATGTTTGTTGGATTTTAATGCTGTAAGCTGCCCAATTGCTTGGCAGAGGGGCGGGATATAAATAAAATTTATTATTATTATTATTATGAAATAACATTTCTAAGGTTTGAAAAGACTATGTCAATTCTTTCTGTATAGGATTATTTTATTTATGATCAGCTATTTTATTTTATCCTATTTTATTTTATTTTCATTAATTTTATTATATTGTATTCTATTCTCTTAATCTATTATTGTTCTGATTTTTATTACTTCGTTGTTTATATTTTGTATATTGTATTCATTTTATTGTGTAATCCCGCCTAGATCAGTAGGGAGAGGCAGGAAATATAAATAAAACGTATTATTATTATTATTATTATTATTATTATTATTATTATTTGGAGCAACTGTTAGCCAAATCAATGAGCTAGCAATTTTTAAGTGAATTGTGGTTTATTTAGATTGGGCAAATAGAAAAAGTTTCCCCAAATAATTTTGTGCAAGAACCTGTTGTACATGAGGTTTGATTTGTCCACTCATGTCACTAGTATTTACAGAATGCTCTTTTGTTTCTTTTCTTTTCTTTTCTTTTCTTTTCTTTTCTTTTCTTTTCTGTGAGACAGCAAAAAGTCAGAAACAGAAATCTTTACAGAGTCTGACCATGTACCCTGTCAAAACAGCTTGTAAAACAACTGAGTGAAACAACATTTTATTACTTTTCAGGACAGTTTCAATTACTGCTTTGAAATTTGCAATTATTTCCATGCTTTGATCAAGATGGATTATGTTGCATAAACTCATTCCAATTTGCAATAACATAATTACATCTCGAATCAGCAAGGATCTCACAGGCACAAAGAAAAAAATCTTTGCCACACAGCTTGAACTTGATCTCTGGGGGGAAGGTTTCAAGCAGCTTAGAATTTGACTGTGCTTTAAGATGCAGTTAAGAGGAAGCTTTGAGGAGACTTAAATATTAAGTTTAGCAATTCATGCTGAGAAGTTTTAACCATTTTTAAAAAACACACACATACAATTTGAATTATTTTTTCTACTAAATGTTATTATAGCACTTCAAGCCTTGACTGCTATTCCAGGAATCAGTGGAAACTTTATACACTTGTTAGCACTGCACACAGGGAGGTGTAGGTGGTCCTCCTTGTGTAACCCCTCACCTAGAAAAACCTATGAGGAGACATCGAAAGTGTCACACAGGCAGGACAAGAGCACTAACAAAGAGATAGATAGAAACTAAAGGAAAACACACAGGCAAGAGCAGCTAAGGGCAGTCAAAATGATGAAGCAAGCAGTCCATCAGAAGCAGTACCACACATAAAAATATGGACATGGAATGTGAGAAACATGAGCCAAGGGAAGCTAGGCATAGTGAAAATGGAAATGCAACACAT
>CM034706.1:226675163-226688631 GCA_020142125.1 Phrynosoma platyrhinos
CTAAAATGCAAAGATATACAACTCAACACAAAAGTCAGACTCATACAACCTATTGTATTCCCTATTACCATGTATGGATGTGAGAGCTAGACAGTCAAGAAAGAAGATAGGAGGAAAATCAACTCATTTGAGATTTGGTTCTGGAGAAGAGTGCTGAGGATTCCATGGTCAGCCACAAGGACAAACAAATGGGTCCTAGAACAGATCAAGCCAGAGATATCCCTAGAAGCTAAGATGACAAGACTTAGACTGTCATACTTTAGACACATCATGAGAAGGCATGAATCATTGGAAAAAAAACATAATTTTAGGAAAGGTGGAGGGAAGTAGAAAGAGAGGAGAACCACATGCTTGATGGATGGACTTTATTAAAGAGACCATGAATAGGAATTTTCAGGAGCTGGACAAAGCAGTAGAGGACAGTGGGGCCTGGAGATGTCTCATTCATAGGGTCACCATGGATTGAGTTCGATGCAAAGGCAGTAAACAACAACAAATTTTATACGCAATGAAAAGAGGAAGCCACATGGTTCTGCCTTTTACTCTATGTACATCAGTCTTAACTTCTCTCTTTTGGATTGCTCAGATCTACATAGCTTGATATTTATTTATTTATTTATAATAAATAAATATACCTCCCAATGGTTGCCCAATCAGGGCAGTTCACAACATAAAACACAATTATAATAAAAAACACAATTGCCCCATGCCATGCCTTCATCACATAGATGATTACAGTATATAAAAATCCAATACTCTAGGAGAACTTAAAACCTAGTAAAACAGATAGGGTAAAAACATGTTAGTCAGCACTTAAAAAAAAATCTACCAAAAACCTTTTTTTAAAATGCCTGTGTCAATCTGCCATGAAGATAAATATAGTATAAACCACCAATTGAATCTCCCCTGGAAGGATATTCCAATATCAGGATGCCACTACAAAACAACAACAACACACAAAACAACCCTCTCTTTGGTGCAGCATCACAGAATCATAGAATTGGAAGAGACCACAAGGGCCATCCAATCAAATCCCCTGACATGCAGGATACACAATGAAACCCTTCCAGCTGATGACCATCTAGCCTTTGTTTAAAAATCACCAAAGAAGGAGACCCCACTAGTCCCCAGGACAACTTCCCAACTGATGGCTATCCAGCCTCTGTTTACATCATGCCTGATCAGAACAGGTGCAATGCTTGCCAAATCCTGAGTCTTTTCATTAATCTGGATGAGTCGTCAGTCTCTCAAGAATCATCTAAAACATGACTTCTTTAATCAAGTCAAAAAGCCCTTTTTGCCATTATTGCTTTTAGCAAAAAATTATACAGACATATTTTCTCAAGACAGCTTTCTCTGGAAAGGAAATCCAATTTTCTCAGCACCCCAATCACAACATGTTATTCTTCGGAAGACACCACTGCCACATCTACCTAATGCCTCTTTTGTTGCTGTGTCTGCTATGTTGAGTATAGTTATGTAAGAACAATTCATGGCCATGTCCTTAACAATGTCTGTGGTAGTATTACAGATATAAGCAATGAATCATAATGATCTCACTCTGTAGTATGCCTGTCCTGTAAATAAACAAGCTGGAACAGCACTGTGAAGTGAAGCGAAGCTGGACAAACCTGGGTAGAGCCAGCCAATCGTAGCTCATGGAAGGTTGTAAACATACAATACATAACTACAATGTTGGTACTACAGGAGTGAAGGCTATAACCTAGAGGCTTGCCTGTTATAGAGGGGCAGGATGAAATAAGGTTAGGGGGTGAAGGCCAGATAGGAAGAGAGGAATGGCTAAAATTTGAAAGCATTTGGGGAGCTGAGAACATGGAGTGTTCAGGGAGTGCATGTTTAACTTAACTGTTGGTCCTCCATATCCACAGGTTCTACATCCACAGATTCAACCAAACACAACTTGAAAATATATATATATATATATATTTTGTAAAAGCAAGCCTTGCTGTTCATCATTTTGTATAGAAGCCGCTATTTTACAATGCCATTCTATATAATGGGACTTGAGCATCCACAACAGGGGTAGGCAACTTTTCCCCTTTAAGGGCCGAGGGACTTCAGCTCCCAGAAGCCTCAGCCATGTTGGCCAATAGTCCCATGTTGGTCAATAGCTCCTGGGATTCTGGGAACTGAAGTCCCTCAGCCCATAGGGGGCATCCTGAAACCAAAATCCAGTGGTAGGCAACCTTTTCCCTTTAAGGGCCGAGGGACTTCAGCTCCCAGAAGCCTCAGCCATGTTGGCCACCCCTGCCAAAATCCATTGGACATTGAGGGCCCACTGTATAATAGCTCTTTATTGGTTTTATTTTCTACAGCTCTGTCGGACTGTTTTCATTTAAGAACTGAAAAGGAGAATTGGTCACGATTTACCATATAGAATCCACTGTTCAGCACAGCCATTTGTCCATCATGGGAATCACCTTGAAGCCTGAGTACCAGATCTAGGGAAGAATCCTAAGGGTAAAAGGGTAAGCTGAAAGATAGAAGCCTGGTGTTGGAACTAAAGAGACAATCTGGATAGGGGATCCATCACAAACAGCAACCATATTTCCTCTCTCACTTCCACTGGAGGCTGGTGATGCTGATGTAGTGAGCTGGCAAGATGATGTGAATCTATTTATATTCTTACAAATATATAATGCTCAGAAAGGGAAAGGCCAAGTGGATGTTGGACTGCATCTAATGCCTTGTATTTAGTAGTGAAATCATAGATTTGTAATCTAGTTATGGATTCATAACTGGTCTGTATTCATTAATCTTATGTAGTTTCAGCCTACCTCAACAGCCAGCAGTCTCCAGTCCAACTTAAGAGCCAGCCACTGCATTGGGTGAAGGAGGTTTGTTCAGCAGGTGATCAGAGTATAAGGGGATGATGTTACTACCCCACTCCTGCCAGCTAGTGAGCCTGTGACCGTCAGAAGCAGGATTGCTCTTGGAATTTAAAATTGTTACAGGCTTGCTCACTGGTGGAAAGGAGATGAAAAATAATCTTTCTTGCACCCCACTTACCAGCTGAATGGATCTCCTTTGCCCAAACCAGCATCTGGATCTTCAGGTAGATGGTGGGTGGGGTGTTAGACTAGGCAATATTCTTTAGTTACATCTCTTTAAATAAGTCACCAATCTTTGATTCCTATCTGACTATCTTTTGTTCACTTGGACAATATGGCATAGACCCATGAGAAGATTTGCTGTTTATTTTTTGTTTTGGCTATATTCTGAAAAGGTTGTAAAGTTGTTCTGAATTTCACAGTGACACAGAGGTTTTCCTGCAGGATGGATCTTCATAATTAGAATTGCTCTGATACAGCAAGGGGGATCTTCATGCAAAAGATGGCTTATGTACCATATCACTCACATGAACACAGATGTTAATTTGAAGTGTCTGTATTCGCTATAGGTGAGAATGCACACTCCCTTCCAGAATCATAGTGTGAGACTAGTGCATGACTAACATCTGATGCATATTTACCATTGGTGGCTGGTGGCTTTCATACCAGTAGGTCAGTTTAAACTGAACTTTAAAAGCTCTGTCCAACCTGTTTAAGGAATAAGGGTCCTTGATTAATTCCTTTAAAGTTGGGATTGCCACACTGCAATGAAAACTAACAGTCACTACTAGTTTCTATTTAGAAGTAAGCCCTATTTTGCTTAAAGGAATTTACATCTACTTAAATACATAGGAACTTATATGTACTTAATTACATATAAGATTGTGCCTCAGAATGACTTGGAGCCTACTTTCTTCTCTTATTTAATATGTGCATTGCAAAGCATATTTCCCATGGTGTTCATTGGGATGTGTGCCCTAGGAAAAGAGTTTAGGAGGCAGCCAATGAAAGTGACCATGATACAGAAATATGATATCAAGAGGCCCTGCTTGTAGAAAGTTGGTAAAGGAGTGATGTACAATAGAGAGCAGGAGAGAAAAGGCAGGGGAGATGATGAAGAGGCAAAAAAATGGGAAAGGAAGATTGCTTGAATATGGTAAAAGCCAGGGGCAATGTTTGTACATGAGATTTATCTTCGGAGACTGAAAGGAATTTTAAATGTAATCTCAGAGATAATTAAGTGACATCTTTTTAAAAACCCAAATTATTTGTTTGATTAGCAGAGGGTGAAAGTTGCATCTGGCAGATCTAGGTGGCATGACTTTCTTTCATTTCTGTGTTCCTGTATGTTCAGAAGTCTGGAACATTCAAGTAAATATGCTCTTCTTTTAGTGACAGGTATCTAGTGACCTGGAATTACATGCTACAACCATGGTAACAAAATAGGTGATAGGGAGAAATTACTGCTATTATCACAAAGATTGGGTCAAAATAAATAGAAATTACTAATTGTTATCTTTCTGATGAAAGAGAGAAGCCTACTATTAACTCCCTTAATTGGTCATTTAAAGAGATTGCATGTCTAATTTCCAGCTAAGTCTTCACAATGCAAATACGACTGATTTTCACTGGCAATCTCCTCTTAATAACATGATCGAAGAAGCTAACTGAATATCTATAATACCTATAAAATAAACAATTCCAGTGTGTAATATTCCCCAATCAGGTGACTGCTATCATCCTCAGCTATTTCAATTGGCTATGCTGGATGGGGTTGATAGTTGTGATCCAGAACATCTAGTAGGACACAACTGAAAATTGGAAAAGGATGCATTATAAGAATTACAGAGGAAAGACAATTTCCTCACTTATGTTCTGTGCAGTTTAAGGCCAGTCTGTCACACTTGGATGCCAGAGTAATATAGGTAATACTGACTGGTAAATGTAAATTTCACTCATAGCTAAAAGACCAAGTTAACAGATACAATAACTGGCTGTGTTTGGAGGGAGTATGTCTCAGAAGAAGACTAAAATTTCTCATCTACTGACTTTCACATGTATTTTGTGTAATTTCTGCTATTCTAAGTTCATTCTTAGGATAATTTCTGGATGTTGCCATGTTTCTGGAGGCTCAGGGGGTAGCTATGGCTGGCATGCAAATTCTGCCCCATCTGGGATAAACCAGATCTGACCATTGTCATGTATGCCATGGTGGTCCTATTCAAATTGGATTCTTGTAATTTGTTCTGTGATGGGGCTGCGAGTGAAAAAGGTTCATCTGGTACAAATTGTGATTCTTTAATGAATTTTAGCTGTTTGCTTTAATGGCCATGTTATTATTACCCCAAAGATGGGAGGACTTGGGGGTCCCCACCAACAATGACAGTTCATATTGGGGAAAATTATTAGCTTAACAGCATGCTCACGAGAGGTTGTCATGAATCAAGGTTCTCTGTTGTTCTTTTTATCCAGAGAGAAATTTAGTCACCTTAGACTATAGGATTTTCAACAAAGACATGTAGGAAACCAAATCTGGGTTTAGACACTATACATGTAACATTTATTAAGACATAACAAATAAGACAATAAGACAATAAGAAATAAGACAATCATTTTAAGTATCAAGAGCTCTCTCTCTCTCACACACATACTCACAAAACATGGCACCTTCACTGGATGATGGATCAGTTTATCACCAAAGGGTTGGGAGTCCTGTTACCGTGGATAAGGAACACACTGCTGGTTGGGAAAATCTCATCTTTTAAGGTCTTTGCATAGTATTGGGCAGCCTCCGCCCTTTTGGCTTCTGTCCACAAACTTTCAAACCAGCCCTTTCTGGTCCTTTTCCGTTGATACAGAAAACACTCCAAGTCTTATCAGTTTTAGTCCAAACATCTTGTTATCTTCTTGCTTGCTACCTGAACCTTCTGAATGATCTATTCTTCCATAGATAACACAGGCAACTGCATCCTTCCTAGGATACGCCAATGCCACATCAGCAGTTTTAGGATTCTTGGAACCTCCCATATCATGTATTGCAATTCTCCATCTTCTTTTGCTATTCAGTCCATTAGTGCCACTAAAACAAAATCCATTCACTCCTCACAAGGTTGGGTAATTTTTTGATGACTAAAAGATTCTTATTTAATAAGTGCAAAGGTGCATGCAAGCACACAAAACTAATGCAACTTTAAGAACCATACAGAGCTAACAGAGTGGTGTGAAAGGTTGGATAGTGAGAAATCGGGATTTAGAGGGGATGATAATTACCAGTCCTGAAGAAGAGGTTCCATGGAAGATGGTGTGTGGCTCAGACTGCATCTGAGCTAGACACAGTGAATGAGAGAAACCATCTGAGCACATACAAAGCTAGATCTGGGGCTGATAGTTATATCTGATTTCCTAATTTACAATAGTATTCCAGAACAGCTGATGGCCTTAACTTTAATATAATAAAACATTGATTGGATTTGAGACAACTCTTGGATTGTTGGATAGGAAAGGTGAACAGTGTGAGAAGGAAAATATGGTCTTTAACTGCTTTGTGATAGGACTCAATCCCTATTGCAGGAGAATATCCTGAAAGTCTGGGGGAGGGTAGAATGATCAGCAAACCCATTTAATCTTTATTTAGCGCTAGTTAGATTCTCCACATGTCTTCAGGTCATTGTGCCTTTCCTATGTGAACCTTCCTAGTGTTCTAAAGGTCATCCTAACTTCTTAAATGCATGTCTCGCTTTAGATATAAAAATATGAAACCCCATATTCAGTGAGAGGGATATAGAGTATGCTAACATTACTCTAATTTTTCCCTCTATCTGCACTGGCTTCCAATTTTTTGCTGCATACTGTTTAGAGTGTTGATCCTTACTTTCTTGTTGCTGTTATTTGCTGTCAGGTCAGTTTCAACCTCTGAATGAGATCCAAGCTCTCCAAGCTCCCTTGGACATCAACAGCTCTGCTCATGCCTTGCAAACTTGGGGCCATGGTTTACTTGGAGTCCCCTTGTGTTATCTTTCTCTTTTCTTATCACCTTCCACTTTACCAAGCATTATCATATTTTCCAATTAGTTACATCATCTCATGATATGCCTGCTGCCTCAGTTTAGTCATCCTGACTTCTAGGAGAGTTCAGGCTTGATTTGCTCTAGGACTCATTTATTTGTCATTTTAGATGTCCGTGGTATCTATAGAACTCTTCTCCAGCACCACATTTGAAATAACTTGATTTTCTTCTTTTCAGCTTTCTTCACTGTCCAGCTTTCAAAACCATACATAGAAATAGGAAATAGTATGGCCTGAATGAATCTGACTATGGTATTTAATAATACGTCTTTACACTTTTTTCCTTCTGATTTCTCATTTACCATCTCTATTTTGGTTAATGAATTAGCTAAGGTATAGGGAATCTTAAGCTATTCCAGTGTCTTCGTTACTTACTTTAAAGTTTGGTAAACTATCTGTAGCCATTATTTTTGTTTTTTTCACAAATTAAAAACAAAGCATGGCCCATGGATCTTTTTATTTCTTTTAATAAAGAAAAGCAGAATTTCTAAATACAAACATTATAAAGAAAAGCAGAATTTCTAAATACAAACATTAAGAAATGCATGCATTCTCTTATTATTGCCAGGTTATTTCTCTGTGTTAATTAAACTGCTTAGTTATCCTATGCATGTTTATGCAAGAAGTAAATCTTACTGAGTTCAATTGGGCTTACTCACAGGTAGGAGGATTTCAGTCATTATTTTAGGTCAGTAATGTTTTCTCCCATAGAAGAAAGATGGGGGAAAGATACAACACAGTTTAAAATACTGTGCATATCTTTTGAACTTGCTTTCTTTTAAAGTTAGTTCAAGAATGAATACAATTCTCTGTTTTTATTCTGTGCTTTATTTGGAGATTTTGCAAAATCATATATACAATTCTATATATAAACAGAAGATTTTCCTGTTCAGAGTTTTCTCTCAAATGGACCCCTAAATTACATCTTCTGTCTCTTGCTATGTAATTCTGCAATTCTTTCTGTCAGGGGCCTTGGAATTAGATGCGTTAAAGGCATAAAAGTCTGATTGCTATTATCCAACTTAAAATAGAAGTAGCAAATATATATTTATTGCTAACTGAAAACAAGTGGCTTGCAAAACCTTTGACATTTCATCTTGCTTTTCTTGAGGACAATGAAGGAGACATACAGTGCACAAACATGATAGTTTGAATAATACTGCAACCACTAATTTTAACATTGGTTATATGTATTAAAATGCTGTAACTAAAGGCTTGCTTGTATTCTGGAAGGAAAAAAAGTGCCCTAAATATAACAGTCACAACTAAGGGAAGCTTTCTCTGCATTTCGTGGAAAAGCTCTTTGTTATACATAGGCGCCAGCTTCTACACAGCAATGTCCATGCAATGGGTCTACATCTTGTGTATAATTATGGTTACATAATTAGTTGTGATTAGCATAGCTTCTTTGTGGAAAATGTAGCAGCCTGAAAATTCATCCATTCTGTAGCTTGTTGCTTTATACAAAATTTTGGGGAGCGGGTGTGGCAAAGGAACAGAACCAAACACACGCAAAACACAAAACACAATGAAACACTTCACTTTGTCATTAATACAAAGGATTTATGTTTTTCTATAAATGTTCTCCTTGTGGTCTCCCAAAATAGGGTTACATTGGGTTACAACATGTGGCAAGGCCACATATTGATGGTGACATCTTGCATAAAGAATTTCCTTCTGTTAGAGATTTGGTTTCCCATTTCTCTTATCTTTAAGACTCCAGATTTTTTAAAAATGCCTATAGGCCTAAGCAGACTGCCAGAAATAGTGCACATTAAATTGAGGCACTGCCCTGGCTCAGTGCTAGGGAATCATGGGAACTGTATTTTTTTCTGGGACATTGAGCCTTCTCTGTCAGAGACCTCTGGTGCCACAATAAATTACAGTTCCCAAGATTCCCTAGCACTGAGCCAGGGCAGTGCCTCAATTTAATGTGCACTATTTCTGGCAGTCTGCTGTGAGCACAAGCAACTGTTTATTGTGGTATTTTTAAATGATTGATTGCATGGTATTTATTGTAACTTATCAGCCATTTGTAATGTATGAATTTAGTGATCTGCAATTTGTGACACTTCTTATATGAGATTTTAACTATATATTTTGATTGTTTGCTAACTGTCCTAGATTCCAGTGTGGAAGGGTGGGATATAAATCAAATGCTAGCCATCTTCATCAAGAAACATGCTAGGAAGTTCATCTGGGGACAAGGGAAATGTTGCATTTCCCTATCTTGGGCTGGTTTCAGATCAGATGATATAAATAAATAAATAAATAAATAAATAAATAAATAAATAAATAATAACTATCATCATCATCTTATATTCTGCCTTTCTCCCAATATGGGGACTAGACATTTTCATGTGTATTTTTTGCAAGCTGACCTCTTGGACCGCCAGATTTTGTGTTGAGTGCTATTGAAGTAGTATGTATTTTGGTGTGTGTATGTGTGTTGGAGAGGGTGCTGTTTGGCTTTTTGTGTGGCTGGGATGTTAAGGGTGGGATTACCAATACAAAGGGCATGACCTCCTTGTGAAACTCAAAACAGCAACAGCCTACTACTGTTACTGAATTACAAGTCTGCATCACCACTGGACCTAATTTGCTACCCATTGCCAGGTGATTGCTCTGACCACTGCCTTTGTGGCTATATGGCACCATCAGTTCTCTTTGTGTAGTCTCTCATGGAATGACTGTGTTGCTGACAGTAGTGGGCAACTGGTCAGTGGTTGATTTTGATTGGTTGCTGGCAAAGCAATTTCCAAGGATGGTGTATGTGTTAGGTGTATCTTTTCTGTGCCTGCATTATTTTCCTACCCATTACATATATGATTCTCCTATCCAGGACCAAAGAGGACTAGATGTAAGGAGTATTCTGCTGGGGCAATGGACCTTGCCCCAACCTGATCTCAATATGTACAAATGTTTTTGCCCAGAATGGTGTGGACCTATTGGTACATGGCACTAGCAGTTGTAAGGAGTTTGCTTGAGAATAGTTTCAGTTGTGGAGGAAAAATTACAAGTGTTTTATCCTGCAAGGAGAAATCTGGAGCATCATCTAAGGATACTGGCTTGAACCCTCAGATCTGCTGTGTGAAATCATTCTTCTTATGGCTTAGGAAGGGTGTTCAGGCATGTTTTTATTTGGATATGAAAATCAAAATTCAAAAGTATGGAATGGATAGCCAGGAAGAAAGGAAGTGTTAGCAAGTCAATCTACATAAATATCTTATAATTTGAATATGCAACAAAAACAGTGGAGCTCACTGATATAACTGCTTATTTTGGAAGGTGAGGTCAATGTGTAATGCAGAAATTTAATGATGCTTTTCAGAGTATTTTTTTTTAACAACAAAAACAATTGCATTAAATCATGTATAATTTGGCAGGTGTTTAGACTGTGTCATTGCCTAACCCAGCAGAGCATTATGAGGGATGTTGACTATGCCACCTATAAACAGAGCATAATTGTGTATTGCAAGAATGACTGAGAGTAGCTTAGATATAAATCAAAACAGCATTTAGAAGGGACTGAATAAAACATTACATTCTAAAGAAGTGATGACAAAATCGCAAGTGTTGCAAGGGAGGTCATGAGCTAGAGAAATTGTTTCCAGAACTAGGGCATTGGTTCTGCATAGTCCTAACAAATGAGCCAACTGGTGGTGGTGATGTTTCTTGGTATGATGCCCCTGCTACACATGAAGCCAAATATTTCCTTTCTTCTTGGACAATGCAATAAAGCTTGAGTTAGAAAAGAATGGGATTATATTCTAGTCATTTCTATTATATCTATGTGCCTACCTACAATAGGCAAGGTTAATAGCAACTGCCTCCAGAATCACTTACTAAGCACGTGCAATTCCAGACAAAAGTAAGTAGCTCTAAACATTGCACTATTTTTGTTTTTGTTGTTAATTGGTTTTGTTGTTGTTGTTAATTGGTGTTGGTTTTGACCTTTAAAGCCCTACATAGCTTGGTTCCAACTTATCTCCGGGACCGCCTCTCCCCATATGATCCCCCCCGTGTGCTCCAGTCCTCTGGGAGGAATCTGCTACGGTCTATGAAAATGAGGCTGTTGCTGACTTCCCAGAGGGCCTTCTCTGCTACCGCTCCCAGATCATGGAACGGCTTGCTGGATGAGATCCATCTTATTACCGCTCTTGACTGCATTAAAAAAGCAGTAAAGACGGATCTTTTCCAGCAGGCCTTCCTGGAATAATCGTCCTGGCCCAAACAGACAAGTCTTGGTTACCCGCTCCCCAGCCGCCACTGTTTGTTCTAAGGTTTTTAATTATACATATATATATATATGTGCTTGTTTTTATCCTTTTCCATTTTAATGTTGTACTAGTTTAATCTATTTTTAAGGGGTGGGTTGGGTTAGGGAATTGGGTTGATGGATTTATGTTTTAATCTGTTGTACTCTTTTAATTTGTTTGTACGCCACCCCGATTGCTGAGCAGAGGGGCGGGATAAAAATAAAATTATTATTATTATTATTATTATTATTATTATTATTGCCTTCACATTGATCTCGACCCATAGTGACTCTGCTGATGACACATCTACAGCTCCTCCCCCCGTTCTCTACTGCTCTGCCCAGCTCTTGCAAACTCATACTCGTGGTCTCTTTAATAAAGTCCATCCATCTAGCATGTGCCCTTCCTCTCTTTCTACTTACCTCTACTTTCCCCAAGTATTGTTTTTTTCCAATGATTCATGCCTTCTCATGATGTGCCCAAAGTATGGCAGTCTATGTTTTGTAATCTTGTCATCTGTAGATAAATAAGTACCACTTTGGTGGGAAGGTAAACAGCGTTCTGTGCAATCATGCTGGTCACATGATCACAGAGTAGTCTCTGACAACGCTAGCTCTTCGCTTAGTAACAGAGATGAGCACCACCTCCTATGGTTGGGCACGACGTGACAACCTAATCAACAGGGAATACCTTTTCATCCTTCCTAATGGGTGTGCATGCATTCCACACAGTGCTCTGGGTTTCTATCCAACTATTTCCCTGAAATACGGGAGGAAAGTGAACATACATTTTAAAAGGAATCAAAGAGCTATTATTGTTAAATAACAAAAACCCCTATGAATAGCATGAAATAATTTGACATTCAGTCTGCTTCTGATAAAGATAGCCATAAAGGAGTTTTCTCTATCCTTCCAGCCTGTTTTGCCTTTCCAGTGACAGAGCTCACTCATTCAGGCATGTGTCCTCTTGGATAGGCATTAGACAAATGTCACTGCTTCTCTTCATTTGTTTCCTTCTAGGAATTGTTGGTATTTGTAGCAGTGAATGCCCTTCCTCTTGCTAATAGTGGGGAAGAAGGCAGATGGTGTGATTTACTGTTTCAAAGGCACATGCACACACAATAGTCAGAGTACCTTGTCCATTCTGTCCCTCTATACAGAATGAAGAAGCTACTTTGTATTCCCAGTCATGCCCAACAAGAAAGATCTCTCTGAACCCCTTCTCTGTTCCATGTAGTGATAAACTATCCAATAAGATTCAAAGCAGGGAGTGCTTTGTTTAATCATGTGCATAAGCTTCATTTGACTAGCCCACCCATTTTTGTCTGTCTGGCCTTTCAAACATTTCAGTGAATAGAAAAGTGAAAAATTTTAAGTTGAGATAATGTGTGAGATGTTCAGGCTGCCCTTATGCAACACTATTTTCCATTCCATGTACTCAGTAACAGCATGATTGCCATTCAATACATGCTCACAGATATTCTTAAACCATGCAAGATTTATATAATTGCTTCTGTATGAAGAAGAGCTTCATAGAACCTGACAGATTTCCATTCTCTTGTGGACAATTTGTGGTTCAGTAAAATCCACCTTGAATGAATGTGTGCACTCTTGAAATATTCTTGGCAGATGTAGCTGCCCAATCCTGATGATTATTGTGGCAAAAGCCATTCATTGTACCATAGGGAGGTGTGGTTTAAAATGAATTTTGACTGTTAGCACTACAGTCATGATGAAGCTTCTTCTTAAAATATATTTCTGTAACAGTTGGGTCTTTTTTGGGCCCAGCTGTTACATTTTCTTCACCAGACAAGATATATTATTTCAGCCTTCAGCTTTAGAAGAGTGTGTTATTTGTGAATGTGTGTTAAAGCAGAGCTGGGAACCATTTGTTTCATTTGTTCATGAGAAAGCTTGAAAAACTACCAGAGGAGTGGATTTTTTTGTTGTTGTTGTTAGACCTAGGAATTTATCATACACTCCTTTTAAACCACCAGAAAAGTTCAATAATTGGATGGCTTCTGGTCATGGTGTGAAGTGTTTGGACGCATCCAGAGGAGGCTCCTCAGACCCATCTTCAAAGAGCAGCTATTAGGGGACAATATCCAGTCTCCCTAATATACCCAACACCCTGGGAAGGGAAGTTGGAAAAGGGGCTTGAAAGAGGTTTGGAGAACCCCCCCCCCAAAAAAACCCCCAGCAAGTTGCAGATGTGGAGGAAATCCACAACAACAAGCTGCAGAAAGGGAATACAGTGGAACCTCTACTTACGAATGCTTCATCCTACGAAATT
>CM034706.1:226688731-226709853 GCA_020142125.1 Phrynosoma platyrhinos
ATGGCTGCTGGAACGAATTAATTTCGTAAGTAGAGGTTCCACTGTAGAAGGTCACCAAAGCAAACTGCAAAACAGCCAGTTGCCCCATTGGATACCTTGAGAAACTAAGGCAGAACCACACCATGGCAACAATATACAATTAATGAAGAGATGTGCGGCAGGGATTGCTCCCAAACCAGTATGGATGTACTTCATTTTATTAATGCAATTATGGTGAGAACAGGGGTAGTATGATAAAGTCCTTAGTGGATTTTACTTGAATGATATGCTCTGAACAATAGTGGTTCATAATACATTAAGTTTAGTGATATCACACACACACTGACCTCTGTGATATCATCAGGAGCCATCCCTACATATTCATGATGGCTACATAGTCACAATTGTAAAACCCGAGGGTTTTGGCCCTGAAATCTCATGGTGTGGGATTGTCTGATCTGGCAACTTTCAGTTCAAAATTCTGTTCACACAGTGGCCAGTCAGTTGCCTATATATAGTAAGCCTTCTAGCAGAGCATGAGAGCAACTGCAGCCTACATGTCGCACTCCCCAGTAATATGCAGGGAAGCATACTGCTTCAGATATGTGAGAGGATGTATTACAATCAGAATAGTAGCCACTGGTGGCCCCATTGTTCACAAATGCATCCACCACTACCCAGCTATCCAAGTTGGCAATCATTGCTACATCTTCTGGCATTCAGTTCACCAGATTAACTGAGAGTTGTATGAAGGAGTACTACCTTCCCCCCCTCATTGATTATTCCAGGTTCTAGTATTATAAGAGAGGGAGAAGCTTTTGCACATGTACTTTTTCATACACTGCATAATTTTATGCATGTTTGTCATATCTCCTTTTATTTGCTTCCCCTCCCCCAGACTGAAAAGATCAAGTGTTGTAACCTTTTCTTGTATGGCAGTGATTCCAGACCTTTGATCACTTTGATTGGCTTTTAGCAGATCGAGCTTTAGTTACGAATGTGCACACATAGGATCAAGCTGCACCTCATTTTCATCACTTTTCTTTTTAAAACCATTGCTTTTTAATTGACACTCATGGCTATTCCAGTACAAATCTTTGGCCATCTGTTTCAACACAGTGGATGATTCCTTGTAATAAATTTCATTTATTTACTTTATGTTATCTCTAAATAACATTAAAAAACAACACCCTCAAACTGTTCAGAATATAAGCAGGGATAATAAAGCAGTAGCTAAAACCTTGGCCTGACCCCGCAAAGCTGATCGAAGTGTCATTACCTGTGCTCTAATCACTAGCAGAATGTATCTCCTTCTCATGTAGCTAATGCCCAGTAAAATAGGTTGGGGGGGGGGATTTATGACTATGGCAATAGTATCACAATTGTGAGTTCATAGCCATCATGAATATGAAAAAAATTGCTTATCTGTAAGTAGATGATATTGTATATTGGCCCTTGATTCTACACCACAAAGACCTAATATTTGAGAAGTGCAGTATGTTTTACTCCCACAACCAGTGCACTTGTGAAGTTTGCCCAAAGGCTAAAGGTAAATTGTTATGCTATCAACAGAAAATCCGTGTCTCTAGGGAAACTGTATTTGGACAGCGGATATTTGGGATTATGATGGTGGACATCTTGTACCCTGATTTATTTTCCAGATCTAGCAGCAAGATCCTTTTAGATTTTCTTTATGACATACATATACAGTTCCAGGGCCGCACTTGCTCCTGATTTTAAGACCAGTACTTGCTTCTACTGTTGTATCCTTACTGAAGATCCCTGTTGCAGCCCATAAGGGTGCAAATGGAGTGCCTGGCTACACCCACGTTGCCAGGCACCCCCTCCTGATGTCACAGGCTATGGTGGGGGTTTTCAATAAAGACTCAATGATGGCAACATGGAAGTGGTGTTCAGGCCCATCTTGTTTGCTGACTGTTGTGGCAGTTTCAGAGAAATTCTGCTGCAAGCAGCCGGTCTTTTTACACCAGATTAAGGGTCTTTCGAATCCGAACCCACTGGATCTGCACTAGTCTGCCTGTCCCCAGCCCAGAAATGGCCTGCATCATCTGGACAGGATGACATGAGTCCAGGAATACAGGCCCTGTGTGGTCATTTGAGCCCTGGTTCCCAGAGTTGTAGTCCAGTGTTCAAACTACTATACCATACTGGCTCTCTCCAAGAACTACAGGATTACAAAAATAGGAGGGGAAGTGAGAGAGAAAACATGTTAGAAAACTTTTGGCCTTGGACATCTGGATAATTCATTTTCAGTGTTTCTGTGAGCAAAGTACAGCTGTACTCAAAAGAGCTCACAGCTCATAAACTCCTCCTCCTTGCTTCTGCTGCTGCTGAGTGTGTGGGAAGCTCTGTAACTTCTTGTGCTTCATAATTACATTCAGCCCTGGACCAATCTTACTTCCACTTTATTTTTTCACAACAAATTGTCTTCAACACAATGCTTACTGCAGTACTGCATACAATGGTTCCTTTCCCAGGAGGAGATTTACCACACATCTAACAGCCTGCTTGCCATCCCTGGCATCAACCCACTAGAAAAGTGTCCTAGCTTTTATTATCAGCAAAGCTATTAAACGGTATTGCTCAGGGACCTGATTCAAGGGAGAAGGGAATTATAGGTTCCCAGTATCTTCACCAATTCTGTTTTCCAGGAAAGTGCTTAGAACTTAAAAATAAACCAAATGAGCAACATGGAACATTGCATGAGCAGAAGTCAAGCTTGCACAATGGCTCTGTTCCTCCCTCACTGACCCCTGCAGAACCTGGAAGTCCTCCCAAGAGGATGGGTTGTGGGAATCTAGCAAACAACCTGGGCTGTGTTTACTGGGACTGCAGTGGGATGCAGGAATCACTGCAATTGTAAACTATTGCAAATGATGCAAGGCTTCTATCCTGACAGTAGTCTCTTGTCCTGGTTACAGGTTAAGCGTTAGGACAATCAAATGTTGTGGCACAGCCATTCTTTAAGTTTGATCCATAGTTTTTCATGATCTACAGAGTCAAAGGCTTTGCTATAATCTATAAACACAGACTAATTTTCTTCTGAAATTCTTTGGTGTGCTCCATTGTCCAACATATTTTTGTAATATTATTCCTGTTGCCTCTTCCTTTTCTGATTCACAGCTTGGACATCTGGCATTTCTTGCTTCATATATAATAAAAGTCTTTGTTGCAAAATTTTGGGCATGAATTTGCTTGTATGGTCCTGTGGTTACTCCAATCCCTGGTGTACTTCTTCTTCAAATGGTTCTTACATGAATCAATCTGTTGTTCTTTCATTTCTTATATAAAGGGGGATGCATTAGCTCTGATTCTCCCTTTTGCCACCTTGGAAAGGAGTGCCAAAATGATGCTCCTTTCAGAGGTGGCAAATAGGCCGGCCCAAGAGCCGCCGCACAGCTCTTCTGCACCTCTTCCCACACAACACGTTAAGATGCTGCTATGTGATGACGTCCTGACGGCGCGCACCATGTGTAACAGCGCACACCATGATGATATCTTCGGCATGGGGTTGAGGCAGCCGGTGTGTGGCTGCTCCCCCTTCCCTGCCTCCAAGACAGCGCGAAGCACCATCTGTAGAGGCCCTATCTCTTCTTTAATTTTTAATTGTATCATGATAGGTTTTTCATGGTAAAAGACATCAAAAAGTGGCTCACCATGTCTCTCTATGGGCAGGAATAATACATGTCAACTATGATGTTACTACTGTTATCTCTGAGAGATCCTCCATCAGTGCCATTGCATTGCTGCTGCCCAATAACCATTTAGCACATATAGGGCCTTTGCAGACTGCTAGAAATAGTGCAAATTGAGTCCACTTTAAGGGTTAGGGTTAGTGCTAGAGAATCATGGGAATTGTTCCCCCCCCCGAGACATTGAGCCTTCTCTGTCAGAGAGCTCTGGTGCCACAATAAACTACAGTTCCCATGATTCCCTAACCCTAACCCTAACCCTTAAAGTGGACTCAATAAACCCTTTCTTTGAGGAAAATACAGTCTACCCACAATCTGTCAGATAAACCATCCTAGCAGCTATGGATGTGAAATGACTGTACTCCAACATCCCACGTAAGGATGGCCTTAAAGCTATTAAGAATACAGCACACTTGGCCACCAAACTCATAACTACTTCACTTTGGAGAACAACATGTACTTTCAAATCAATGGCACTACTGCTGGAACTCACATGACACCACAGTATGCAAATATCAAAGCTTCCTTGACTCCTGAATCCAGAAATCTTTCCTCCAGCACCTAATTTTTTCATCCCTTTTTACTTTGAAACACACCAGCATGGCTATTCTTATTGAAAATATAGAAGGTAGTTCAGGTATTAGATGTCCTAACGTCTTCTGCTTCTGACAAGAACTCCACTCTTTTGTATTTGCCAGCTCTTCTGTCTCATACTGATTACTTGCACCCCTGCATGATGCCTATTCCTGCATGGGGCCAAATACCATCACTTTTTCTGTGAAATCTCTCCCATAACCCTTTAGTCTCATTCTAAGACTGTGTACATATGTAACAGAAATAGATGCATATTCTTCCCCTGTTTCCCTTTCTGACATCTTTCTTTCCTTTCTTCTGGGTTAAATATTAGATTGTAAACTTCTTGAAACAGTGTCTTGTTGTCTTAACACTTTGCAGAGCCAAGTATATTTATGGTACTATAGAAATTGGGTGACCATTTGTGCATCACCTTAAAAAAAGAAAGAAAGAAAAGAAGAACAGAATGTACCACCAATGTAAAGAACAAAAGGGGTACAAATTTGCATAACAATTGCATTTCCTAATATAGATAGATAGATAGACAGAAAGGCAGGTGTACTCATAAATTTAGAAATAATTGCTATAATTTAAACAGAATTACAGTGTGACTCACCAAAGAGGGGAAGAGCCTCATTTGGTCACTAGTTCCTTGACTGCTCAGTCTGCTTTTCAGATGGTGTTTATGGTCAGCCTTAGGTCCATCTTGTGCTTTCTCTTTGAATGGCCCTTTAATTTTAAACTGGATAGTCTCTTAAAGGGAGTGGACATTAAAGAAGAGGACTGTCTCTGTAAAGCAGAACATATTTACATTATGTATAAATACAGCTGTAGTAGCAGCAACATTACTACATGCCAGATCTAGTACTACTCCTCAGACGAGTCTAATAAATATTTTAACTCCCAGTTGTTGCAGTCCTGTAATCATATTTATCTGGAAGAAAAAGCCACAGAATGCATTGATATTTTCTTCTGGGAATATAGGTTTAGGAATGGAGGTTGAAAGAAATTTTTTTGGCTTTTATAAGGATTTGTTTAATCCAGTCTTTCTACCAATGCGAGATCCAGTTCAAAGCATTTGTGTGACTCTAATGACTAGAAATTCATGTTCGTCAGGAGGTATTAATGGCATAACTCACAGAGCAAAGAGACTGGAAACAAAAAAGGAGAAATGGAGCTAGAGAGAAGGTCACTGAGCACACTCCAGCAAGAATAAAGCACGTTATTGCTGCCTTTTAAATTCTGTAAGATCTCTAGCATCTGTATATGGCATATACTGTGTTACTCCAGCAATGATCTAGAGCTCTCTTGCAATTGCTAATGAAGATTAGAAGTTATCATTCTTGGAAGCTTGAACACACTTAAATCTAATGAGAACTCATTTTCAGATCTAAGCTAGGGAATACTTACAGATAATTAATGAGCTATAGCAGACATAGGGAAAATATTAATTATATGTCTACTTGCTCTGTAAAGGAGATGATTTAATTTAGAGACATTCTCACTTTTCATTTCAAAAGAATATTGGTTGTCTGGAAAAAAACCTAGATTGAATCTCAGTAGTCTTCTGTTCACCTCAAAACCTTTTGGAGTGGTTTCCAGTAGTATGTTCATGTGTCCTGTCTTAGAGAGGTGAACTTTCTGTTTGAAGGGCTGCCAGAGGACATTTCTCTATTATTATACAGTGGCACAGGACACAATACAGTTATGATTATAACAGTTTTCTTCTTCGGTTTTCTTCCTCATAGAAAAAAATAGTGGTCACTTTGTTTCTTTTCTTTTTGCTTACCTTTTTATCATGGCACTTATTCACAGGGGTTTTGTCTTTCTTCTTTGATGAAAGGTGCCTATGAATTGGTTTTCAAAAATCACCAAAACCATGTCACTCATGAGAAGATAAAAATTTTATCATGGTGCTGAAATGATAACAATGTTCTGTCAGGTTAGATCAGAAGTATTTTATAGGAAGATGATCTATGGGAGCCATATATGAGAGGGGGCTTGTCTGTAAGGTTGCCATTTCCCAGTGTTTGCTGGGACAATCCCGGATTGGAGGGTCTAAAATATATTCCATCTCAACTGGGGCATTTTGGACTCTTCAATCCCAAATTCCATTGTTCCAGGCCACATTTTGTCAATCTCCTGCCATGCAGTGTGATGGGGAATCCAATCTGGGCTTGAGTCTAAACAGTAAAGAAGCATAAGATACTGACTCTGATCTCCAAAATACTGTAGGTCCAGTATTGGGATAGCTCTGTTAAAGTTAGGACTAAATCCCAGAGTTAATTTACTTCTCCACCAACACTGGAGAAAACAACTGCCACTGGATCTCAGTTTCTGTCATCTAGCAAATCGGCAAGAAAAAATACAATACTACTTTTTTGTTTATTTCCCGTGGTCTGTGCATTAGTGTAGAGCAGGGGTAGGCAACCTTTCCCCTTTAAGGGCCGAGGGACTTCAGCTCCCAGAAGCCTCAGCCATGTTGGCCAATAGTCCCATGTTGGCCAATAGCTCCTGGGATTCTGGGAGCTGAAGTCCCTCGGCCCTTAAAGGGGAAAGGTTGCCTACCCCTGGTGTAGAGACATCTAAAAGCATGGGTCCTCCCCACTTGCTGCCTGTGTGAGGTTTTTTGCCTCCCACTGTTGGGCCCATCATTTGCCTTGTTCCCTCTATAACACTTTGACTATTATCTCCAGCCCATGATGTACTCCTGCCTTCCAAGATACCTTCCAAGATACTCTCTCCCCCCCCCCAACATGACTCAGTTTAAAGTCCTCCTGACCAAATGTTTGAGACTATTGGTAAAAATGTTTCTGCCAACTAATCTGAGATGCAGCCCATCTCTTGCTAGAAATTCACCCTCATGAAACCGCAGCCCATGATCCAAGAACCCAAATCGTTCTTGGCGGCACCATCTATGGAGCAAGTTATTCATGTCTGCTTTCTTCCTTACTCTTCCTGGACCATGCCCTTCAACTGGGAGAAAAGATGAGATAACAACCTGTGCATCCAGCTCTTTCAGCTTCTTACCCAAAGCCTCATAATCCCTTCTGTTATTCTGAAGACTGTGCCTTGCAGTATCATTGGTTCCCACATGGACTAAGAGGAAGGGGTAATGGTCATTAGGCTTGACAAGTCTTGTCAGTCTTGCTGTCACAGCACAATTTTTTGCTTCAGGGAGACAACACACCTTGCCAGGACATCTTGCCAGGCTCACAAACCACTGCTTCTGTACTTCTCAACAAGGAGTCCCCAACCACCACCACATGCCTCCTCTGAGGCTTAGCAGTGGCTGTTTCCTGCAGTGGTACTGTTAGGGTCCTCTGCACTGTCCCTGAGGACTGTCCCTGCTGCTCTTCCTCTTCATCCTTGATAAGGGAGAGAGCTTCAAGTTGATTCTGTAGCTGCAAGCTCCCAGAATGATCCCTGGTTTCCCTACTTCTGTGTGTGATGTTCCTCCAGTTGTCTATCTCCTGTGTGCATGAAGTGACCTCCTCCTCAAAAACTTCCTCTGTGTGGTCCCCGTCCAAGACCGTTCGTTCCACTCTGTCCAGGAAAACCTCTTGCTTCCTAATATGCTGAAGTGTAGGTATTGGGGCCCCCACCTGCTGTACTTTCTCTTCCAGGAAGGCTACCAACTTGCACTTGGTGCAGGTGAAGTTCTCCCCATCTCTTGGCAAGAAGACAAACATCCCACAAGTGTTGCAGGTGACTGCAGCAGCTCCCTCAGTGTTCATATTGAGAAATCTTAAGTAAGCACTGAAACAGGACTGTAGGCTTCTCCCTCAAAAAGTTCCCCGGTAACGACCCATGTAGAGGGCCCCTGTTTTCTTGGCCTTTTCACCAGGCTCTGTCAGTGAGCTCAACCAACTGGGTTTCTAACTTCTGGAGGCAAGTCTCTCCTTGACTCAAAAGGGCTGCCCAGAAACTGTTTTCCTTCTCCTTCCTGGCAGGAACTGACCTGGAAAAAGATCTTTCTTGACTGTCCAGCTCTCACATCCATACATGGTAATAGGGAATACAATGGCATGTATGATTCTGACTTTGTGCTGAGTTGTATATCTTTGGATTTCAGGATGTTTTCTAGTTCTTTCATAGCCATCCTCCCCATTCTTAATCTTTTTCTGATTTCCTGGCTGCAGTCCCCATTCTGATCAATGTTTAATCCCAGAACTCTTTTACTATTTCTGTTTCCTCATTGACTAGTTTGAATATATGTAAGTTCTCTGTAATCATTATTTTTGTTTTCTTTATGTTCAACACTAAGCCTGCCTTTGCAACTTCCTCTTTGATCTTCCTTAGTAGTAGTTCTAGGTCTGTGAGGTTCTCTGCTGGTATTATGGTGTGGTCAGCATATCTTGGATTGTTGATATTTCTTCCTCCTGTTTTCACTCCTCCCTCTTCCATGTCCAAGCCTGCTTTCCTTACAATATGTTCTGCATATAGGTTGAATAGGTAGGGTGATAGGATGCAGCCTTGTCTGACTCCTTTGCCAATTGGGAACCATTCTGTTTCTCCATGTTCTCTCCTGACAGTAGCCTCTTGACCTGAGCACAGATTCTTCATTAGGAATATCAGATGTGTTGGCACTTCCATATATTTAAGGGAGTTCCATAGCCTTTCATGATCTATGCGGTCAAAGGCTTTGCTGTACCCTATAAAGCACATGTTGATTTTCCCAGCTACGCGCCATTAGCCATTGTATATTTGCAATGTGATCCCTGGTGCCTCTTCCTTTCCTGAACCCTGCTTGGATCTCTGGAATTTCTCTCTCCATATATGGTTGGACCCTATGTTGCACAATTTTAAGCATAATTTTGCTTGCATGGAAGATTAGTGCTATGGTTCTATAGTTGCTGCAGTGTCTTGTGTCTCCTTTTTTGTGGATGTATATAGATTGCTTCCAATGTATATAGATTGCTTCCAATCTGTTGGCCATCATTTTATTTTCCATATCTGTTAACATATGTTGGTTAGCATTTGAATGTGAATTGCAGCAGTTCTACTGGAATATCATATGTTCTGGGAGTCTTGTTTTTTGCCATTTCCTTTACTGCAGTTCCCACCTCAGTTTTTAGAATTTGGAGTTCATCTTCATGTGGCTCTTCTTTCCAAGTGTCCTTCATGTTATTATCTCTTTTATATAACTCTGCTGTGTATTGTATCCATCGTCTTTTTATTCCTTCCTGATCTTGAATTGTGTTATTCTTATTGTTGTAGAGCATCCTAGTCATTTGAAGTTGATTTCTCTAATCTTGTGGAATAGGTCTCTCATTCTTCCCTTTTGTTGTTGTCTTCTATTTCTCTGCATTGGTCATTATAGTAATTTTCCTTATCTTTGTGCACTAGCCAGTGTACTGTTGCATTCATGGTTCTTAGTTTATTCCTATCTACTTTTTGTTTTGTTTCTCTTCTTTCCTTTATTGCTCGTAGCATTTTATTTGTCTTCCATGATTTCTTCACTTTCCTTTTGTCTTTTGGAAGTGTCTTTATGGATTCTTCTTTTATTATGTCCCTGGCTCAGACCATAGCTCTTCCAGTTCATGATCTAGTATTCTTAGTACTGCAAATTTGTTCCTTATATTGTCAGTGAATTCTGTGGAAATGTTGTTTAAATTGTATTTTAGTATGGTAACTAGTTTTGTTCTCTTCTTGACTTTTACTTTTATTTTTGAAATGAGTAGTTTGTGATCTGTGCCACAATTAGCACCTGCTCTAGTCTTTGCCACCAGTATGGAGCTTTGTCATCTTTTACGTCCAATGATGTCATCTCTTTGGTTTTTGTGTTGGCCATCTGGTGATGTCCATGTGTATAACCTTTCTCTGGTTGTATGAAAAATGTGTTTGCAATGAATAGGTTGTTGGCTTCACAAAAATCTATCAAATGCTCACCTGCTTTATTCCTTTTGCCTAGTCCAAATCTGCCTACTGTTTTTTATTCTTCTTTACTTCCAACCTTTGCATTCCAATCTCCAATGATCAGTTTGACATCCTGTGTTGGTGTGTTGTCAGTTTCTTCCTGTACTCCTTTGTAAAATCTATCAATTTCTTATTATTCTCCCTCAGTGGTTGGTGCATATATTTGAATTCATAGGTGATATTCATAATGGCATGGTCTGCAATTAAATTGCTGGTCATAATGTTTTCTTTAAATTATCTCACAGAAGTATTCCTTCATTTCCTCCTTCAGAAGACTAAAAGAAAAAGCATTGAGCTTATGTTGTACAGTATAATTTGTTGGCTTTCTTTAGCAGTGCGCACAGAGAGATAAAATGTAATGCTTATGGTCTGGAAAAAAAGTCCTGTGGGAAGAGGAAGGGTTGTAATCATTTAGTTCCTTGTACCAATTTGTTAGATTTTGATTAAATGAGTCAGCTTTCCAATGACAATGTTGCAATAAACAATGCAGCTCCTAATCAAGACAAAAGGATTATGGGATGTTGTCTATTTAGACTGAGACTCACAGGATAGTAAACAAGCAGGTGAAAAAAACTTGCATTTTACCAGGTGCGTTATAAAACTTTAAGCTAAAAAATCTGTCTCATCCAGAAACCCCTGGAGCTGGCAGGCAATGTGATGGCAGTTTTAGTGTGCATCCTTAACTTACTTATTTGCCTCCCAACTTATGACATTTTAAAAAAATCTCTTCTCAACACACTATGGCTCCTTGATTGAATAAAAATATTTAAAACATGACCCAGAACAATAAGAACCAATGACACAAACAAAAACAAAAACAAATATATGTTCCAAAACAATTACTTGCCCCAAATGCATGACCAAAACCAATTAAACTCCTCTTTAAAATTGTTCTATGATAGTTGTTCTATTGGTTCTATGATAATAGTTTGATGGATACTTCTCAGCTGTATTTGGAACTGTGTTCAGTGAACAAGATTATTTTTACAAGCATGTGTGTGTGCCTTCAAGTCGCCCCTCAACTTATGGTGACCTCATGAGTTTCATAGGATTTTCTTAGGCAAGGAGTACTCAGAAGTGGTTTTGCCAGTTCCTTCTTCTGGAAGATACCCTACAGTACCTTATCAATAGGAAAATAGTCCCCTTTCCTGAACACATTGACTTCATTAATTGAGATACACCTCCAATGTTAATGTTGATGTTAGACAGGATATATGTATCATTCAGAGTTCTTCTTATATAAAGATGAAAGGAAATGCTGATATATATTTGTTGTTGACCAATTTGAATTAACTTTTAGAAGTGTAAGTGAAAGCCTTAGTTATCTCAAACAACAGCACCAACAGTTTATTCAAGCAGAATTCCTTTGCTATTAGTATAAGGATGTATAAAATGCATCCAGATGTTGTTGGACTGCAGTTTGCATCTTCCATAGTAGTATAGCCTATAGTGAAGGATTCTGGGAGCTGCAATCCAACAAAATCTAAAAGACCACATTTTATCCACTTCTGCTTTAGCAGCTGCCTAACAGACAGAAATTTAGTGAGTAACATCTTCCAGGCCTCTTTTCTTGCTACATTTCTGCCTTCCAGTTGAAAGGCCAAAAAGCCCTCCAAGAAAAGAGATGTGTGGAGGCAGCAATCCTATAAGCTTTTAAAATGTAATTGTGACAGCTTTCTCTCTCCAGGGAAGCCTAGTTTAAAGCAGCTCATTCAGTTATGAGTCAGGCAGACATAGCCATCCTTTAAAGACGTTTCTGCAAAAATTGTAGTGCTTGCAGAGGGGAAAAGAGCAAAATAAATGAAGACAAACAATGTAAACAGAACTATCCCACTTACCAGTAGAATAAAATAAATCCTTTATGTGCAGGAAGTCATTTAAAAAAAACTCATGCCACAGCCTTAAGGAAAATCTTGGTTATTAACATGGCAACATATACGTGTCTACTCAGAAGTAAGCCCCACGTTCAATGATATTATCCCTGTGCAAGACTGTAGCTTACGTACTCAATTTGTTGCTGTATTCTGACTAAAGGTCAAATATGAGCAGCAATCCTGTATGTGGAGGAATATAAATGTGGGAAATAAAGCTAGCGGTGGTGGATTGGGGAAGGGGTTCTACATTTTAAACTTCAGACTGAAATCCTAAATCTGGTGCCACAATAAACTGCAGTTCACCAGATCACTGACATGGAAGCCACCAGATGCCACTGGCTCACAAGATGGCATCTCCTATGCTGCAAATTAAGAGGTTCATTTTAAACTGTTAGGGCTGCAATCCCTTACACACAGATCTGGGAACAGGATTACAATGACTTTAATTTATGGCTGCATGTACTCTGCAGAAATAATACAGTTTGACATCACTTTAACTGCCATGGCTCAGTGCTGTGGAATTCTGAGATGTGTAGTTCTGTGAGATATTTAGCCTTCTCCGTCAGAGAGCTCTGGTGCCACAATAAACTGTAGTTCTCAGAATTCCCTATCATTGAGCTATGGCAGTTAAAGTGGTGTCAACTGGATTATTTCTGCAGTGTGGATGCAGCCTCAGTCTTGCTGCTGGCTGTTAAGGTAGGCTGGGGAGGACAGTCAGGCTAGGAGACACTACTTTGTTATGCATGCATAACAATGTAGGTGACAGAATACCAGCGCTAGTTTTTGAAGCCTCACCAGTCCCAAATCCAGTTTTGCTGCAAAATGGAAAATTACCACTCCAGGAAGTTTCTATATTTCTCCTCCAAAGTAAATTCAAGTTATTTCTGCTTTTGGAAAAAAATAAAAATAAAGAACAGATTTATATTTAATACTAACTGAACCCTAAAACAAGAATTAAAGCAGTCAAAATGAATAACTGACACTGCTCCAGAAGCTGTCAGAAATGGTCCCATCATTATGTATAATAGAGTGTGAAAGTGATTTGGTGTATAGCTATCTCACACTGTTCTCCAGCATGTCATGTTCACCTTTTCCCCTCCCAACTTTTTTATTCTTCACATCTTCATTTCACGATCTGCCAAATGCCCAGGTCCTCAGTGCCTAAATATAAAATAGCTTTGTTACTGCTGCCAACTTTGCTTAGGACTATTGAATCATCACTGACAGTCATGTAGATAGCTAGACAGGTGCCTGGTTGAGGTGAAGACGAAATAATAAAAGATTAAATGAGGCAAAAGCACATGGTTACAAATTAAAGTTTCTCTGACATAGAGTTAATCTTCTGATGAAAGACAAAGATGGAAATAAATAATTAAGATACCTGTAGATTTCTTTTCCTTGATAGAGAGGGTGTTGCGATTAACTCATTTGTCACTGAAGAGAAGCTCTAAATCAGCCCTGCACAACATATGGCCCGAGGGCCGCATGCGGCTCGCCAAAGGATTTCAGGTGGCCCATGAGGATGTGGAACAACTTCAAGGCTCCTCTGCTGCTCAGCCTCCTCCTGAGGAGGGGGAATGCAGAGGAGGAGAAGGAAGGGCAAACACTCACCCCGCAAGGCTCCTCCACCACCTGACTTTCTTCTGAGGAGAAGTATGGGAGGGGTAGGAGGACAACACTCACCCTGCAAAGCTCCTCCACTGTTTTGATTTCTCTTGAGAAGGCCAGGAGAAAGAGGAGGAGGAGGAGGATGGGCAAGTACTTGCCCCTCAAGGTTCCTCAGCTGCCTGGCTTTCTGCCAAGGACAAGGCCAGGTGTCAACAGATGAGGATGAGTAAATGTTTGTCCTGCAAGGCTCCTCCACCACCCTGCCTTGTCCTGAGGAGAAGGTCAGGTGGCTGTGGCAGAGGAGGATGGGCGAACACCCACCCTGCAAGGCTCCTCCATTACTCAGCTTTCTTCTGAGGAAGACAGTTGGACGAGGAAGAGGAAGACAGATAAACACTGCCCTGCAAGGCTCCTCTTTTGCCTGGCTTTCTACTGAGAAGGCTGGGTAGCAGGTGAGGAAGAGGGGCAAACGCTTGCCCTCAAGGCTCCTTTGTCACTTGGGGGGGGGGTTGCAGACTGCCAGAAATAGTGTGAATTGAGTCCACTTTTAGGGTTAGGGTTAGGGTTAGGGAATCATGGGAACTGTAGTTTATTGTGGCACCAGAGCTCTCTAACAGAGAAGGCTCAATGTCTCAGAAAAAAACCAATTCCCATGACTCCCTAGCACTAACCCTAACCCTAAAAGTGGACTCAATTTGCACTATTTCTGGCAGTCTGCAACCCCCCTAAGTCTTCTCCCAAGGGTAAGTCCTGGTGGAAGAGGAGAAGGACAGGCAAGGCTGCTGTGCTGCTCAGCTTTCTGCTGAGGAGATGGCCAGGGAGAGGAGGAAGAGAATGGAATTAATATTAATTATAATTAATATTAATTATAATTAATATTACTTAATATTATTAATTAATTAATATGGGATTGAAACCTATCTGCGGCCTGAAGAAATTTAGCCTATTTTAATTTTGGCCCCTACCTACTACCAAGTTGTGCAGGCCTGCTCTAAATTTTCTAGTGGAGATGTCAAACCAGAACATTTTATTGGCACCCAACTCTATAAAGAGACTCAAAGAGCTTTTTGGAATGTGTTAAAAGCTAACACTTCCAAAGAAAAAGAGATAAAAATCCAATTCGTTCTCTGTTTCATGGGCCAGGCTGTATGCTGAATTTAAAACTGTACAGTTTTTAACTCAGCTTGCAGTCTGGCCCAAGAAACACTGGATAATCATTAACAAAGTAGCAACCATAATGATAGCTTTGTTGTTGTTAACTGCTATCAAGTCAACATGTGCAATATCAGAATGCTGGTAGCATTGCCAAACCTCTACACATTGTTCATGCTTTTCCATTTTGACATCTTTATCCTATCTGTCAACAAGAGACACCCAAAGTATTTATATTATGTTATTTTTAGGGTCAAGCTTAAAACAATGTATAAAGGTGAATGCCACCAGATACAAGTAGGCAGGACGGACTGATGAACAATTAAGAGGAAAATTGCTGTGAACTTCACAAGCTATTTATTTTCTTAAAGAAAAGTTGCAATGAACAGAGATGTTTTCAAGGCCTTCTTAAGGGCTCAGCATATAAGAGCCAGCATGGCATAATGGTTTGAGTGTTGGACTGTCTCTAGAGACTACGGTTCGATTCCTGCTCAACCATGAAACCCACTGGGTGCCCTTGAGCAAATCACACCTTCTCAACCTCTGGGGGAAGGGGGCAATGGCTAATCTGCTCCATCTGGATTGGATGATGGCAGACAGATAATTTTTTAAATATTCCATGCTCTGAAAAAGAAGTTCATAAATTTAATAAGTAAAATAACATTCTGAGTCTGGAAATTTTTTATTATTTTTGAGATATGGTTGCAATACACACAGGCAAATTTTTGTTAATTAAGACGCATGTCATAAAAATATAAGCATTTTATAGACATCAGGACAATGCAAAACTTGACATTAATGTTTCCAAAATTCTCTGCCGGAGGACATCAGCTCCCATGGAAGCTTACAGTTCTTACAATAATTTTTTAGCCCAAATTAACGGTCCATAGCCATATGGTATAAGTCACTGGCTCTTATTTTCACATTGGATGGACATTAAAGGAGATCCATTAGTTCTGACAAACTCTGGCAAAACATTTTACTGAGATGGAAAACTAGAGAACTCTCATTGGTCCTCTTTACCTAGGTCCAGGAACATAAAATATAATTGCTTTGCTACATTCAGCCAGTCAGCAGGAACACAATTATCCCAACTCCAGATGCAGAGCAATTCCAGAAGCCCTGTTGAGAAAAGGTAAAGAGCATAATAATTAAAGTCATCATTAAACAAAGCAGAGATCACACAGCAGCTCTCAGAAGCCCTGGGCTCCCAAAGCTTGCCAGCCACGTTCATACCTCTTTGTTGACTAACAAGCAAAAAGGCACCTAAGGTGTGGTGTTGTGATTGATACTTTACAACTCTTGGACAGAGCTTGGAATAGTTACTTATTCTGAAATGCAACTGGACTATTTTTCTGGACCACAACTCCCAGAATTCTCCAGTCGGCATGAGCAGCATGGATAATTCTGGGAATTGTAGTACAAAAATGTAATATCTCCAAATTCTGCTCTTTGATGACTATTATCCTCACTACCTCCCTGGGGGCATTCACACTCAGTTTTTGTCCCAAGAAGATGTGGATCACTGCACTGATGCATATTGGGATTGTTGTTCCCATTACGTTTTGTGTTCCCGAATCTCTGAGTCATTTTACCCCTGTTGTTATTCACACATGCAATCATTTTGGGATAAAATGGAGCTACCTCCATTCCCTTGAATAATACAGAGCAATCCAAACTGATTCAGTAGCATGTTCACACTGCCAAAGATGTGGATCAACGTGGTTCTTTTAAAAAGAGACAGGAAAAACCTGCTATTGAATATCAAATATCCCAGGCTAAGTGGGTTTTTGAGTAGGCCCCCTGCAAAGTGCATCGAGTGCATTTGGGGCAAGTGTAAATGGCAAGGAAATAACTCAGTTTCTCACCGGTTATTTTTGTAGTGTGAATGCCCCTCTCCCCACATTTCTTGCTTCAGCTTTAAATACATATCAAGTATAGTATAGTGGTTTGAGCATTGGATTGTGACCCTGGACACTAGGGTTTGAATCCTGCTGGGTCATGTAAACTCACTGGGTGACCCCAAGAAGGCAAAGACCCTCTGAACAAATCTTGCCAAGAAGACCCCATGATAAGCTTACTTTAGGGTCACCATAAGTCAGGAACAAATTGAACAAGTTGAACAACAACAAATGTTATCATTACCATTGCACTTCCTCTGATCAAGCAGAGTATGGTCTCTGCTCTATGCAGCCCATCAGATGTATACAGTGTATGCCATGCACAATAGATTGGGATTCGCAGCGCCAGTGTAAGGACAGATTTTTTAAAAAAGCTCCTGCATTGTTTTAAATGCTATCTTTGTCATCCAGTGGGGCCCAGGGGAAGACCTGGGAACATAGAATGCTGTTAGGCAGTGAGACAAACTGAAGGGGTATGTGAAGGTGTGCAATGCTGAAGGATAACAAAGCTTAATTTTCATGTGTGATATGGCACCCAGTTCTACCTACTCCAAGCTGGTGCAGGGCTCTCTGACTCAGAGTGGAGGTATTTGGATATGTTTTAAGTTTGTGGCTGAATTTTAGTATCCCAAAAAGACAGAAGCAAAGGAAAGTGACTGGGGAGCTTGTTAGTAGGTGCATGTATTGAGCCCATCATGCCATTTGGAGTCAGGTAGAGAGAGAGCCAGCATAGCATAATGGTTTGAGTGTTGGACTGCAACTCTGAAGACCAAGTCTCCACTCAGCTGTGGAAACCCACTGGGTGACCTTGGGCAAGTCACACACTCTCAGCTTCAGGGGAAGGCAATGGCAAACCTCCTCTGAACAAATCTTGCCAAGAAAACCCTATGATAGGGTCACCTTAAGTTTGCCATAAGTTGGAAACAACTTGAAGACTCACAACAACAGAAAGAGAGGGAAATACCATCATTGTGATTTGTGAGTCTTCTTGTTGCACAGACCACTGGTGGTATTGTTTCAGGGCCTGGGGAAAACTGTGGGTTAAGGAGAGCCTTCTCACCCCAGCAGCAGCGGAGGACCTAGAAAAACCCCTTATGTGTCATGTGTGCTAGAGGTTAGGCTACATGGAATGGAAGCCCTAGTGGAGATAAGAACAACCGGAATAGTTGCTGAGGATATTTTGCCACCTGGCAGGCAGGTTGATTTTTTTTTGACTAAAACATTTAGATCTATACATTTGTTTATACAGTAGTTGTTCCTCTGAGAATGAGGCCTGATGTGTACTGCAGAAATAATACAATTTGACACTGCTTTGAATGCCATGGCTCAATGCTATAGAATTCTGGGATTTGTAATTTGTTGTGGCACCAGAGCTCTCTTACAAAGAAGGCTAAATATCTCACAAAACTACAGACCTCAGAATTCCATAGCATTGAGCCATAGCAGTTCAAGTGGTGTCAAACTGCATTATTTCTATAGTGCAGATTAGAACTGAGACAGTGTGACTTGCCCATTGTCATCCAGTGGGCTTCCATGGCTGAATGGGGAATCAAATTGTGGGCTTCAGAGCCCTAGTCCAACACACCGGGTACCATGTAGGAGGGCACTTGCAATTGCAAGGGTCCTTCTTACCATCTGGCTATCACTTTCTCTCTTGGCCTGGTGGTGGTAAGTTAAAGAGGACTTGTTTACATAGCCTCAGCCATATGGCTATGAGTTTCCAATCACTCTCACAACATCATGGGAAGACATTACAAGTATGCTGTGTATTAAGTAAACAATAACATGAAGTGTAAACACAGAATGGGTCTTTTAAGTAGATTATGATCCAGGATGTAGCTCTTTTAAGCATCATAAAAATTGCACTGTCAAGGTAAAGAGATCAGTGGTAGAATGAATAGATTTAACCTGTTTTTTTAAAAAAGCAATGCCTTACACCTGCACAGAAAACCAACCATTGATTCAATTAAAAATAAGAGTAATTAGCAAGCTTCTCTATCTTCCTTTCTTCCAGTCCCTGGTGGCACTAGAATTTATTCTTTGAAATGGAAAAATGTGAAAAACTAATGGGAGATTAAGAAAACCTCATTCACTGTCATAGTCATTAACAAGCCAAAAAGTATTCACACCTGTAAACCTGTACTTTAATCTAAAATCTCATTGTACATGTTTTCTCCATGAGCTGAGTCTTAGAGCCTATGGGCTGAGATCCTGTTCAGCAATTGTGACAGTAAAGTGTAAAGGTCTACTCACAAACATACACAATGGTGGTGTTCTGAGTGACATTTTGATGGCTACTATGGGGTATTATGGTGTTTTCTAGGTTGTGAGGAAGGGGGAAGCTATGCCCATATTCCAGAGTGGCTTTTAAACTAACCTCTTGCACCAAGGGCACCTCATTTGGTGTTTTGGAGCATTTAAGGCATGGATGGGAAACAGGCTCCAGATGCACTCCTCAGTTTGTGGCTCTCTTTGCTGTTGCTGAAACAGCCATGCCCCCCCAATTTCTTCAGAATGTGAGAGATAGTAGTGTACATCACAACCACAGTAATTTGGGCAGATACAGGCTGTTGCATTTGCCTGCCTCCCTTTAAAATGCTGAAGAGATGGTGTGAGTGGGGTGAGGCTTAGTGGGAGAGAAATGAGAGGCCCCAGTTTTTAAATTTAATTTTTTTTTAAAAAAATTAAATGTTTGCATGCTGCTCTGCCACTATTAAGTTCTGTTGTCTCCAATGGTGGTGTGGTTGCATGCATGCACCACCACAGGACAATGAGGGCTGTTTCTAATGGGGCATGGCCATGTGCATGTGCCGCCATTGGGGACAATGTGGGCTTGAGCATCTGCAGATTTTGATATCCATAGGGGGGTCTGGAATGGATCCCCTGCAGATACCAGGGCCAACTGAGTTACATTGGGTAATGGAAAATGCATATGAACAAACTCTGACAAACTACAGACTACCTGATACAGGAAGAGACATGGTGTGGCTAGGACGCACAAACGGGAAATAATATAAATACATGATATAGTTAAACTCTTAGAAAGACATGCAAACTAACAATTACTGAATATAGATATGCTAAGATTGTCACTTTTAAGAGCATTTAAGGCAGGGATGGGAAACATGGGGCTCAGATGCACTCCAAAGTCATGTTTTTAGTTCTCATTGCTGCTGCTGAAACAGTGTGATAATAAATGGTGACACTGCCACAGTCCACCCATACTTTTGCTTCTTCTGAAAGGGAAGGAGATGCTCTGCTCTGCTGACTGGCAGGGCTACACAGTGTGGGAGGTCACACATGCACCCACTTACACCATGGAGACTAATTTGTAAAATCTGAGGTGAATGCTAAATAGTTATGTGCTGCTGCTGAAATTGTACATTCATGATGGAATGAAACAAGAGAAGAGATTGGTTGCTTTTTGCTTCTGCTTATGGCTTCCCAGAGCCATCTGTCTAGCCATTGTGGGAAACAGGATACTGGATTAGATAGATCCTTGATCTCAAATGGAAACATGTCACACCATTAGATGTTGAGCATGAGGATAGGAAATGCTTTTCCTAATCTCAAAGAGTTCACATTCCTTGGAATGTTCACAAAGTCAGCAGACTAGACCACAGTCTCAAACTTTTCATGAACAAGTAATTCAGTTAATATTTTGATCCTTATGGGGGAGTGCCATTTAGATGAACGGCAAACCAGAGGACAGTGAATCAAGGGGCTAAAGCCCAAATACAACTGCAGACTGTCTTAATGATGTGAGGCCAGTTCCACCCCAAATCTACTCCATTGGTGCCTTAAAATGAATTCAAAAGACTTACCTTCTGCTCCAGATTTTCCAGGAAATTTCAAAACTCTCTGAAGCAACACATTGTTTTCTTTTTACATCGAAATCACAATTTTTAACACATTTTTCTTATTTTTTCCCCCTTAGATTTATTTCTGGATTTTGCCTACTGTTTGCAGCTTTTCCTCAATGTCTAAAGCATGCTTTTTTGCATTGAAAATGAAGTATTTTAGCCCTTTACATTACAAAAAAAAATGTATTGTTTTGTGGACATTTTATTTCATGGAACTGCCTCAAGTGTATGGACCTTATCACACGTGGGCCACAAAGCGATAAGAAAGTGAAATAAGAATAAATCCAGGAATAAACCGAAAGAAACCCCACAATACGTAAATGGCCATCAGACGCAACTAGCATCATCGCACAATTAAGGAAAGCGCGATGAAGCACTCCTGGGAACCGTATTTGCTGTTCGCACACAAGTGAGAAAATCCTGGACATAACCAAGCAATGAAGCCCTGCACATGCTCAGTACAGCTGCAGCTGTCACTTGCCACGGCTGTCGCCCAAACCCCTTCCCAAGCCGGCACAGGGTCCGCACTCTGAGGAGAAC
>CM034706.1:226721874-226736646 GCA_020142125.1 Phrynosoma platyrhinos
GTGTTCTGTTCTGACAGTAGCCTCTTGTTCTGAGTACAGATTTCTCATTAATACTATCAGATGTGTTGGCACTACCATGTCTTTAAGGGCATTGCATAGCCTTTCATAATCTATGCAGTCAAAGGCTTTGCTATAGTCTATAAAATGCATGCTCATTTTCTTTTGGAATTTGCTGGTGCACTCCATTAGCCATGTTTGCAATGTTTGCAATGTGGTCCCTCATGCCTCTTCTTTTCCTGGACCTCTGGAATTTCTCTCTCCATGTATGGCTGGAGTCTATGTTACAGAATTTTGAGCATGATTTTGCTTGCATGGTGCATCAGTTCTATGTTTCATGTGTCTCCCTTTTTGTAGAAGGGGATCTATATTGATTGCTCCCAATCTGTTGGCCATCATTTGGTTTTTCATATCTGTTGACATATGTTGGTTAGCACTAGAGTTGACTCTGTCATAGAATCATAGAATCACAGAATTATAGAGTTGGAAGGGACCACAAGGGCCATCCAGTCCAACCACCTGCCATGCAGGAACTCCCAATTAAAGCATCACAGACAGATGGCCATCCAGCCTCTGCTTAAAGACCTCCAAGGAAGGAGGTCAATGTGGATGTGCAGCAGTTCAATTGGGATATCATCTGTTCCTGGTGATTTGTTTTTCACTATTTCTCTTATTGCAGTTTTCACCTCACTTTTAGAATTATCATAACATCTATTAATTATCCATTAATTATTAATTAATTAAGAATTGTCATAACATCTATTAATGTTCCATGCTTTTGTCTACCCTAATTCCAGCTACTTAGGACTGAATCTGGTATTTAGGTTTCACTGATGTCATCTGCAACAAGATCAGAAAATTTTGTTGGCATATATTGTAATTCTTCATGCGCATTTAAAACTTCTGCAACTGATACTGTTGCATCTTGGATGAACATCTAATAAGCAATCTTAGAAAGTCGAAATGAATTCGTTATATCAAGCATAGTTCTAATTGTCAGCTCTGTCTTAACACCCTTCTAGCCTCTGCTCCTTTTTACTTAGACACTGCTAGGAACTGTAGTACTGCAGGGGTATCCCTAAAGTGATTAAACTATAGATAAGTTACAGAGAAGCTGGTGCTTGGAGTTACTGGGGTTATTAACATTTCACAGAATAGCAACCAAGTCAGAATTGCTTTTCAGTGTCTGCTAGCACATCTTGGTGCTTTAGAGAGAATATCTCATTGTTTACTTTGATTTGTGCAAGGTTTTCACACAGAGTTCCTCAGCAGTATGCCATTTAATGGACAAGAAACTTTCCTATATGTTATTATCTACCAGTGCCACAAGGGTGCTATAGCCATTCTAAGATGAATAACATTCAGGGGTAGCTGTGATCGTCATTTAGCAAATTTAAACAAAAATCCATCAGTGGTACCTTTATTGGCCAACCAAAATGCACAATATACTTGTTGCAAGCTTTCGAAGGTCCATGGGCTTCTTCATTAGACAAGATGTTACAAACCAAACAGGAGAAAAACAATTGGAGATGTAAGCTTGCAACAACAAATATTTTTGGTTGGCCAATAAAGGTATCACTGCATTTTGGTTGGCCAATAAAGGTATCACTGATGGATTTTTGTTTGAATAAGACAAATAACATTTGTCTCCTAGTTTGCTCATATTCCTGCCTGATTGAAAAGCATCCCTACATGGCAGAGCCATTGATAGGTATGTTTGAAATGGCCCTGTCTGCCCTCCAAACAGTGTCCTTGGGCTGCCAAGAATATAATTCCCAGACTGTGATGTATCCGTGCACATCTCTGTTCTTTGGCAGATGTTGATTCTGTTGTCCCAGACAGGCTGATTGTACAGTATTCTTTCCAATATAGCTTATTTATTTAAATCACTTATTTACACCCAGCTTTTCAGATGGAAATGCTCTCTCTGGAAGGCTTACATATCAATAACCAACAACAGCAGCACCAACAATATACAAGACAGTCCCTGCCCTTGGGTATACAGTCTAAAATGAGATGAGACAAAAGGAAACAGGAAGGAGGGGAAAGGGAAACAAGAAACCCCAAGTGCAATTGCCAGTGTTATGAGCTTATGTCTATTTGCCTTTGTTTGTTTGTAGTAGTGTCTTGTGTCTTCAAGATGTTTCACCTTGAAACAAGCTGGTTGAACAGCTAGCTTGTTAGCCACAGCATAAAGGTTTTGAGAAACCAATTTTATGCCCCCCCCCCGTATCTCCACTTAGCTGAGTCCCTTTTAAGTCCATCCAGAAGGGTAAGCTGGTAATTGGTTGGCTAAGTATATATGAGCAAATGAACATTTTGTATAGTGTGTGAACATGTGTCCAGTTGACCACATGAAGTCTCCTGCTGCTTTGAATGTGGATATGTACACAAGGACCAAAGAAGGTTTGCCATTGCTTTTTCACAAGGCTGAGCGAGTATGACTTGCCCGAGGTCACCCAGTGGGTCTCTGAGGTGAAGTGGGGATTTGAACCCAGGTTTTGTGGAATCCTAGTCCAATAATCAAATCACTGCATTATGCTGACTCTCTAGGCACAGGCATGCTTATGTTCTAGGTTTGCATAGAATGGTAAAGTCCTTACTATCCAGAGACAATGCAATGCTGTTGCAGAAGGAGTGAAAGAAGATGTACTTTCAGAAGGAGAAGAAGACTCCTGAAGGCCCAAGGGCCGAACTGCTCTTGAGAAAAATGGTATAAAATTAATAGAATAAAACAGCCAGCCATTGTCAGAGGCATATCAATCAGGCATGTCAAACCATTTGTCTGGATCAGGATCATTGTGAATACATGAAGATGCTCGACATCCTAGTTCCCTAAGTCTGGTTCAGATTGCCCCAAGACCATAGGATCAGGGAATTGCTGATCTAGCTCCTCATCAGAGAGGACTTCCACCTTCCGGGAGCAGGGATGACTTCTGCCTTCTGGGGGTGGGACCTCCTGTGATAAATGGGAGTCCCTCCATTTATCAGGGCCTTCTCCCCTGCGGGAGAGGGTAATGTAATATGAGGAGGATGACATCACTTGTGGTGTGAGGGCAACCAGCCAATCAGATTGCTGTGATAAAAGAACCTTCTGGATGGTTGCTGGAGGGAGACTGTTAAGGCAGTTGAGAAGGAGAGCAAGGCCTTGGCCTATGGATTTGTTCTTAGTCAGGAAGTTAGGTTTGGGGTCTGTTTGGCTGAAATGATTATTATTTTGTAAATAATCTGTGAAGTTTGTGCCTGGAGGACCAGTTGCCCTCCACGTCTTATTCTTTAATCTTCTTTGCTTTATAATAAATCTTTTTCTTTAGTACTCTGTCTCATTCTTAATTTATTTTAAGGGCCTTAGCTCAGCTAATGTCTGTTCTGATTGTAGGTTACCTGTATAAGGCCCAGCAATGTCCTAAGGCATTGCTGGGGTGTGACAATTTAAATCATTGGGTGGTGGCAGCAAGTTGTTGTTGTTGTTTTATTAAGGTGTTCTCAACGAGTCTCATCCAGCTCAGCAGAGAGGAGTGGGACCATAGAGAACCGTCACACCTCCTCTTCTTCCTTACCCAGGCCCTTAGCTGCCTCTCAGGAGGGGATGACTGGGAAGAGGAGGAACAGGCACACATTCCCGTTCCTCCTTCCCCCACCCCCCACTCCCCTGGGCTTTCAGCTGCCTCCCCAGAAACAGCTGAAGACCCAGGATGGTGAGGAAGAGGAGGAACAGGCACACTCCTGTTCCTCCTGTTCCTTCCTCTCCACTCTCCCAGGCGTTCAGCTGTCTCTGGAGAGGCAGCTAAGGGCCTGGGAGGATTGGGGGAAGAGGAAGAACAGATGTGTGCCTGTTCCTCTTCTTCCCCCCACCTTCCTGGGCCTTCAGCTGTCTCCAGGGAGGTAGTTGAAGTGACGGGAGGGGGAAGAGGAGAAGCGTGTTCCTCCTCTTCCCCCACCCTCCCATCTCTTCATGTGCTCTCCAAAATGATTTCACGTGCCAGACATGGCGCACGTGCCATAGGTTCACCAACACAGCTATAGGTTATATTTCAGAAGAAGGAGCTACCAAAACCACCTCTGAGGATTTCTTGCCTTAAAAAAGTCCAATGAACTTCATAGGGTTGCCATAAGTCAACAGCCAATTTGAAGGCACATGACTTCTCTCATTGGCTGAGTTCATGTGGAGCAAAGAACTAGATGACGTGATGGCAAGAACATAGGTGCTGAAATACTTTGAATCCAAATGAGCAGAAATGAATTCACCTTCAGCTTGGCTGTCTAGTAATGGGTCAGTGGTAAATTTGGAAGCACAGGTGATTATGACAGTTCTCACAGCCATGCCCACATGGAAAGTCCAGAAGTACAGGCCAGTGTGTCAACCCATATAAGTTCTAGAAGTTTTTATTTTCCCTTGAATCATTTGTAAAACCAGAGGGTCTTAAATACCAATGTAAGATCAGTCCACACTATACTTTATATTTCAACAAGGGTAGTTTAAACTAGGGGGGCAGAAATCTGCCCCACTCCTCTCCACTGTTGTGGGGATTGCAGCTAAGCTCAGAGGGAAGAAAGTAGCTGGGAGGGGAGTTGTCAGGTAATACCATCAGAATTGCTAGTCTTTGGTTCTAGTGCTTTAGTTCCATGAGCCCTAGGTCCATTACACCTGTCTTTCTGGACCTTAAGTAGTGTTCTGCCTGGTCACTAAGATATCCTCTGGGCATGGGGCTCAAATTGATGGTTATAAATTGATTAGTGATTATCTGGATTCATTTCATTCTGACTTCAAGCCTGCATCTGGCACAGAAAGAGTTTGAGTTCATCTAATTCAGGGGTAGGCAACCTTTCCCATTTAAGGGCCAAGGGACATCAGCTTCCAGAGTCCCAGGAGCTATTGGCCAACATGGGACTATTGGCCAACATGGCTGAGGCTTCTGGGAGCTGAAGTCCCTCGGCCCTTAAAGGGGAAAGGTTGCCTACCCCTGATCTAATTCATAGCTGTTGCTAGGGAAAGACATGAAAATCATAAGCGTACTAATTTGCCTGAAACTCTCAACAGCTTTTGACACTATCATTATATCCTTCTTGGGTAGTTGTTTTAAAAAAGGGGACAAGGGACACTGTGCATTAGTGGTTCTCCTAGATTGATTACTGTTTTATAGAAGGTAATTCTGGTATTTATGTTACAGTGCATTGCAGTTTACTGCAACCCTCTACCCTTCACCTCTGGTGAATGTCATAATTGTGAACAGCACAGTGATTCAGCTCTATCACAGTGAAAGTGTGGAGATGCAGAACCATGACTGGAATCAGTAATGGTATGGTAGATCATTCTGGACTGCAGTATTATTGATAAATTATTTGTTTATCAGGGAGCCCTGGTGGCACAGTGGTTAAATGTCAGTACTGCAGCCACAGAGTTGTGAGTTCTATCCCAGGCAGGGCTCCAAGGTCCACTCAACCTTCTATCCTTTTGTAGGTCAGTAAAATGAGTACCCAGCTTGTTGGGGGCAAATGGCTTTTAGCACATTCTACCAGCTTAGGCTGGTGTATTTTGATCCCTTCTAAAGAAAGACAGCTTAGTTGTAGTGATCCATGCTTTAATAGAATCCCATTTGGTAAATGGGGTGCATGGGACTGCTCTAGAAGAATGTATGGAAAATAGTCCAGTTGGTAGATAGGCCTAGAAGGGGACCAAGCATATAGAAAACATTTTGCCAATTTTAAAATAACCAGGTGGGTTTCACATGGATTTCTTTAAAATATAATATTTATTAGATTTAAAATATAACACTTAAAAATACAAAAAGAAATACAGAAAGAAAAATCATCATACAACACCAAAACCACCAAATAAACCTAATTATCTAACTTAATCTAAAAAATATAATTCCCCCTCTTCCCCCACTTAAAAATACTAAACCAATTACATAAACAAAACAAAACAATTGCATACAATAGCAAAACTAAAATTGACTTCTCATTCTCATCCCCAAGAAGATCAAAGCAAAAAATAGTAAACGTCTCTAAACTACTTTTCTATATCAAATTCACATCTCTCTTCATAGCACAACATCAAAAACACTTCAAACATCCCAATCTGCAAGAGTGATCTTCTTTTCTTTCTTCTTCAGAGAAAATAAAAAGGTCCCAAACTTTTGAAAAGTTATCCAATGATTTTTCCTTCAGTAATGTTGAGGATTCCACGTGGATTAAGAGTGCAACTGATTTGAAAGTGCTTATTTTAACCTTTAAATATATTGGTATCTAGGAAATTGAGGAATGTTTCCTTCAACATGAACCTGCCCAGTGATTATGGTTGTTGTCACAGACCTTTCTCTGAATTCTCCTGGGGATGGAGATGGCACAGATTGGGACAGGGGACTTTGACAGAGACTTTGTGCACTGGTTAGAGCAAAGGAGCACTTTGCCCTGCCAATTTTGGGTTAGACAACAGTATTGCCCAGCTTTTCTGGTTAACCATGAATTTGAATTCTGGGTGGCACAACCTGCCCTCAAAACTGAAGCATAGAATATGCTTACAATATTTCAGAGAGCCCACTTTCAGGAACAGCATTATTGAAGGGGCAGTTGATGGGTCCCATCGCTGCAGACCTCATTTCAAATTTTGAAAGGAGTAACAAGCATACTAAACTCTAACTCCTCCCCAAAGATTCAGAACCTGGGGTGGAGCAGTTGCACCACCCCTCTGATAGGGGAAAAAGCAGTCACCATCTCTTGCAGTAATGGTCACATATACAGTGTTCTGTCTTCTGTTCAAGGTGACATTTTAAAAGGATTAATTGTACCTAAAAAGTGGGAGCCAATCTATCTTGAAAATGCATTATGAGGTACATTCCTAATGTAGGCAAGATTATGTGCAACTGAATAGTTCCCCTTTTGCTTTGACTTCAGTTTCCTTCCCCACTTTCTTCTGTATTCCCTGTATGAAATATTAGATTGTGTGGTTCTCATAGCAGGGACCTGTGCTTTTGTACTCTTTACATCACTGTGCTCAGTAAATAGGCACTATAAATGATATTCTGACCTTGGACCTCATGTACTTTACAACAGAGATTCATGCTTTTTCTAATTTATACAGCTGGGTTAAAAAAGCCAAGTACTTATACAGAGAAGATTATCTCAACCTCAACCATTTAAAGTAGAGATCTCATTCACTGAGAAAGGAGGGTGTGTATTCAAGCCTATTCAAAATCTAAGATCATCAGCAAAGGTCCTGTTACATGCCCCATCATCTTTGAGGTTGGGCTGGTGGGCACACATGATGGGATTTTTCTTTTTTCTTTTTTTTCCAAAAAAATTGTAATAATACATTTTATTGATTAAAAACCATACATGATAACATACAAATAATAATAACATACAATAACATACAAAGTGAAAATAAGTGACACACATCAGACAAAAAAAAGTATCACAGACATACACATACAAATGAAACTAGATAACACATACAAATGAAGCTAGACTTCCATCATTTATCATCTGATTCAGGCTATTATTAATCTATTGTTTTCCTCCTGATTAATTTATCTATATATGTGTGTGTGTGTGTGTGTGTATATATATATATATTTAAATAATTTCTCCATTACCTTTCTTAATGCAATCTAAAAGCTCATATATAACTATACAGTTTGTTCTATGGCCTATAATCTATAGCCATTAATCCTGATTGTTTTAAATGCTGTAACCCGCCCCGATTGCCACGCAGAGGGGCGGGCTATAAATAAAAATTTATTATTATTATATTATTATAGTATTGTTTGTGTTTCCCCTCATAGTTATAAAGTGACCCACAGAATTTCTGCTGTACATTATCCTTTTTGGATTTAAAGTTCATTCCTTAATAATGTTTGTAGTTTGTTTTGTTTCCTGACCTAAAATCCATTGTTGACCTCACTCACTTTTCAAGTACTCAATAAAAGGATTCCAAACTTTCTCAAATTCCTTGTGTGGTTTTTTCTGTATAATCTGTGTTAACCTGTCACTTTCCATTACATCGTATAGCTTCTTAATCTGGTCATCTATTCCAGATATTATTTTTTGTTTCCACTTTGCAGCATATACTATTTTGGCAGCTGTAGTCATATAAAAAAATCAATCTACCGGTACCATACTTAATTTCTAATGTTTCTTCTTGAGTCATACTTAATAGGAGTCTCATTGAATCTTTCTTAAATTTGATATTCAATATTTTTTCCATGGCCTCATGAATCTTATCCCATTTTTTTTGCCAATTTGCATTTCCACCAAATGTGATAATACGTACCTAGTTCTTTCTCATATTTCCAGCATTTGTTCTTTTCATTTTTATAATTTTTTGCCATTTTAAAAGGTGTGAGATGCCATCTGTATTGCATTTTATAGAAATTTTCTTTCAATTTGTTATTCAAAGTATATTTCAATCTTTTATTCCAAGTTTTTTCCCACTGGTCTAAATTTATGGGGTGGCCAAAGTTTTGTGCCCATTTCACCATTTGGGGTTTGATCCTTTCTTCCTCAGTATCTAGAGTCAGAAGTAGCTTATAATACTTCTTGATTCTATGATTGTCTTCTGATTTCACAATTTTCTCAAAATTTGGATCAGCCTCTTGGATGTTGTTTAATTTCAAATCTTGCTTAAATCTTTCATTTAACTGCTTATAGGTAAACCACGTACATTTGTAGCCTTTGTTTCTTAATTGTTCTAGGGATTTTAGTTCCATTTTTTCCTTTTAGCAAATTTTCATATGTGATCCATTTTGAGTCATCCAATTTAGTTCTATTAAAGAAAACTTCATTTATTGAAACCCACTTTGGCAGTCCTCTACAAATTTTTGGTTTTCATTTTAACCAAATTTGAACTGAAGATTTTATTAGCTTTTAATTTATCATAGAATAAATATGTGTGCCATCAAAACCTGTTATCCACACCTTCCAATTGTAATAGTTTATTATTCTCTAATTTTATCCAATCCGTAATCCAATCCATCACACACACATAATAGTAGATTTTAAAATTAGGAAATGCCATGCCTCCTCTTTTAACCTCATCTTGTATTAATTTAAGTTTTACCCTTGGTTTTCAGCCCACAAGAATTTTGATATGTCTTTATGCCAATTCATAAAGGGGTAGTCAATTGTCATGATTGGTAAATTTTGGAATAAGTAAATCATTTTTGGTAAGATAGACATTTTAACTGCCGAAATTTTCCCCATCCATGATAGGCCTAGATTTTTCCATTTCTTTAAGCCTTTTTAAATTTCTTTCCATTTTATCTCATAGTTATTCTTAAATAAGTCTGAGTTCATTGTAGTTATGTTAATCCCAAGGTATTTTACTTTATTCACCATCTGGAAACTAGTTTTTTCTTTCAAATCTTGTTTCTCTTCCTGAAATAGGTTCATTAACATCATGGCTATTTTTTCTTTATTTATAGATAAGCCCGATACTGCACAGTATTTTTGGATCATTTCTAAAAGTTCCTCTATATTGTCTATTGGGTTTGCTAATGTAATCAGTAAATCATCCGCAATGGCATGTAATTTGAATTCATTTTTCTTTATTTTTACTCCTTCAATTTTGGGATTCTCTCTGATTGCATTAACTAAGATTTCCAAAGTAGTAATGAAAAGAAAGGGTGACAAGGGGCATCCTTGTCTAACCCCCTTTTGAACTTTATATCTTTTCGTAGTCTCCCATTAATTACTAAAGTGGCTTCTTGATTATTATAAATGTTTTTTAACCATTCCATATAATTTGTTCCTATATTCATTTTTTCAAGAACCTTGAACATAAAATTCCAATTTAATTTATCAAATGCTTTTTCAGCATCAAGATAAAGGCTAATTTTTTATCTACATTTTTGGCATAAGTAAATTCCTTATATTTTCTTTTATGTGCCTTTTTGGGAGAAACCCTGACTGATCGTCCTGGATCCAAGTGGATAGTACCTTTTTAAAACATTCTAACAGTATGTTTGCAAAAAATGTTACAATCATTATTCAGTGACGCAATAGATCTGTAATTTTTTAGGATCAAGGGGGCCTTTATTATCTTTTGGGATTAAGACTACATTAGCTAAAGACCAAGAATTTGGAGCTTTTTCTTTTAGCATATTGTCAAATACCTTTTGAAGGGTGAGTGTAATTTGTTCTTTAATTTTTTTTTTTATAAAATTCTGTCCCTAATCCATCTGGGCCCAGTGTTTTCCCTGATTTGCTTTTTTGTATACTATTAGTAATTTCATCTATAATTATCTCTTTATCTAAGACTTCTTTTTGATGCTCTGATAGTTTGATAGTTTCTTAATATTTTGATAGTTTCTTAATATTTTGATAGTTTCTTAATATTTTGGCCGTCTAGATACTTACTGATTAAATCTTCATTGATTCATTTTTCTCTTGCCAGGCTTGGAAAAAAAATGAAAAAAGATTACTTTTATTTTCTTTTGATCTGTAGTAATTTCATCTTGTTGTTTTAATTGGGTTATATTTTTTTTTCTTTTTCTTTCTTCAGTTTATACGCCAGGAATTTCCCTGGCTTATTTGTGCTTTTGAAGTTTCTTTCTTTAATCCATCTCATTTTCCCCCTCAAGTTCCCTTGTTATCATTATTGATACTTGTTTCTTTAATCCTGTTATTTCTTTACAATTTTCTTTATCTTTTGGGTTTCTCTTCAAGTATTCTTCTATCTTTCTAATTTCATCTTCCAATTCTTTTAGTTTTCCTTGTTTCTTCCTATTTAATTCAATACTTTTTAAAAATAAAAAAGCCTCTTATAAAGGCTTTGGCAGTATCCCAAACTATATGTGTGGCTATCTTTCTATCTAGATTTTCTTCAAAAAATAGTTTTAATTGTTTTTTAAATTCTTCCAGTATTTCCTCATTGCATAAGGGATTTTCATTTAGTTGCCATCTATATGATTTTACATTAGCATGTAATGTCATCAGAACTGGGTTATGATCGGACCACATTGTTGGATAGACTTCAGTTTTTTTCTACTAGCTTAATCATATGTGTTGTGGTGAGGATCATATCTAATCTCACCCAGGATTTATGGGGATTTGAATAAAATGTGAATTCCTTGCATTCCTTGTATTTAATTTTCCAAACATCTTTTAGTCCTAAAATATCCATCATTTTAAAGAAATTTTCAGGTAATTTCCCTTGATTTGTTGTAACCCTCTTTTCCAATTATCTATTTAATTTAGGGTTAATAACCCCATTCCAATATCCCATAGCTAAGATGTTATCATAGCTTAGGTCTTCCACCCATTGTAACATTTTTTATAGAATTTGTTTTTTTCCCCCACTAAGAGCATGCATTCCAATAAGAAGTATTTTCCCTAATTGACCATTTAATTCAACTAATAAGTATCTGCTGTCTGGGTCTTTATGTACTTCTTTTGCTTCTATTCTATGATTTACATATATCACTACCCCCTTTTCTTTTTGTCTTTAGTCACTGCTATCAATTCTTTCCCTAAACTTTGAATTTTTAGATATTTCCCATCTTTTTCTTTAATATGCGTTTCTTGAAGGCAGATTACATCGATTTTTTTTCTGTAGATAATAAACATTTTTTTCCTTTTTTGGGGTGAATTAAGGCCCTTCCCATTCCATGTTAGAAATTTTATCTGTTTGGTCATTTATCTACTTATAGCTCAATCTGATTAGAATTCTTTCAATCTGTAGCATTCTGGATTCCACTCAAGTTCCAATTCTTCTTCTCTCTCTTCTGCCTCCTCTTCTTCATTGGTTCTTACTATATGAATTAAATCTTCTTCAATTTCAAGTTCCTGTAGTTCTTCTGTGTGTCTAAGTTCCCTATTGTTGGGGATCTCAGTTTTTCCATTTCTTCCTGGTCTGTCAAGTCTTGTCTATATGGTTTTTCATTTTATGCCTTCCTCTTCCTCTCTTCTCAGTTGTGGGACATATCTCTCCTGTCCTCCCTATCTCTTTTTCTCTTTTTTTCTAGATATTCCCAAAATCTCTTGGCTTCGTCTGGTGATTTAATCATGATCCTTTTTCTATTGAACCAAAAGGATAGACCTTTTGGTTGGATCCATCTGTATGGAATGTCACAATCTCTTAAAGAAGCAGTCAGAAATGTATAATCTTTTCTTTTATGAAGGATTCTTGTAGGCAGATCTTTAAAAATTTGGATTTCTTGCCCTTCTATTTTTAACGGGGATTCATTATGGAGTCTTAATAAGTCATCTCGGGTTTGTTTCCTTACAAAATAAATTACATATCCCATAGGAGATTTTTTCTTCTCACAATTGTTGAATTAATCTAAAGATTCGATCAATTTCCATTTCAAACAGTTTTTCTTCTTTTTTCAGAAATCTAGCCAGTTTGGGGAGGAGTAAGTTCATCAAATTTTCTTCCTTAGATTCTGGAAGTCCCCAAATTTTTATGCAACTCTCCCTTAATTTTTGTTCCCATATCGCTTTCTTATCCAAATCTGCCTCATTTCTTATTTTGATGGATTGAAACTCTATATATCTGACTTTTCTTCCAGAGTCTTAATTTTCTGGTTTACTATGGACATGACAGGATTTTTCAGTAGCAGCACCCCAACCATGGAATTCCTTCCCAAGGGAGGTCAGGATAGCTCCAGTCCTTTTATGTTTCCAGCAGGCAATGATCCTTGTGCTATTTTGGTTGTTTTTTGGATCTTAAAATTGGGGTGTGCATTTGCATGTGCTCTAGCTATTTTTAAAACCTGTTTTTAAGCTATTTTTTTGTAAACTGGCTGTCATATTATTTAATAATATTGTAATCATAAAATGGATTTATGTTCTTGTAACTGCTGAGAATTCATGCTTATGGTCATTCATGACTGAATGTGAGCCCCAAAACTTAACTGTTTCAGCCTGGCAGCACCTCAGCCAAAGGGTGCTGGGAAATTATGTCTGCAGTACTCTTTTTGTCATGGAGTACATGAGACATGTGTTTGCAGCAGGACCCAAAGGTGTTTTCAGATGCCTGTTCTTGACATGATCCATGATTGGGAGAGTGCTACAAAATTAATTTCCCAGCACCTCAGTCTACAGGACCTTTGAAACCCTTTGGCTGAGGTGTTGCCAGACTGAAATAATCCTTTTTTTTTTTTTTGCAGGAGGGAGACATCAGACATAACTATGATGACAAAGCCCCATCATTTTAGTTACCATATACACTCACGTACAAGTCAACCTCATGTATAAGTCAAGGGAAGGTTTTAGGGTCAAATTCAAGGATTTTGATATGACCCGTGGATAAGACAAGGATAAAACTCAGGGAGGAATAAGGAAGGATGGAAAGGGAACATGCCACTTCCATCCCTCCTTCTCCTTCTCTGGGCCTCTGTTGACTACCTAACACTGATTCTCAGGTATGAGATGAGAGGTTTTAACATCAGATTGAGAAGGGAAGCAAGTGGTGTTAAATGGGGAGTTTCATTCATGGGAAGAGAAGCCTTGCAGATCGGACTAGGGAGAGAAGGAAGTGGTGTTAAATGGGGAGTTTCTTCCATGGGAAGTGAAACTTTTCAGATTGGACTAGGGAGAGAAGCAAGTGGTGTTAAATGGGGAGTTTCTTCCATGGGAGGAGGCAGCTTGCAAATTGGACTGGGAACCTCTTTCACACACACACACACACACACACATACAGAGAAAGAGAGAGAGAGAGAGAAATGGGTGCCTGGAGGCACCAAGAGTGGGGCATCAGGCTTGCTTGTTTTAGGACCTTTCTAAGCAGCACTAATGTATTGACCTGTATATAACTCAATGCAGGATTTTAGGGTCATTTTGGGGAATAAATTTCTTGACATATAGTTGAGCATGTATGGTATGTCTGATGGTGCAGGATCTCAGATGGCATTTTAAAAACTGTTTTCAGAGCTATTGTTAAAGAGAAACCTCAAGTGTTATAATTGGGTTTTAATTCTCTATTTAATGTTCAAAAACATTATTTATTTAATGTTTAATTAGTTTTTAAGATCACTATTTAATGTACCCCCCAAGATTGTACATCACCTTGTGGCCCCTGGTGGCTGAGAGGTGATAAATAAATGCCTCAACAAACAAATCATAAAGAAGATTAAGATGAGTGGTTCAAAACATTTTCTTTCTGTTATTCATTGTCTCTTTCTAAACATATTCATATGGATGTCTTTTGTATATATTTTTTATTCCTTTTTCGTCAATGAAATGTTTATGTAGCACATGCCACTTTATTGTGAATATATGATATGTTTTGAAAGTAATGCTTGGTTTTTGGAATAATCATAGAGAAACTGCTATTTGGTGTCATTATGGGTGTTGTAGTGCTCCTGTTTAAAGAACAGCATAACAAAATAAGGTGGCAATGGCTATCTGGTTTAAGATGGCTTTTGAACTATGCCTTCAGTTGCTGGTTTCTTTGTACCGCTCAGCTGCTTTTTGTTGTTTACTTGGTCTATTTCTTGAGCTTTGGCAGATTTTTACTGCTGATATATATATTTTCTTATTGTCCCCATTGTTTTAAATAATGGTTTGTATTTTATATCTGTTGTTGCTTTGGGAATTCTGTGAATCAGAAGGCAGGGTATGAATATTTTAATAACCAATAAACAGAGTCTTCATTGTAAAGAGACAAGGCTGAAATCTGTGTCTGATTACACATGTAGCCTTAGAAAAGAGAGATAAAAGGGCTTTGGCACAGGCTTCCGTGAGGAACTGGAAGGAAGATGTTTATATCTATCTATTGAGTGGAAGTTCATTCCTGTGAAGCAGGCATTAAATATTGAAGCTTTCTACTGG
>CM034706.1:226753138-226766330 GCA_020142125.1 Phrynosoma platyrhinos
CTCTATGGTCAACTTTAACCAAAAGTCTCACTGAAGGACCTAGAGATTTCTAGAGAGAGCACTCTATTTGGCATTTGTAGCTCCTCCAGCACAATTCTATGGTCATTGTCTGGCAGATGTTGACCACAGAGTTGCACTGGAGGACCTAGAGATTCCTAGAGAGGTGTTTTCTCAGGTAAAAACATAGTGTTTTTATTATCTGTGTTTTTTCTACATTCATGGGGGTCCTGTGCCCCTAACCCCAGCAAATGTGGGGGAAACGAGTTACAAGGAATAAAATTTAGTGTTATGTACAAAGTCACCAGATCCCATCTGACCTTGGAAGCAGTCAGCCTGGTTAGTACTTGGATGTGAGAACACTGACAAATACCAGGTGGCACAGGCTGTATTTCAGAGGAAAGAACTGGCAAAATCACACGCACACGCATCCCAGAATTATTTGTCGAAGAAAACCCTATGAAATTCATGGGGTCACTACACACACACACACACACACACAGAGAGAGAGAGAGAGAGAGAGAGAATGAGAGAGAGAGAATGAGAGAGAGAGAGAGAGAAACAGCATATGTGTGATTTGAAGTGTTTGTTCTAGGATCACAAAAGCTTCTTGTCCCTGGTGGGCTTCACTCAGCTTCAGATTAACATATGACAGAGAAAGAGAAAGGAGGGGAAGAAAAAGAGCTTTGAGCTGCTGAAGAGTGCAGTGTTTACAGTAAGCTGGGCTTATTATACTGTCCTAATACGTTCCTAACAGGTTAGTAAGGGGGGGAAAGGCTGAAGCTGGGGGACAGCACATGGTTTATTGACTGTTCATGAATAAAGCATAAGGCCTCTGCTGAAAACCACAGGGTAGCTGCTGCTCATGCTTCCACCCAGTGTGCCATAGACTTTACATTTTTTGGGCTGCATTATCTAATGGGGAATGTCATATGGGTTGATTATGTATACAGATATCTTTCACCTTGGCCAGCTGTCCGGGGTCTTTTTTTTTTTTGAATGGGAGTATATTGCTTATCTGCTTGATCCAGATGTCTTTTCGGACTTGTGGTAGGGATGGATTTCAGAATGAAGAGTTCAGGATCTTCCTATAGTGTCTTCTTTCTACATAAAAATCAGCAATGTTGCCCAACAAAAAACTTGTGCATAATTAGCAATGTTGCACAACAAAGCCATATGGCTATTTTTGTGTGACATTGCTGATTTTGCACAACATTGTTTTTCTTTTTTCTTTTTTACTTAGGAAACAATTTACAACTTCAACTGTAAATGGATTGGTCAAAATTTATTCATAAATATGTATTCCACCCCCACCCCCCAGGAATCCAAAGTATTATTTCAGAAGTATTTGAAATAGTTAATGGATCAAGTCCAAAGTTTTGTACAGCATTTTGACCCTATTAGACAGCACACAAACTTTGGTGTTCAAGCATGAGGATTTATATAGCTTAACATAAATAACATAAAAACATAGACAAACATAAAGATATATTTTAAGATAGATTTTCCTCTGTGTGGAGATGGTTTTCTTTGACATGCAATAAGCCTTAGGAAGTACAAACACTTTGTTTAGGCTTTTCTGCTTCTGTAAGCTTGCCACTAGAACGCCATGCTTTGTAGTTATTTCTGCCCTGTGGCCAGCACATGTCTTTCAGTTAGTCACAAATGTGCTATATGATACCACTGCATATGTATGGCAGGTATGTCTTTGAGTTCTACCATGCTGGAAAACTACTAGTGTGATGGGTTGTAGATTGTTATCTGCTCCTGTTTCTACACAAATCTGCTCCATTAGTTCCTTCCATATTATCAGGTTCTCTGCTGTACTTCCAGCTTCAAAGTCCATGGGTGGCTCATGCACTGTATGCAGGCCATAGTCTGGCACATTCTGGCACAGCATGCTGTCTGCTGAACATGAACAAAGGCTCCAAACATGAACTGGATTAACTGTTTAAAATATGCAAGCCAGAGATGAGTTGATATGCTTGAGGACTGAGGTGTCTGGGGCAAAGCAAGGGTTGAGCTGCATACATTGCATGAGGACAACTACTTGATCAAGAGTATCAGTAAACATGCATTCATAATAGAACTGCAGGATTATTATATAACAAGCTCTTTTTACAAGCTTCAAAGATGCAAGTGGAAATTCGAAAATCTTTTCAGGCTGTTCAGCTAGGTATTGGGCATGTATGCAAATAAAGGTTTAAACAAATAGTTGACATACCTCTTTATAGGATTTCTTTACCTCTACTAGTGGATGCCAATGTGCAATTGGTTTGCGTGGGTAAGCCAGCATTTCATTCCAGTGATCTCGGCCTAATCCTTCAGCACTATTCGCTACACGGCAAACTCCAATAATCTCGTTATGGCCAACTCTGAAAGCAGTAACCACATGTGAAACATTTCTATCTCCTTTCTCCACTGAATCATTCATATTCCTCCTGTTTCTTCCATTTCTTCTATCATCATCATCATCATCATCATCATCATCATTCCGCTCTTTCCCCAGAGCAGCTCACAATATTAAAAGAACAGTACAATAAAAATATAGAAAAGTGTCCCTCTTGCATACCCTTGCAGCTATCCTAATTTGATAGGGAAGGTCCTAATTAATTCTTTGTTGTCCCACTTTTTCAGCTACTTCTAAAATGTTCCAGCTTTTCTCTCTTCCTCCCACTTCCCCCTTCATTCTCAACTTACTTCCATTGGTACAAAAAGTTCAAAGTGTAAAAGTAACTTGCACTCAATTAAGTCAACAGGAAGGAGAGGAGAGGAATTTTGGCCTTGCCTGTGGACTTGGCCAACAGCAAACTGCTGCAGTACCTCTTAGCTTGTGTGTTCTTCATTAATTACTTTTGCCAGTTTGTCCACATTCTGATGTTGTGTGGCCATATGCACCCAGGTTTTTACCTGTGAAATGCTGGAGGGTATACTCTTGCTTAAGCTGTATCTAGCTGCTGAGCATACATCTCATTCCTTTTTGTTTTAGAACACTGCCTCTGCTTTGTTCTCCAAACTCATGATGGCTTGTAATATAGACACATGCTATAGCCATGTATTCCTTCACTCTACTTTATTTTTAGTTCTTGCAGTTCTACAACACCTTCCTCATGCACAGCCAAAATAACAAATCATTTTCTCTTTTTAGAGATGTTCTATGTCTTTAACATCTGCATAACAGGCATTCAGGGGGAAAAACCTACCCCATCACTGCGTTTCCATGTTAGGAAAAAATGCCAGTTGATTTTCTCATTGTCATTGATGCCTAGTATACACACTGAGAGGCATATTTGGCTGTTGCTAACCTCTCAACTTTCAAACTGGGGATGGGGAAGTGGCCCTCTGCCCTCCTCATGTGGAAGAGTGGTGAACAGTACAGTAATACTTGTGTTAAATGCTATGTGCTTATAGGGGACAGTAATAGATAATTGGGGCCACTTTATGCGCTGTGTTCCCTTCTTGCCTTGTCCTTGGCTAGACTGATAATCTCACGGTGTCTTTGACTCCTCTCCCTCTCTCCAGAGTATGTCGCAAAAGTCAGTGGCATCACTAGGTTTGGTGTCACCCCCAGGCAGGCAGCCATTCCAGGAGAGACAACATGGGGACATAAAGCAGGGAGGTGGCAGTGGAAAGAGAAGCAACATCTGGCAGGGAGGGTGCTTGCCACCTACCCTTTCCCTTCTGACTACCTTGCTGCCTGGCATATTCTCTTAGCTGCCCCCTGCTGCCAACTGCGACCACTGGCTGGGGTGGGTTGCTGCCATCCTTCACCCCCTTCACTGCTGCCTCCCATTCAGGCTTCCCTTCAGCCTTAGCACTCACCTTAAAGGTTTCACCTGGTGTGGTCTGCACCCCCTGCACCACACAAATGACACCCCTAATTAAAGTAGTTGTAATCCTGTATCCCCACCCCACCCCAATGGAGTTCTTATAATCAAATTACTTTCCTTTTCTGAAAATGGCCTTTGTGCTTAATTAAATCATATATATTTCCATGGCATCTCTAAAACAGCCTATGATATTCAAGGCCCTTTCATGCTACATAATTATAGCACCATCTTGTATGATTCCACTTAGCTTCAATCTATGGAATCCTGGGATTTGTTGTTTAGGGAGGGCTGTATAGAATTTGCACCCAGAGAGTTTTAGAGACTCACCAACTCACCCTAGGATTTCATAGGGCACGGCTATGGCAATTACAATGGAATCATAGTGCTATAAATGTGTAGTATGCATGGACCCTAGACTCAACACATCCTCAGGCTCAACACATCCTCAGGAAAGCTAAGGGCAGTGCCCCTCCCCCCATGCAATCAAGATAGGGACTGTTGGTGCTAAACACTGTCAGGTAGAGTGTATGGCACTGTTGGTAATATTCTGCACCCAAAATTCCCACAGGTTTTGTGCACAGCTTAAAGTTCAGGCAGAGTCAGTTCAGAGAATCAAACTATGCTCCTGTTCTAGAAGCCAGGGGAGCTCAGAAAAACACAAGTCACTGAAAGGGAAAACAACTGAAAGCAAAGCTTAGTGCATCTTTACTGACATGATATGTCTTCAACAGAAGCCAGTCATGTAATCAAATGAATCACGCCATGGAATTTAACAGGGGCGGGGAGGTGAACTGGCCTAAATTAGATTTGCAGGGACACCCACTTACCGGTCATAATCCATAACCGAGATAAGCAGACTGACTTGGTCCATGTTCTCTGGAGGGATATCAAAGATTATTGCCTCATTATAGGTGGGATTAAGTGTGTTTCTCTTTATGGTGGTTTTCTTCTTTTTTAGCCTCCTTCCATCACAGAGCAAAGATACCTTGACATAAGGATCTGGAAAGCAGCAGAAGAGGAAAATGATGTTGTTGAGAAAACAATTCATTTTCTCCCAGTGTTTATAGGAGGTTTATACCCACATGACCACATGAGATACTGAACATGAGGATGAGTCAAGCAGGTACAGGATAGCAGGCTATCTGCTCTCTTCTACATACAGCCTACAAGTATACACCTCCTATCTACAATTTATAACTCTTACACAGGCAGTATGGGAATTGTATTCCAAATAATTAACTTTTCTGCTGCACATACAGAATTTGCAAGCTGTTGGTATGCATACTGGGACCCTGAAAAATCACAGCTACTGATAGAGAGAGATTCCAGGACAGTCTGAATATATGTAAATGCAGAACACATGAGGAATTGGTTTGCTGCCATAATCCTTCTTCCCCTACAGCTTCCATATCCCCTTTTGATTTTGAGAACATGTATTTAAATAACAATGACAACTGTGCTGAAAAAAAGAGAATTGATCAGAATACTGTATAGCAGTTCCTATTTTTGCTCTCTATTTGTTATTATTAATGTGCCATCAAGTTGGCTTTAGCCTACGGCAATCCTGTGAAAAAGAGAGACCTCCAAGAGATCCAGTAATTAAGAGCCATGCTTTCATCTTACAAACTTAGGGCCATGGCTTCCTTGATTGAGTCTATCCATCTGTAATTTGGTCTTCCTATTTTCCTACAGTCTTCTACTTTATGAGCATTATTGTTTTTTCCAATGAGCCATTGTCATCTCATGTTCAAAGTAAATTTCAGTTTAGACTTGGCTTAGTCATTTTGGCTACTAGTGAAAGTTCAGGTTTGATTTACTCTACAACTCATTTATTTGTCTTTTTGGCAATCCATGACATCTGTAGAATTCTCTTCCAGCACCACATGGGTTGATCTTCCTCCTGTCAGCTTTCCTCTCTCTATAATAACCTATGTAGTAATCCTAAACTCATTTTCTGAGTAAAATGACTATGTAGCCATAACAGTAGTATTCACAAAATGAAAGTATCGGTAGTCTAGGGGGACCTCCAATGGTTAAAGACACAGTTCTCTCCTCCAAATAGTCATGTAAAGAATATTTAAGTTCAGAATGTAGTGAATTGTTGGAGGGGGTGAAAAATGGTGGTGATAGGATAAACAGAGTATCCTGGAAAAGGGAAGGCAGGCTGGCTGGAATACTGCACATGAGCTCCCACACTACATTTTGTTGCAGCTCCCACTGTAACATTCCATTGTTGAATATTTTCTCTGGTTCTCTGTTAATAATTTTACTCTTACTTGTAGGTTCACTCCATTCAGTTACATTGGAGAAGAGAAAGATCTGGATTAGTTTAAGTTCTGTTTATCTGGGAGAAGGTCAACCAGCCATCAGTCCAGAGACCTTGTATGTGGTCCATCTCTTTTCCTTGGGGGAAGAGTGTGGTAACCTTCTGCCTTTCTTGCAGATTGCTTCTTTTCCCTGCAGAATCTTCTAGACCTGTTTCCTGTACTCATTTGACTTTGTTCATTTTTACAATCCATTTCCTGTTCTTTAATGGGATGCAGATGTCCTTCATCTATGTGCCTATCCTCCAGCTCTCTGATTGTACTTATACCTTACACACCAATTTCCTTTTCCATGCTAAATATCTGTGAACTAGTTTCAAGAAAGGAACTCACATACTTTTTTTAAAAAAGTTGCTTCTTTTTTTAGTCAATGGAAAGAGATATAAGGGGGAAAATAGGGCATCAGTGCTTTACCAGCTGCCCCAGAGACTGACTTTAGCAAATTGCTCTTGAGTTTCCAACCTAGCATGAATGCTGTGTAGGCTGCTGGAGAAAATCACTCTGTATTTTGAAGTTCCAGTAACTAAATTGTGCATCACTGCAGAGCTACTGAGCTGTTTTCCCTCTGAACCATTAAGTCTCAGTGGTTCAGAATGGATCATGTATTGCTTGAGCAGAAATGCTTGTCTGCTCAAATAGTTTCATAGCTATTGGGGTTGTAGATTAGAATGTTTGTCAGCAAAATGCAGAAACTGACACACAGAAGCCTGGGTCATTAAAAGGAGCTGTTCTGACAGAAACTCAGATATCATTGGCACAAGATTCTGCCCGAAAGAATTACATATGCCTGACTGTTGTTTACCCCCATTTTTCATGAGGTAAATCTATAAGGTATAGAACTTTCAGCTCTGCCAGTGTGTTGCTCTTTTACAATTAAGGAAGCTGTCCTATGACTCCAAGATCATAGGGGTCCTAGGATATTAAAGAATTTGTATCTGCAAGTGGAGAAGGACAAGAATTGCCATGGGAGGTTTCCTTGTTCAGGCACTGGAAAGCTGGATTTGTTCCCCTAGAATAGGATGGGGGGAAGAGTGACCTGTGGACTCACACAGCCCGTGAGCCCCATCATTGAGGCCCTTGAGGTTGGGTTGATATGGCCTGAAAATCACCTGAAACATTTCAAAACCACATAAATTGGATAATTTTCTGCTTTCTCTCACTATGGACCTCAGCCCCCCCACCTCTAAAAATGGCCAAAATGGGACCAAAAATGATCCAGTCATTTCTAGTGCCCTGCTGATGCAGTGGTGTGGTCTTTGAGGAACAGAAATGGGCCCTACAGCTGTTCACCCTGCTCTGGATGATTCAGCAACATACAGAGACAGAGATGGATTGAAAAGGAGGAAGGACTAAAGGCAGGGGAACTGACAGATCCAAAAATCTGATAAACTGGTGTCATCTTGGTGGAAGCTAGGGTGCATCATTTCAAGGAATTGCACCCTTCCTGCCTGTCCTGTGGGACTGTCAGAAGAACAGGAGACTGAATCCCAAGCCTTCTCAATACACCCTCTTTTTCCTAGTATTGCCAAAGGCAGAGTGGCAAAGAAACTGGAGGTTTCCATTCCATAATAAAGAAGCCTAGGACAATGTAGTTTCTTCTCAACCTACACATTTGCTCAATATTGTGGTTCCCTAAGACCTAAGCCAAGGACCATAGGATTGTTATTTAAGTTACTATTGTAATGGTATGGGAAATTGACTTCTATGACTTCTTCTGGCATAATGCTTCCTACAGGGGAGTATTTGTGAAATAAATTCCTTACAAAATTGGATGTGGAAATGATTACATCTAAAGTGAAAATCATCTCTTTTATTTTTAAAAAGAGTTCATAAACAAGTGAGGCCAAGAATGTAGTCTTCTACCCACAAATTCTTCCTTTAATTTTTAAAGCTTTATTAAAAACACACCATGTGATTTTTATTTTTAATGTAAATATTTTCCAAAATGAGAAAACGATCATTTTGGAACCAACATTTTGTTTACATCACTATCTGATACATCTGGAAGGTCATGTAATTTTGAAAAAGATGAAAAGTATGTTTCCTGATGCTCAAAGATAACTTCTAATTACAGTCAGCCCTCCATATCCATGGATTCAAGCATCCATGAAAATTTTAAAAAATCCAAAAAGCAAACCTTGATTTTGCCATTTTATATAAGGGATATCATTTTATTATCCATTGTATTTAATGGGATGTGAACATTCACCAATTTTGTATCCTTATGGGGTCTTGGAACCAAACCCTAGCAGAGGCCAAGAGCCCAATATATTATGTCCTGCTTAAATGTATCCAGATTTTTTTTAATAAATTAAGTTCTTGACTATAGTGACACAGTTTCAGACAGCCATGCCACCAAAGCCTTCAAAAAATGTCCTCTGACCTCCAACCAAAATGTACTGAATGGCAGTTAGACTATGTATGACATTATATTCTGTGTAGTGTGGAAGATAAAATTACGGCTCCAAAGACAATTTCATTTTAATCAGTGATATTAGTGGGAAAAATGGCAAGACAACTTTTTGACCAAATATTAAAATAAACATTGGCACAGAAGCTAAATCAATGAAATATAATATTATTGCCTTATTACAAGCAAGGAAACACTTACCTGAGTAACCAGTAATATCCATTGCTTTTAGATTCCTGCATTTAATGACTGTTAACGTGAGGCGACCTGCAGTTGGCAGATAACAAAGGGAAAACATGATCTCCCCCAGGTCCACACTTTCCTTGAATAAAAGAGAGAATATGGTGCATTAGCAACAGGCAAGAAGATAATTTAGCAGACTGTCTTATGTTTTCTACTCTTCTCTTTTTTTTTCCTTATCAGAAAAAAAACCTATTAGGAAAAATGATATGAAACAGCTAGACCAGAGGCCACACCTGGCCCGCCGACCCCCGCTGCCATGCGCGTCGCAGCCACCATTTTGTTTGCCAAAATGGTGGCTGTGGCTCGTTCGTGCATGCGCAGGAGTACTGCCCATGTGCAAACAAGTCACAGGACCCATTTTGGCAAACAAAATGGCAGCTGCACTGCACACGGCTGCGGCGGCCATTGGCAGCGGTGTGCACATGCATGAGCGCGCACGCCGCCATTTCCCCCGCCCGGCGGAAGACCTAGGGACCAGCGACTGGCCCCAGGTAGGAGAATGTTGCCGACCCCTGAGCTAGACAATGCCTGTTATGTAACAGAGGTTTCTTTCTGCCAAATATTCTCAGAATCACTCATTCAACGTTAAGCCAAGAATCTGTGTAATCATATCCAAACTCAGCCATGAATTCATAGAGTGGTGCTCAGCTTGATGGTTCTACTAAGTTAAAATTTCCCAGCTTGTAAAATGAGACAAATAAAACTTTTCTTCATATGGTTGTTTTGAGGATGAAAGGAATTAAGATGGGTTGCATGTTAGGTAGAAGATCTATCACTCAATGAAAGAAATCTTGGCATTGGTATAACTGAGGAGAAAACATAACTGAAAAGGAAGAAAGCATATTCTCCTAGTCTGATTATGATGCATGCATGTTATAAAAAAAAAATTTTTTAGAGGGGTTTTCACTCATTCTCACATACAAATGGGATGTCTTTAAGATGTTATCAACAATTTTCTGGTATTTGAAGAATAAATACAGATTTCAGACATCTATTGCCCATTCAGAAGGGCCATTTTTGTAATCAATGAACATGTTTTAAACGAACTAAGGCAGTGCTAGTTAGAGGTGTTGTATAGTTACAGAAATGAAAGCTCCCAAGGTTTTATCACACTCTAGTCACTGTGACAGGTCTAAACACCCTAAAGGCACCAGATCCCATTGGCTCTTCAAAGCTAAGCAAGGTCGCACATGAATACCAGGTGCTGTATTTCAGAGGAAGGAGCTGGCAAAATTAGCTCTGAAGATTTCTTGCCCTATGAAATTTATGGGGTTGCCATTAGTCAATATGTGACTTGAAGGCATATGTACACACACCCTGTGACAAGGAATTTCACCTGGAACCAACTGTAGGCCACACTTTGTCATTGAATTTTGGGTGTCAATGAGGAAAACCCCATTAAAGGCTCATCCAGATGGGCTAAAAGTTCTGGTAAATGTTGGGCTGTTCTATTTCTGGATTTCACACTTTGGCTGCATCCACACTGCAGAAATTATCCAGGCTGACATTGCTTTAACTACCATGGCTCCATGCTGTGGAATTCTTGGAACTGTAGTCTGTTGTGGCACCAGAGCTCTCCAACACAGAAGGCCAAATGTCTCACAAAACTACAGTTCCAAGAATTTCATAACATTGAGCCATGACAGTTAAAGTGGTGCCAACCTGGATTATTTCTGTAGTAGGGAAGCAACCCAAGTAATATTTCATAATGGTTATATCCAGTTCCTCATACAGATGTTTCATCCATTCTTTTTTCCTGCTTGAGGTATGGTTAACTGTGGTGTGGGCAGGATTTTCAGCATTCTTATATGCTTCCCCATGACCTCAACAGCTCTCCACTGATCATTCCTCAGGATCCCTGTTCCTGGGCTGGCACATTGATTTATGTTTAAAATAATCTTTATTCAAAATAAAATAGTTTCAATAATAAAATACATACAAAACACACATACATAAACATACATTCATCAACAAAACATATCTATATAACCTTACATACCTATATATCATAACATACTCATAATGAGCAAATAAACACAATAATAATAGTGTTGTCAATAATAACACTAATAACATCTTAGAGATTATCTTGTAGCTAACTCTTATAAACACCTATCCACACAGTCACCTTCTACTAACCTCTCTCCAACATACCTATACTCTTTCTCATCTACTTTCTATTTTATCTTCTACTCTTACATATTCAACCTTCCTAACATAGGAACTTGTCATTCCTGTCCATCACCTTCTTCACATTCAACACTGACACATTTATTTAGAGAGAAAATATGTAGTTATAGAGCAAAAATGCTATAAAGAAAAAGTACCATCCTACTTTAGCATCATATTTGTTAAAAGTCAGAAAGGAAAGGAAAGGGAAAGGGAAAGGGAAAGGGAAAGGGAAAAAAGATAAGGAAAGGAAAGGAAAGCTTCTGTGATTAATGTCATAACTCCCCATTAAGTATGCCACCAGAAGTACAGAAGGAACTGAGACAATGAATAGAGACATGAGAATGTGCCCCTGTCCTTCTTGGAAACTCTTGCAACCAAAAAGTCATATCTAGCCCCAGAAATTAATGAGAACAGACCAGGAAAGAAGGTACGTCATACAGATTTTTAAAAAAAAATATTGGTAAGAACTATACCAAATCCTGGTCTTTTGACCAGTTTGGATGATCATAAGGGTTCAGACTGAGTGATGAACCAACAACTTTTCCAATTTAATGAGACCCTAAGGTGAACCTATCACAGGGTTTTCTTTGTGAGATTTGTTCAGAGCCTTTGCTTTCCTTTGGGGCTCAGAGAGTGTGACTTGCCCAAGGTCATCCAGTGGGTTTCCATGACTGAATGAGGATTTAAACCCTGGTCTCCAGGGTCATAGTCCAACATTTAAACCAATACCCTTTCCTTTCTCACAGAAGAGGCATAAGAAACCCATAATTAGAAAGTGTAGTATAGATATATTTTGCAGCTGGCAGTGGACAATTTGAATTTTTAAAAATAATCCCCCTTGCCCACTGTGGCATCAACGCCCTTCCACCCAGCTCCGGAGGCGCGGCGCGGCGCGGCGTGGCGCGGCGCGGAGGAGAGAGGCGGGACCACCTGGGCCCTACTTAACGGCCCCTTTGAGCCTTTCTCTCCACAGCCAGCGCGGCCCTTGAAACGCCGGCCCTTTTCCCAGCCTTGGAGCACCGGTGCACTGGGGGCGCGCTTTTTGTGACCAGCGCAGGACTTAAGTGCCGGAGAATGTGTGTTTAAATTATGTATTTTAAAGTATATATATTTACTGTTGTTATTGATTTTATTGTTATTTATTTTGTTGATAGTAATCCTGCAATGTATTTGTTTAATTTGTTAAATCTGCTGTAATATATAGTTGTTGATATTGTTTATTTTGTTAATTTGATGTAATTGTTAAATTGCTGTGACATATTGTTGTTCATTTGATGTGATATTCTGTTGTACACCGCCTCGATTGGCTCGCAAGAGAGGCGGTATATAAATAAATCGTATTATTATTATTATTATTACCTATTAGCCTGTCAAGCCTCTACCAGGCAAGCATGTGCTCTAACAATAGCCTTTGCAGGTGTTTTGGCTTCCTCCACCCCATCATTGTTCCTTTTTATCCTCCAGCATTGTAGAGCATCTGCCACATATGAAATCTGGCTTAAAATAACCAGAATTAATCGGGGCTCTTCAACATGTCAGCATGGGCTGGCACTGAACCATGTAACATTTAACCTTTGCTATCTGGGAAACCTTTCTGCAGATTACTGTCAAGGTCAGAATTGCTAAGTGTTGCAGTGACCTAATTTAACAAACTGTCAAGGAGATGGCAGGCAGGGCATTCAAGCTGGGTTTTGTTGTGACTTCCTGCAGAAATCACTTGTACTACATCTTAATATTTAGCCATGTTTCATTAAGAAAGTTATTTGACACAAGGGTTTCTACAGAGCATAGCTATATTTCAGGGCAGAGCAAAAGACAACCCCTCCCCCATTTTTAAAACTAAGGACATGATCTTTAGATGATAACTTGTCAAAGTCTTTTCTGAATAGAAAATCATTTCCTTCACTGGTACAATGGTATGACTGACCTTATATTTACCTTTAAAACCAATCTGGCATAAAAAAGAAGTACTAAGAAATGACAAGCCTTACTCTGGTAGTTGTGTGGATAACCATTTTAAATGTTCTTGAACCTCTAGGTGGCACCATGTAACTTTACTGAACTCTGCTGTCTTTCTCCAAAAACTGAAAAAGAGATATTAGAACCCTTCTGATTGCCACCTGATGACCTAAAGAACACATTAACCATTTCCTATATGATTCCTTCACAAACAGGGTTTACCATCCATCATTGACTCAGAAATTCCATCCAGACAA
>CM034706.1:226766430-226788384 GCA_020142125.1 Phrynosoma platyrhinos
AAACAATCAGCCCAGATTACAAAACAATGGTTAAATATCCCAGTCCTTATCTTATGGTAATCAAAATGTCAAATAGTGAACAGACTATTTCAATTTCTAAAGTAGTTTTAGTATTCAAGCACTTCATTTGGATCTTATTAATTTCAAGACTATTGAGCATTATTTTCCAGTTTAACAGAGGGATAAGAACCTAGAGGTGAGTTCACCACACAAAAGTTCAAAGTGCCCTCCATTTATTTCATAATGCAAATCTTCACTCTGCCAGTGGGTCCTGTACATTTCCCCCTCCCTGATCACATTCACAAGTAATACATACAATGCAGCAGTCTAAAGTGTATTTAATCTAATTTCTATAAAAGACAATGATACATACGGTATGTGAAGTCATGTATAGAGTTGATATAAGATAGAAAAAAAATAGGCCTGTAAAGTAACAGACAAAAAAACCCATACGATTTGAAATGTTGAATCGTCTAGTAATAGGTAGAATAGCAAGAACAGACATAAATATAAAGAAGAAACAAAGAATAAATCAAAGTGGACAAATTCTGTCCTGTATGAAATAACTAAGGGAGAAGGGGGGTATATTTAAAGGTATTAAAAAAACAAAGATAAGAACAAAATTGTTTAAGGGAAAGATTAATGGAATAATGGGTGTACTTATGTGAAAGGATATTTTTGATTTTCTTAAAGTGCATTTCACTTTGATGTGTGGCAGGATACCTCTGAACTAGTAATGTTGATTTTCAAGATAAGAAGTGCCAGATTTCAAATGTGTGTGAGTTTTTTTTACACCTGAATCTCTTCCCAGCACAGAGAGGCCCATTTGAAAGCATTCAGTATGAAAAAATGTTGCAGGGCATTTTCAGGAGTACTACATTCCTAGGTTTCCTTGGTTGAGTCCTGATGCTTGGACAGACTTGACTGATCACTGGTTAAAATCAAGTTCCAATTGTTCAAAATATCCTAGTTGCTGACCCAAACAGGTTTCAATATAATATTTTTCCCACTGCTCTGGGCAGTGATCACTGAACTACATCAATCCTCATTTCTAATAAAGGCTTTAGTCATTCAGTTTGCACCTCTGGTTTGTATGTTTGTGTATATGCATTTGAATGCATGTGTTTGTGAGTGGATGTTTTTGCATACTATTATTTACTTACATTGTGATCACATTAAACCTGAAATCTAGCTACAGTACACTGAAGAGGTAAAAAGAAAAGTCTTTTTCAAAGAGCTTAAAATGGCTTGAAATGCAATAGCAATAGCAAGTACATTTCTATACCACTTCTCACTTATCACTTAAGCATTCCCTAAGCGGTTTACAATGTGTAGGCCAATTGTCCCCAACAAGCTAGGTACTCATTTTAGCAACCTCTAAAGCAGGGGTAGGCAACCTTTCCCCTTTAAGGGCCGAGGGACTTCAGCTCCCAGAAGCCTCAGCCATGTTGGCCAATAGTCCCATATTGGCCAATAGCTCCTGGGATTCTGGGAGCTGAAGTCCCTCGGCCCTTAAAGGGGAAAGGTTGCCTACCCCTGCTCTAAAGGATGAAAGGCTGAATCGAGCCTGAGCCCTTGGCTGGTATTGAACTCACAACCTTGTGGTTTGTGGCTGCAGTACAGGTATTTAACCTCTGTGCCACCAGGGCTCGTACAATTTTTGGGATAGAAAATAGAGATGGGAATGCTTCACACTGCGTTAGAGGCAGTAACCCATTAACCTGAACCTTGATCTTCATTTTTAGAAATGAATATTACTGATCATATCACTGAGCAGTCCTTAATTCAGTTAAAATGAACCCTAAAGTAATGTGATAACTATTTAGCACTAAAATAAACACAGATTACAAACAATGGTGTGCTATGTATCAACTGCAGCTCATTTTGAGTGATAACATTTGGATTTGTGACATTTCTTCAGGTGACGAAAAGGCAGAATTTCAGAACAATCCTAGTTACTAGAAGAATGTTGATGCTCATGCATGAACCAGAACTCAGACGAAGACATGAATGATTGCAGCAGAGTTGGCTGAGCTCTACGTGTACCAACTGGGAAGGGGCACAGCAGACAAAGTTGGGACAGCATGTAATGAACTTATTGTCAAGACTGCATGTGGGAGGTTTTTTCCTGTGCTGTCTGGAGCAGACTCTTCACAGAAGACCAGCTTCTGGGCATTCTTGCCTACATACATCTACTCTGCATGTGTGTATGCTAGATCCACACTGTCTGCATACCCCAACACATATAACCATCCCTTGCCCGATGAGCAGCTGGGGAGAGTCAGAGCAGTGGGAGCTGTTGGCTTCCATGTCAGTGGGACAGTGAATACATTCCAAGTATAGGATGAACTTTAAAAGAAGTAGCCAAGGTGCTGTACCCACAAATAGGGCCAGCATATTGGACAGCTCATTTAAAGGTTGAGCTGTTGATTCATTACCCTACTGATGTGAAAGACTCCCACTAATTCAGTGACCATGGGTGTTTTGCACCAGGATTACCTCTTGAAGCAAAGGATGTAGTGATGTCTTCTCCAACTGATGTATAAAAAAGCAAAGGAATCTTAGTTCAGCTTTGCCCCAGGACAGCAGTCTAGTTCTGAGGGCAAAGGGCAGGTGACAGCACACAGCACACACACTTCTGTCCATGCTGTGCTTTTCAGGACCTGACATCTGAGACAGTTACTTCAGGATGCTTCAATTTTCACACAAGAGGATGATGTAGCTCTTGCTTCAATCTTTATATAATGCAAATCTGAAACCTTAAGGCCCTGGAATGATCTTCATCACAAATGCCCCCTTTCCACATTCTCTTCTGCATTATCAACAATGAAATAATTGCATCTGAGAGAAACAATTGTAACTTAAGTCTCACATAGGAAACCATGTATAAAAATACTTGATTCATACACATATTTTTGTGTGCTCTGGTTGCAGATAGTATTCTATTTCTTCCCCAGTTAGGATATTGCTACTCTGAACTACCTGGTACCAATTGGTAGCACTGATGGCAGAAACTGGATTGTTCTGATATAAAGTATTTGATAGTTCTGATTTAGGGAAATGAATGTCATAAGCTGGCTGTCCAAAATGTACTTCTGAGCAGAGCCATTTACTACAAAGTTCTATCAAATCCTGATGAGAAATATTTGAACTTAATTGGGATGAGCATGTTAAAGGTTCTGCCTAAGAGATGCCATTCCACAATCTGGTGGTGATATATGCTAGAGAAGCTTTTTGTAATCAGTGCTGCAATCAGACTACATTATTAATGTCTAGTAATTTCCAAATAACTCTTTGGAAGCACTCCCATTGTGGCATAATCATAACTTGACCAGCAGTAACCCTGCCTCCTCTTTCATTTCTTGTATGCTTCCCTTTCCCCAGAATTTTGACCATGGCAGACATACTTAACTATATACTTAGGAGAATGCATATTGAACAGTTATGAACCTTCGTAACCAAGATTTATATGCACAACTCATGAAGGGTTTAATGCTAGCTGTGGGTGATGAACATATTTTCTCACCATTTTCTCAAAACTAATGAGTCCCCATTGATAGTCGCTTGCTTAGAACTCAACATTATTCCTTGGTCAGTTCATGCATTCTTTGGCATCTTTTGGCTTCTCTTAGAAGAAAAAAGGTGACACTGCTTTTCAGTTCTAACCAAGAGAACAAACCAGAACCATTCAATCTAAGAAATGTTGCAGATTGAGTGCACTACTACTGCTTTCTTTAGTTCATTTCTAGGTAAGCTTTTCTAAAACATGATAGAAAATGATTTTAAAGTAGTTAGTAGTAGTTAAAATTGCAGTATCCCTGTCACTAAATAGGAGAAAACTAATCTAACCTCACAATCCTTTCATGCTTTACAGTACTCAAACAGAGCATTGCATTTGGTACTGAGAGATCCCATTTCATACTTCTGCTTACCCATAACCTGAAGCCTCATTGGCATGGTTTGGACATAAAGTTAGGCAGTGACTTAGTATTCTCCAGTGTGAATCTAACAAAGCAGAACTTGAACAGAACAAAACAGAGCAGAACTTTTGCTTCTGTTTTCCATTAACTTCTATTTACCATTTTATGTGCCAACCTTAAACTATATTTAATTTTACACCATGGGTCAGGGAGGCAGGCCAGCTTCATAACCCATGGACTATGCTGTCTCTACCCTAAGCCTTACTTAAGACAAACCAGATGCCATCCTGTTGATGACATACACTCATATAAGCCCAAGTTATGCCTGCATAAGTCTTTCTTATCTTCATTGCAGTGGGAGGTATTCACAATCTTCCTCACACAATAACTCCTGGACCTGTACAGTCCTTTGACTCCTATGGGAGACCTCCCCACCTGGCCATTTGTTGCCCAGGGGAGGGGAGGGGAACAGTCACACAGTTTCTAGCTATTCCTATAGTTTAACACATGATAATAATGTGATCCCCGAGACCTGCTAGGGGTTTCCAGGAGGATCTGCATCCTTCCGAGGTCGCTAAAATGAGTACCCAGCTTGTTGGGGGGCAATCAGCTCACAGTTGTAAACCGCTTAGACATCCCATAGCGTGATATGAAGCAGTATATAAATGAAGCTGCTGCTTTGTTCTGGAGGATGATATTGCCATGCAACCAGCTATAGGAACATAACCAAATCCTGTAGAAATCACGCCTTCCCTTAGCCAATAAATAGTCATGTGTGGTGGGGGGCTTGCAGGAGACAGTGAGAGGGATGAGGTGGAATTCTGTCTGGCAGAATTTTGTCTTCTACCAGATGTTGCAAGATCATGGCCAGAACTGGTTATACAGGTTTGAACATAGTGAAACAGAAGTGAAAATGTAGCTGTGTTTTGCTTGTGGTTATAGCAAATGAGAAAAGGGAGATGGGATTGATAGGTCCAAGATTCATTCACATAATGCTAAACTAAAGTTTAGTGTAACATCTTAACACAGAATAGTGTAGCCATCATTTCCAATTTTAATCTATGAATGTGAAGTTTAGTGCTGTTATCTTAAAGATGTCTCTGAACTAGACTTTGGAAAAAATATTATTCTGGGACTATGTCTTCTGAACAGCTAGCTCTGTAGTGGAAGACTCTGGGTTTGAATCCCTCCTCAGCCATGGAAACCCACTGGGTGACCTTTGGCAAGTCAAATACTTTCAGCACTCAGAAAATCTTGGGATAGGTTCGCCTTAGGGTTGTCATAAGTTGGAAACCACATGAAGGCACACAGCAACAAATCCTAAAGATAAACTCTCCCACTTGTCCTGAATGGCCCTCTAGATATGGTATGAAAGAATAAAGTTGTTGTCATCATTTAAGGAAAATCTAGGGAAATGGAGAATAGAGAAATTTCAGACTAGATATCTACAATTCAGAAACTGAATTTTATTATGCTTATTGTGTAGACTTTACTGTGTAAATTTTATTTACCTTATTCAACAATGAGACAGAACCATCCACTTGGAGAGTTATCATGGTGACAAGAAGACACTGTCCATAGGCTTTTGTCTCCTTCATTTATGTTCCAACAAACCAGGGCACATTATGCATGAAGAGATGCCCATATGTCAACAAAGGGAAGCAAACACTACATCAGCAGATCAGTGTTCTTTATAAACTAGACTGCTGAAGAACTGCATATTTGGTGCTTCCAGAAGATAAATTTTAAAAGGCTTCCACTTCCTTCTAATGATGAGAAAGGAAACTGGCTTCAGGACAGTGTCAAAAAAGCAGCTTGCTTATTTGGCAGCCAAAGCTTACTTTCTATGAAAAGAGGCTCCTTCCAGAGTTTAATTTGGCCTGGCAGCTTTTGGCATCTGTCTCTAGAAGACCTTAATCCTGGGTTTACATGGACAGCCTGTAGTTATCCTGTTGAAAGGGAAAGAATTTCTAACTGTGCTCAAGAAGCTCTCTAATTATTATTATTATTATTTCTTCACAGAGTATGGCATCCAGCCATGATATTGAAAGGAGACATGCACAGACCAAATGATCTGCTCCCCCTCTTGTGTTGCCCTCTCCAGACAACACAGGGTCAAAGGCTTGATTTGACTGTGGACTGTCCACACGTGAGAAGAGTAGTCCTGCAGCAAATCCAAGCCATCCCTCCCTCAATGCATTGTTATCTTTTTTTAAAACTTATGGCTCTGGGTCTTCCCAGAAAATCCGGAGCACTTTGGAGCAAAGCTGGGCATTGTCTACCAATGTCCTGCTGTGCTGCCCAGCAGTGGCAGCAGTGGCAAGAGTCACCCTCTGAAGTTAGAACAAGGTGGCTTGCTTCATTTCTGGCTTTGAATTGCTTGCCGTTGTTCTGGAACATGCAGGTATGTGGTGAGGTTGATGGAGTTTCAGGGCCCGAATACTTTGGAGGCAGCCCCAAGTATTCTGGACAGTGTAGACTAACACTGATCAAAAGAACTCTGCTCAACAGCTTTAAAGCAGACATGAAGAAGAATGCATATTCCCCATAATTAAATTGCTTTCCTCCCCACAATGGTATCCCTTCAAAGAGGTATGCCTCAACAAACAGACTATGTTTATCTTCCAATTACCTATGTTATTTATCTTTAAGTCTATGTTTATCTTCCAATGACCAAACACAAAGAAGTGGCCAGGAAGATATGGAGATGAGGAAAATGACATGCTATGACAAACAGATGTGTTTCACCACTTCAAGCAGCACTCATTCTAAAAACCTGATAACCATATTATCTAATTTCAGCCTTAAGTATTCACTTAGCCTGAGAGGTTAAAACAATGACATTGAATTTTCTCTGGTGAGTTGTAGGGAAAGAAAAAAAACTACACTGGGAGAAACTGAAAATAGGAATGAAACAAGTTTTTCAAAGTGTCTATATTTATGGCATTAATCAAAATGACTGTCTCTAGTGTTAGTCCCAACTAGAACAGACATGTTGAATCAATGGAACTTACATGAGTGTTGACTTACTACTTTTCATGCCCATGAGAGTAAGTCTTCTGGAAACTAATGATTCTTAATTGCTTGTTCAAGACCAGGCCACCTCTGAACCTTTGCTTTTGTTGTTGCAACTGTGATAATTCAAAACAGTATATTGTTACTGGTGAAATGTATTCCTTCCCTTCTTAGCTGTGGACTTCAGCTGAACACAGGAGGAACAAGGAAGCATGGGGGTGTGGAGATTATGTTGTCATTGCTCCTGATTATAAAACAAAACAAAACACGCATTTCAACTCTATGAGTCCCGTTACCACTATTCGACTGGTATATGACCCCCTAGACCTGGGGGTGGGAGAGGAGGGATATTGTTTGCTATTTCATGTCAGATGACAAAATGTCTTGGGCCCACCCTGCAAACAAAGAAATGTGTGTGAATATACAACAGACTCACAACAACAGCCCTAGTGGCGGAGTGGTTAAATGCCTGTACTGCAGCCACTCACTCATAAACCACAAGGTTGTGAGTTCAATACCAGCCAGGGCTGAGGCTCGACTCAGGCCTGCATCCATCTGAGGTTGCTAAAATGAGTACCCAACTGTTGGGGGGCAATAAGCTTACAGTTGTAAACCACTTAGACATCCCATAGCATGATATGAAGCGGTATATAAATGAAGCTGCTTTGCTTTGCTTTGCTTTGAAGATAGGTGCATCTGTATGCAGCCTCATGTACTAATTAATCTATTACTCACTAGTGTAATGCCAAAAACCCTCTTCTCAAGCCTTGTTTACAACACATAAAGTGGAGCAGCCAGGGGGTTATCTCTACAGAAGTTGAAAAACAACATGAACTACAGCAGATATGGTAATGACACAGCCAAAGTTAATTGCTTTGAAATCACCTTGATGCAAACGGGAGAGACTTCTCTCTCCCAGTCATATCAATGTATTCAGAGCTGATTGAAAACATTCAGAAATCCAACTGACTTGAGTGGATTTCTGTACTAAGACTGCAGCCTTAGAATTGCCTAATTCTGGCTAGATCCAGCCTTTTATTAATCTTGCCATAAAAAGAGTTAGGTTTACTGATTCATGTTCAATAATATTCATTTCAGAGCAATCCTCAGAGCTATTATGAATGAAAAATATATATTCTACATATCTCTGGGTATAGATTTTTCAGGCATGTAGAATACAACCTAGCTGCCTCCATTATTTAGACCAAATGCTTTTCAATCTTTCTGCCCTCAGGAAACCATTTCCTCATTGTTTATAATGCATCTGGAACCACATGGTAATGACATTGAAGCTTGGATGGTTGGTGTTGAGCCCAATTGGAGAAGGGGTTAAGTACTCTTTCCCACTGCTGCTTTTTGTCTGAGATGTTGCTTTTCTATTTAATGGGTGGGCCATCAAGATCATTAATGGTTTGGGCTTGTTTTGGTTTTTTTGCACACAGGAGCCATGCAGTAAATACTTTTGCCTTAATCCCTGCATGGCAGAAAAGAGAGAGAGAGAGAGTGCATGTGTATTCATTCCACTTTGAAATTTCCCCATCTGAAATGACACTGAATTTTTGAATATACCCAAAGGTCTCCTGCAATGACATATTTAAGAAGCACATTCATAATGGCAGTCATTGATCAAGCTTTTGATATTCTTATCTTTGAGGCATGGTCATTATGTATGAAGAGACAGCATGCTCAGGCTGAAGCTTTTGGGTGCCACAAAAGAATTAGTTAATTAGTTGTTTTATTTTTGTTGCAAAGAAAGAGGGAAGGTGCTTGTGAATTTTTGTGCCTTGTGTGTCAGATTAACATTGCTGGATTTGGTTACTATGTGCCTTAGTTTCAACAGGGGCATGGGGCAGGTTGTCTTTTGGTGTTCCACTTCAGGCAGCCAAATGTCTTGTGTCGACACTGTCTTGAAGAAATTCTAAAAACGTTCCAGAGAACTATAGGAGTCCTGGGAACACAGTTTGAAATGCTTCTCTAGGAAGTGGTTTGTTTTTGTATTGTTTTCAGTGCTTATAGTTGGAAACATGCGATATCTTTGATTTGCTTCCAATAAATCTGCTCTGCGAAGAAAAAAGGGCCCAAGTTCACAAGGCAGTTGGCTTCAAATATTGCTACTGGGAACTACTGCTAAGCCTGCATTATGTATAGCTCCACCAAATAAATCTCTTTCCTTCACCAATAGCCCCAGAATAAAAATTGAACTAAAGGTCTAGGTAGAGGACTGCTGTGAGTAATCTTCTTCAGTGACTGCCTAGCTTCCTGGGGCTTTTAAACTGGTATTAAGAAAAGGAAGAAATCTGGATAATTTTCACGTATAAGCCAGCAGGAAATGTGGTTGATAAATCATCCTGTTCTGAGAAACCACTTCAGATGGATGTATCCTCATTGCATAATTACAGAAGTTCGATCTCAGTTTAATTGCCTTTGCTCCCTCCTGAGGAATTCTGGGATGTGTAATTTGGTGAAACATTTTAGCTCTCTTTCGGAAAATTTGAAGTCCCTTGCCAACAAATGACAAACCCAAGGATTCTACAGTATGTAACTATCATTGTTAAAATGATATCAAAGCACCTTAAGTGTGTGGATACATCCTGAGTAGTTCTACAGTCACTCAGATAAAATGTTAATTCGAAAGAGTCATCCCTTTCCCTGCCCCAATACAAAACTAGAAGAAATTAGACATTAACTATGGTGTATTCTATGCTTTACCTCACTTTTTTCTTTTCAAGCTATTCATTTGTTTCCATTTTAAAAGCATCTACTTCCCATTTCATAGATTTGTTGAGAGTCAGATGGGTTATTGTCTGTAAAATGCACTGAAACTCCAATAGATGTGGGAGTTATTTAGGAACCTCAGTCAGAAACACATCAGTTATTTTTGTTGGGTTACATTTTATCCAGGTTTCAGATATTCCATTCCTTCATAGTCCTTTAAAGCATCACCTAATGTACTTCAAATGCTGGTCCTTGAGATAAAGTGGGATGGGATATCTCTAGTTGGGAGATCAATAGGCTCATAGGAGTGTAGCACTAGGATGTTTTAAATAGCAGCATCAATGACATCAATGAGAGCCAGCATCATGTAGTCATTTGAGCATGGACTCTGGAGACCAGCGTTCAAATCCCCATTCTACCATGGAAACCCAATGGGTGAGCTATGCTTACATAGATGCAAAGTATTTTCAGAACTTGGGAAGTTATGTTTTAAAATAATTAGGTATAGTTCTAAGGTCTCCAAAACAAGTTGCTACCATTTGATAGCATATATATTTTTGGTGGGAAAAAGTGGCTCTTGACATTTCTATTTCTCAAAATGAATTTTAGTTATTTTCTGGGAAGAAATTGGAATGCTACAGGCTGCTGCCCTGTGGTACAAAACATTCTCCTCCTATCCACCTCATTATCCTCTCAATTCCTACATCAGAGCATGACATAAGCATTTTCTTCCATTTTTGAACTTACTTGTGATGAGTTCCTGTACTTTAAACTTATTCCTCCATCACTGGAGAGGGTGCATGGATAGAAAGAGAGCTAGTGACGTCCAGTGTCTGCAACAATGGCTGTTAGTTCTGGAAAACTTGGTATAAGTTCCATTTCTAAAAAGGCTCCTATGAAAGGACTCTGCAAATAGATTCACTGTAAAATAATGAATCAGAATTGTGCAGCCTTCTGTGGAGGCTGAATGTGCATATTTAGCAACATAGGAAGTTATCTTATACAAATGCAGATTAGTCAGTCAGTTATGCCAGAGTCAAATGATGCTCCCAAACTGAGCTGGAATGCTCAGGACTGAAGAATGCTAGGGCATTCTATATCGAAAACTTGTTTTCTGTAATTGAGATTCAGTCCTTTCCAGTTTCAGTCCCTCACAATCCCCAGGTAAGACCAGTGGCATCACCAGGCTTGGTGACACTGGATGCAGTGGGCTGCCGAGGAAGGGGGCTTGGTGGCAGTGGCAGCCTGTCTCGCTCTCTTGTACCACTGCCTTACTTACCTGCTGCCCATCCCTGGACAGACATAAAATAGAGCTAGACAATGGGAAGGGCAGCACTCACCCCCCGCCACTCCTGTTGGGGAGAGAGCTGGGGTGGTTTCAAAGCCACAAGGGGCATGCTCACCCCCCCTTGCCGCCCTTGCAGAGCAGTGCCCAACTGAGTGTCACCCCTTCTCTGGGGCAGTCTACACCACCCACACCCACCTAATGATGCCACTGGAAAGAACTCCTGGAATTGTGGAGAGCTGCTACAGGTCAATGTAGGGTCTACACTGTAGACAATATAATGGTACAGGGTCCTTTCTACATTCCTGTTGTCTACACCACTGTTTCTTAAGCTATCTGATGTGGGGAACTGGCAGGTTGTTTCTCCCCAATGTGCCAAGAACTAGCACCATATTTGGGGCCATTGACTACACCTGTTTCTTTCTTTCCTGGAAGCTTGTCTCAGATGGGCAACCAATGGACTGGCATGGTCCATATGGACTGGCATGGTCCATATGGACCACTACTTTGTGTAGCACTGGCCAACACACTTTGTCTACAAGCATTTAACATAACTTATGAAAAGGTTTGTGCATGTACAAGCTGCATACACAGAGACTAAGCAGAGGCAGGGTGGAAGCTGGGCAGGAATGCTATCCTGCTTCCATTTGTATGTGCAGTCTTCCTTAATGCAACCTTTGAAGAGTGCTATTATTTCTCAAGTCCCTATTACACTGCACAATTACAGTGCTATCATTCTATTTCAACTGGCATGGCTTCATCCTACAGTAACCAGGGGATTGTCATTTCATGAGGCACTAAAGCTCTCTGGCTATGAATTTTAAGTACCTCTTACTAAACTGCAAATCCCAGGATTCCATAGGATAAAACCATGGTAGGTAAAGTGAAATCACAGTGCTATAAATCTGTAATACAAAAAGCCCCATAGTCTAAACCTGCTATTTTTAAATCCAGAATATATGAGACCTATGTCACAGTTCTGTTATGGGAGAAGCCATAAGGATGATTAATTTGTAATATAAACAAAATTCTGTTTCAGCAAGTCAGAGTGATCATAATGCTCACATGAAATTATTTCATTTAGTCATATGTCTTCTGATGCAAATATAGCATAGTTCTATATCCTATTCCTAGGACGTTATCACACACGGGTCTCAAAGCGGCAAGAAAGCGGTATGGAATCAATCCAGAACTATACCGGTATAGACCCCACAAGACGAAAATTGCTATCAGATGCAACTAGCATCATTGCGCAATGAATGAAAGCAGCATCATTCCGGTATCATTCTGGTCACGCAAATGTAATTCCCCAGGAAACCGGCATTCAAAAGAACGGGGATGATGCCGCATTGGGACGGGGATGGGACGGGGTTCTCTGCGACGTCGTGTGAACACACGGGAAAAGGAACCGCAATGGGATGGGGATGGGACGGGGTTCTGTGCGACGTCATGTGAACACACGGGGGAAAAAACACAATGGGACGGGGATGGGACGGGGTTCTGTCTGCTTTAGACCCCATGTGATAAGGTCCCTAGACTGCCACTCAAATTCAACACATGTAACTAGGGCTGTCTCAGGACTAAACCCTGTGTTTGCCACCATTTTCAATGCAAGAAAGGATAAGAAACATTGCTCACATTCAGGAAATCAAATCATTGTGAGATCCTCTCTCCTGAGTCATCTTACCTATTCTGCTTTGATCTGTCAACTAATTTTTTGGGGGAAAACAGAGTAACTTTCCATCTCTGAATTGATAAATTAATTAAATGAATAAATATCCCACAAAATCTCAGCAGAAAGGTGACTGAGGATGCTGAATGGAGAGGGCAGTTTCAGTCACGAGTGATAACTTACTATTTAAGCAGAGAAAACACCACTTACTGGAAGAAAACTAGTATCAAACTAGATGTAAAAGTATATTCTCTTAATTTTTCTTTGACAATTTAAGTGTGCCACACCTAGCAAACATTAATAGTACTGATATGTGTAATAGCACTGGACAATTTCACACCATTTCATTATTACACCTTCTTTCCTCCTGTGTCCAAAATGTTACAATGCAATCTTCATGTATTTATTTGCAATATTTATATGCTGCCTTCCCGCAGCAAGGCATCTCTTGCTATCCTATCCACAGAAGAGAGATGCAGCAAACACAAGGCCTTGTAATAAATTAGATTGTGCCAAAGAAAAATCTTATAGTCTAAGGCTACATCCACACTGCAGAAATAATCCAGTTTGACAACACTTTAACTGCCATGTCTCAGTGCTATGGAATTCTGGAAATTATAGTTTGTTGTGGCACCAGAGCTTTGCTCATCAAACTACTGTTCCCAGAATTCCATAGCATTGAGCCATGGCAGTTAAAGTGAAGTCAAACTGGATTATTTCTGCAGTGTGAATCCATCCCCTGGAATAATTCAATGACATCATCATTGAATTATCGCTTCTTAAGCTGCTCACACAGCCTACAGTGGTGTCCTTATGCTGGACAAAAGAATTACAGCCATGAATTGTAAAACTGGTGATTTTGACCTCTCACAAATGAGTACTAGTTTCTGTGCCATCTATTATATCTTGTTTTCATAGGACGTTATCACACGTGGGCCAGAAAGTGATAATAAAGTGGAAGTGAGGCATTCTGAAAATAAACCGAAAATAAACCTTGATTCCACAGATGGCTTTCACACGTAATTACCTTAATTGCGAAATTACAGTAAGCGCATTTAATGTTCACACACAAGTGAGAAAAGCCCGTAAATGTACTAGAAATGGTCTTCTTGCACATGCGCAGATAGAGGAATGCTCGCCGTGGAACCATGGGAAAAAGCAGGGAAATACTCCCAAATGCGCATTTGCTTTTCACATTACGGTAAATGCAAAATTACTGTAATTTCGCAAATGCATTTCCTCAAAACTACCAAATTTCAAAAGATCTCAGATAACACCAGTTTCTGTCCACTTTCTGTCCAGTTTCTGTGTGACGTCGTGTGAAATCGTGAGGCACAAATCCAGTTTCTGTTTGGGATTTGTGTGGATTAACCAGCAGATTTCCCCCGTGTGATAACGTCCATAGTATTGTGTTTGTTTCTTTAAAAGGGTTGGGCAGACACAGACTGCCGAGTTGTGATTACAGGTCTTTACAGGTTTGCCTGAGTCAGCTTAAAATTTTAAATCGGCAGCATTCTGATCTTATCACAAGGACTTAGCCACCAGATTTGCCACCTTAGTCCAGCCCGGGTCCATCCCTGCTTGCAGGGGCACTCAATGCACCTCTTTTCGAAGCCAGGTGTTTTCCGGCTTAAGGAAATGGCCACCGGAGTGCCCCAGTGAGTGGGGATGGACCCAGGCGGCAAATTTGGCAGCTAAATCCTTGTGATAAGATCAGGATGCCACCTGTTTTAAATTTTAAGCTGGCTCAGGTAAGACGTTTTAATTGTGAACGCAAGAAGCTCCCTTGTGTGATGTTCAAAATGGTTAATTGTATGTGAAATTGTGTTTTTCCCTCAAAGACTGGAAGTGGGGGGGAACACAGATGAAGCTGATGAAGTGAAGATCTTTCTATTCCAGTAGGCATTTGGGAACTGGTGACTTTTGTGTTTTAGTACCGTACTGTTTTTAACATACCCTTTTAATTTAATGTTTTATATGGTTTTATTGCAACAGACAGTTTAGTATTATTTTAATCTTTACTTTTTGTATATTTTTTGCTATATGTGGTTTTTCTTGTGTTTCTTTTAGTCTGTAAGCCACCCTGAATCCTAGTCTTGGGGGGGAAAGATCAGACATAAATAAATTGATTCATTGAAGGCAAAATATATTTCACTTGTATTTTGTGAACTGAGAACAGTTTTGGAAGAATAGGCAGAATTTGGAAATGTAACTTTCTGAACTAAAGTTTCTAGCATTCCCCAGCCAACATGGCTATTGGGTTTTTTCAAGAACTGGACCTAGACACAAAGGATCTGGGAACAAGAGTGTCTACATACAGCTAACAAAGACAAAAGGTGTGCCCGGATTTCACAATTACAACAGTGTGAAGCCACTTTAACAGTCTCGGCAGTCGCCCACATAATTTTAGGATCATAGTTTGGTGTAGTACTTAGAATTATCTAGTGCACATCTCTGAACTAAGCACTGAAGCTCTCTGGCAGATAATCCAAAATACCTCACTAAGGTCTAAAACACACTGCAGTAATAGTCCAGTTTGAGACCACTTTAACTGCCCTGGTTCAGTGCTAGAGAATCCTAGGAATTGTAGTTTCTTGTTGCATCAGAGCTCTCTGACAAAGAAGGTTAAGTGTCTCACAAAACAACAGTTCCTAGAATTCCCTAGCATTGAGACAGGGCAGTTAAAGCAAACTCAAGCTGGATTATTTCTGCAGTGTGTTTGGGACCTGAACTACACATCCCTTGATTCCATAGGCTGGAGCCATGGCAGTTAAAGTGGTATCAAAGCCCTCGAATTGTCTAGTGTAGCTAACTCCCTTATCCTTGTAACTCTTTTCTGATAAGCACAGAGTTAATAATAAACATGCTTCTCTTCAGTTTTCAGACAATATTCTTTCTCTATTAGATATTCATAGTTATGCTTCTCTAATTTGCACTAAACGAAAATGCATCGCCTGAATTAAAGCATCCGTTTACAGTACTGGTGGAAATGTTGTATATAAATCCAATATTTTTTTTAGATTAGTTAGAGAAAGCAAAAACAAACAAAGAAAAACCAACTAGCAATTCCCTTCTTTATTGCCATTTGAGTTCCTCTGTTCTGAATTTGAGGCTGAAAACACAAATTTACTTCAAAATGCACAATGGATGATTCTCAAGACACAACCAGGATTTGACTACAGAAACACTTCCCCCTGTTCTTTTTCTCACATCTTGTCTTGCCAGTATTTCCAATTTGTTTTACAGTTTTTCTATTCACTTGTCAAACCATTAGCAAAACTCAGAGAAAAAAGAATTTATTATATTTCCTCAAATTGTTTTTCAGTATATTTTCACTGCTTCTCAATTGGCAACATCACCCTCCAGGCTTATCAAGTTAAAGCTCTTTCATCATTCCTTTTATTTCTCAGATTGTAGTACTGTTCTAGCTAAGGTTTGTTGGTTTTCTCTTTATATATCTAAATTTACATTGCAAACCTATGTATCTTCACTACCACTTAATCCTAAATAAGAGTGTATAGGATTGCAAGCCTCACTGTATCTTATCTAATAACTTCACCAATCTCCTATTTGAGACTCTTATTCACTCCCATGGGTGTAGCCACACTGTACATTTATAGCAACCCCAAATCACTTTAACTGTCATGATAGTATCCTGTAGAATCCTGGGATATGTAATTTGATGGAGGACTTAGAATTCTCTGTTGCAATTCTTGAAACAGGCAGAGAATTCTAACAAACATCACTAAACTGAAACTCCCAGGATTGAACAGAATGTAGCCATGGCAGTTAAAGTGGTATCAAAGCACTATAATTTTCTAGTGTGGAAAACTCCCATTATGTCTTGTTTATTGTTCGTCTTTGTTTAAAGGCTTTGTCTTTAATTTATTTTAAAATAAACTAACCCTTTATTGAAGACACACTTTGGGTGCATCTGCACTAGATGCTTAATCTGGACCAGTCTGGAGCATATGCCCCAGGCTGGCCCTGGACCGACCATAATGGTAACCACATGTACCAAGCTGAAATTGATAACAAAAACATTCTGACACCAGCATAAGTGCCAGCAAGCTAGGCAGTGTTTACACAGTGCTCCTGCCTGTGAAGAAGCAGTGACAATGGTGCCAAAACCAGGCCATTCCCTTTTCCCACACTGCTCAGCATTGGGAAGGGGGATGACATGCCTCTTGGCATGTAGAAAACAGACTGAGCTGAATTGGACCTAATCCGGCAGTCCACAAGCCAAAAGACCTTGAGGTCACTCTGGGTTTTCCAGGAAACACTGGGTTTTTCCCCACCTTTGCTTAATTTGGAGCAAAATTGGGTCGAGAGCCAAAAACTGTAGTATCTCCCCAGAAGTAACCATCTGTCACGAAGACTGCCAGCACCAGCTTCAGGGTGAGTTTGTTATTTCCCCCTAGTGAAGACAGGCCTACTTTAAAGGGGAGAGGGGAAGAGGATGATTATTATGTGAATTTATTCTTCTAATGTCATTTATTTTTCCTTTTTTATGTTTTGTTTTGTCACTTTTGTCTCCTCTGACCTATCTGTTGCCTCCTCTGCCTTACTTCTCAGTTTAGCTCCATTCTTTATCATATTCAACTTTTGTTCACATCATGTGGGGCATGTTGATGATAGCAGCACCCTAATTCCCTTTGCTGTCCAAGGCATAGCCCATGTGGCACCTGATGCTAGAAAACTATACTTCTTAGAAAGCCTGGCCACTCCATTAAGAAAATGGCTCCACAGTTCCTGCCTTCTGTATTGCTTCCCTTCCTTAACATCTGAGGCTTATTCTGAGTAGTCTTACATAGAATTGTTCTGCACCCCTGTAGCAAAATGTGTTTGTGGAGAAAATGTGAAGTCGAAGGCTTTTGCAGCCAGCATCCATAGTTTTTTTGTCGGTTTTTCGGGCTACGTGTCCAAATTTATCCCTGACATTTGTGGAAGATTGTTGTGTTTGTGGATGATTGGCAGAGTGTTTTAGCAATTGGGATTCTCATCTGTTGGAACACATTTGTTAAAATATATCTACATGTATATATGCTAACTTCTTTTAAAGCTGAGATTTACGTTTTACAGCTTCATTATATGCTGCTTGAGCTGTGTATACTCTGTAAGGTAAACAGAGATGCAGCTTGTGTGTGGGAACATGTTGGCAAGATGAGGACAGGAATCCTCTTTCAGTCTAGTGGGAGATCAGGGGAGAGTACAGTCTCCCAAACATGTGAGCATCATATCATAGCATGTAGAAAAGTTTTTTCCCTGAATTTCAGATGCCAAGATGCTGCCCTCAAAGTATCTGAACTTGCATAAAGCATTTTTTAAAATATCAGATTCCATAAGACCTGACACCCTCACACAGTATTTGGAAAGGATCGTGGAATATCTTTGTTCACTTCTGGTGTTTCTAAAAACACTAGAATCAATGACAACTCTCTCTTTGGCTGCAGGAAATCTTATCTATATCCTTTGTTTTTCTTGCAGAGAGGAATGTCTTTTGCAGGGGAGAAACTAGATCCATATAGTTTTTGTTGATGTGTCTGGAGAAGACAGTGATTACATTTATAATTTGGCAGGGTCTATTTATTAAATTAATAATTTGGCAGGAATGTGGAACCTGTGGGTCTCCAGGTGTTGTTGAACTACATATCCCATTATCTTTCACCACTGGCCAGGTTAGAGAGATGCTTGGAGTCAAAAAATCTGCAGGTCCACCAGCAATAGATTACAGCAGGGATCGGCAACTTTTTTGCCGACGGGCCGGGTGGTGGTGGAAATGGCGCTGAGGGGTGGTGTGAACACTTACCCCCCCCCGCACACACATGCACCACCATTTTGAAAAACAAAATGGCACCCCCCTGGTGTTGCCGACCCCTGGGTTACAGTTTCAAAAGCAGAGTCCTAAAAGAGATAATCCATTCTCTTACAGCTCACTCAAAGATGGCCTTTATAATGGAAAGAAAGAAGCTTAAACACATGTATACCATCCTGGACTACATATCTGGAAATTAAAAAGCTTGAAACAAGAATTTGCTATGTACTCAGTTCTATGAGAAAACCTAGGGTTATGCAATAATAAAGTGTGTGATGCAGACCATTAACATGAGATGAGTGTTTATGCTGGTATTTCTGAATTAATGAATATTATCATGATTCATAAGAACTCTCATTCTAGGTTAGGAATGCACAACTCACATCACCTAGAAGACTATCTCTACATTTTAAATAATCCAATAAGGCTGCATTCCAGAATCACCCAAGGGAGGGGGGGGTAATCCAGTATTTTTTGTTTAGTTGATTCAAATTAATCTTCATCTTGCATCTCCCCACAAAATGTTTGCTTTCCTGTGATATTTCAGGCAGTAGATAGACCACCTTTGCATCCCATTCATATTAGTCCATTTTTCTCTCTGCACACTTTGCAGAGGGGGAAAGGACAATAACTCCATAGTGGAACACATCCTTCATAACTGCAGAAAGGGCCAAAATGGCATCAGTAAGAACCATCATCTAACACAGGGGTAGGCAACCTTTTCCCTTTAAGGGCCGAGGGACTTCAGCTCCCAGAATCCCAGGAGCTATTGGCGAACATGGGACTATTGGCCAACATGGCTGAGGCTTCTGGGAGCTGAAGTCCCTCAGCCCTTAAACGGGAAAGGTTGCCTACCCCCGAGGGTGCTGGGGAAGACCTCAGACCTTGGAGAGCTGTTGGCAGTCACAGTAGATAACATTGGGCTCAACTGACAGTCTGATTTAGTATAAGACAGATTGCTGGAGTATTCATTTTCTTTCCTCTGCTCTACTACCTCCATAGAAGAAATTAATTAATAATAGTTTAATGGAAATATGAAGCAATATTGAAAAATCAGGAGTTATTGATGTCATTTAAACAAATAATCCCTTCTGGAAGCAATGCCCAAAGAAAGGACCACCTGATCATCTGGGTATGCCCTTATAATGAGTTTTGTATCAAATAAATAAATAAATAAATAAATCAGCATTGGTGTGAACAATTGATTTGAATATGCTTTTGGTTTACCTCTTGGGCATTATATAATGGATTTCAAGAGAGGCTGTGCTAAAAGATGCCCATTCATTTTCTTTATAATAATGTGGAGGATTCAGATCTCATGTACAGCATTTATGAAGGTATGATTATTGAAGTTTTAGCCCCACTGATCTAGAAGTGGTGGACACTGGATGCTGTAAAGGAATCTTGCATTTTGAGACTGCTAAGGAAATTGTTTCTCTTGTGTGCTGAATAATCATCTCCCATGGTTACATTCCTTTCAACTACTGAACTTGTCTTTTTCCACTCAACTGTTTGCCCAAAAGTGAACAGACGTAGTATGAAATATTAAACAAAAGCCATTAGGGAAATTATATGCTGCATATCCATACAGAGGCAGTTAACTACTGTATTTACTTTTGTTAAACACATCAGAATATATTTTCTCCATTTCGCCATGAAGTCAATGTGAGAAGAAAAGCAGTATAGTAGAGGTGGGAATATGCAGCTTTTCAGATGTTGCTTCACTGCATCTCCCATCACCCATATGGCACAGCCAATACTGAGGGGTGAAGGGAGTTGCAATTCTCAGTGTCTGGAAGACCACTTTCCCAATGCCTTTGCAGTGCAACATAAGATGCAGAGTGCATGCTATATACTATTTCCAATATGTCATATAACTTTCAGAACAATTCAAAATATGATTTAAAAAAAACCCTTTTGAACTGTGGAAAGTAAATAAACTTTGGACAAGTGTAAGAGAGCTTACTTTACAGTAAATATGTTTATAAGGTCCTGTAAAAAGGGCTGTGTCTGTCTATTTTTTAAGTTCAATTACAGAATAAGTGAAGTAATACAGAATAGTTTGTCTGAACTAGATTTTGGAAAAATGATTTTTTTGGGGACTACATCTTCTTAAAAACCCAGTGTGGTGTAGTGGTTTGAGTGTTGGAATTATGATTCTGGAGATCTGAGTTCAATTCACCACACAGCCATGGAAACCCCACCGGGTGACCTTGGTAAGCCACAGTAAGAAGAAGGGCCCTCCCTCCAGTCCATCTGCCTTGGTCCAGGCTTCAGAGGAAGAGAAGACCTGCTGGACTTATTCCCTTTCCCCACGACCATTCCCTTCTCCTTATGTGTCTTGTCTTTTTAGATTGTAAGCCTGAGGGCAGGGAAATGTCTAATTAACCATTTGTAAGCTGCTCTGATAGCCTTCTGGCTGAAGAGCGGGGTATAAATACTTCATAATAATAATAATAAGTCACACACTCTCAGTCCCAGAAAACTCCATGATAGGATCGCTTTAGGGTTGCCATTAGTCTGAAATGATTTGAAGGCACACAACAAGAAACGTGTTATAAAATTCAGTTTCTGGGAGCTGTCTTTTTTAAAAAAGTAATTTTCCCAGCTTATTCTCTGAATATTTGCAGTATTCCTTCCTTTTAGCAATAAGCAACTGTAGTCTGCCCTAAATTTAGATTTAGATCAAAAGATGTACAGGTCAGAAAATGTGGCTCTAAGTCTTGATCCTTCATTCTTTTGTTTGTTTGTTTGTTTGTTTGTTTTTAAATAAATGTTATATATCAAAAAGCAAAATTTGGAAGGCTTTGTTAAGTAAACAAGCAAAACCAAATAAGGTTAATAATGAAGCATATAAGTCTTTGAGCTGTACAGAGCTCTTCATCAGGCCAAGCGTACCAACACAAAAACAAGAAATGGCAGAAGAAAGACATTAAAAGGGAAGATACTGACAGCAGAAAAAAGATGCTGATTTTCCTGAAGAATAATAATATTAGAGCTGTGCTTTATGTTTAAACTGGCAGTTTTCATAGAACCATATGACACAAAACTGAAGACATTAATGCAGAACTATTCAAACATGTGTAACCCCACCTCTGCTTAGAAGCAAGAAGAAATAACATGTTTCATTCAGAGCAGGAAAACTTTAGCAATTTAGCCATTATACTAGAAAAACTACAGCTTAATTTTCAAAAGAAATATGGCAGATGGCAAGTTTCAATGAGTTCTAATGAAAATTAATTTACTACATCTAATATTAAGCCTTACCTCCTTCTTACCCCTGCTTACATTCCCATCATTCTTGGGAATAGCTCCTGGCTTGCCTGAAAACCTTCTTTGTTTCTTTCTTTCTTTGTTTTTTGTTATTAGCTGCTCTCAAGTCAGTTTTGACTCATGGCAACCCTGTGGATGAGACATCTCCAAGAATCCCTATTTTCCACTGCCTTACCCAGATCCTGCAAGCCCTTGGTCATAACCATCCTGGTCAAGTCTATCCATCTGGTTTGTGGTCTTCCTCTCTTTCTTCTACCCT
>CM034706.1:226788484-226802185 GCA_020142125.1 Phrynosoma platyrhinos
ATGTTTTCAGCATATAAGTTAAACAAGTCGGGTGATAGGATGCAGCGTGGCCTGACCCCTTTGCTTATTGGGAACCACTTTGTTTCCCCAAATTCTGTTCTGACAGTGGCCTTAGTACAGATTCCTCATAAGGGCTATCAGATGTAGTGGTACCCCCATGTCTTTGAGTGCATCCCATAGTTTTTAATGATCTATACCAGGGGTAGGCAACCTTTCCCCTTTAAGGGCCGAGGGACTTCAGCTCCCAGAATCCCAGGAGCTATTGGCCAACATGGGACTATTGGCCAACATGGCTGAGACTTCTGGGAGCTGAAGTCCCTCAGCCCTTAAAGGGGAAAGGTTGCCTACCCCTGATCTATACAATCAAATGTTTTGTTGGAATCTATGCTACAGAATTATGAGCATTATTTTGCTTGCATGTGAAATTAGTGCTACTAGTGCTATAGTTGCTGCAGTCTTTTGTATCTCCTTTCTTGTAGATTGGTATGTATATCGATCATTTCCAGTCTGTTGGCCACTGCTTTGTTTTCCATATTTGTTGGCATATTCCAGTTAGCACTAAAGTTGCATCTCTCTGTAGGCACTGTAGCAGTTCAATTGGGATATTATCTGTTCCCAGGGATTTATTTTTCCCATTTCCTTTATTGCAGATTCCACTTCACTTCTTAGAATTTGGGGTTTGTCTTCATATGGCTTCTCATTCCAAATATCATTCATTCCCTCATCTCTTTTGTATAACTCTTTTGTGTATTGCCTCCAGTAACTTCTTGTTCCTGTATTATGTTGTTGTAGAGCATCCCTGCCCTCTGTTTAAACTTTAATTTCTCAGATTTTTTTGACAGAGGTTTCTCATTCTTCCCTTTTTGTTTTGTCTTCTATTTCTCTTCATTGGTCATTATAGTATTTCTCTTTATCCCTGTGTGTCAGAAATTGGACAGCTATGTTCATACTTCTGGTTTTATTCCTATCTCCCTTTGCTTTTGCTTTTCTTCTTTCTTTTATTGCATGAAGTGTTTCATCTGTCATCCATTATTTCTTATCTTTCTTTTTGGCCACTGTTAGTGTTTTCTTCCATTCGTCCTTAATTTTTTCTTTGACCTCTGTCCATAGTTCTTCAGGTTCCTGGTCGATTATACTCAATAGTTCAAATCTGTTTCTTACATTGTCATTGAATTCATCTGAAATGTTATTCAGGTCATATTTTGATATAATGATGGTGTTTTTGCTTTCTTCTTCAGCTTAACTCTGATTTTTGTTATGAGCAGTTTGTGGTCTGTGCTATGATCAGCTTCTGGTCTGGTTTTGGCCACAAGAATAGAGTTTCTCAATGTTCTACTTCCAATTATGTAGTTTATCTGCTTTTTGTGTTTACCATCTGGTGATGTCCAGGTCTCCTCTCTGGTTGTATGAAGCAGGTATTTGCAATGAATAGATTATTGGCCTCTCAGATGTTGGGTCTCCTGCTTTATTTCTTGTTCCTAATCCAAAACTTCCTACTGTTTTTTATTCTTCTTTGTTGCCAGCTTTAGCATTCAAATCTCCAATGATTAGTTTGAAATCTTGTGATGGCATGTTGTTAATTTCTTCTTGGACTGCATCATAGAATCTCTCAATTTCCTCTTCATCTGAATCTGTGGTTGGTGCATATACCTGGATTATTGTGATGTTTATGTTTATAGGTTTACCCTGAAGCCTTATTGATAATATATGGTCTGACTTTGAGTTTGTATCCTTTGGGTGCTCTTGCTATATCTTTCCTTAGCATGAAAGCCACCCCATTTCTTCTTGTTTTTTCATTTCCTGAATAGACTACTGTATAGTTGTCTGAGTCAAAGTGAGCCATTCCTGTCCATTTTAGCTCACTCACTTCTAATATTGCTATATTCATGCATTCCATTTCTTTCTTTACTATGTTTAGTTTTCCCTGGCTCATGCTTCTCAAGTTCCATGTTCCAGTTCCATGTGTAATGTTGCTTCTAACTATGCTTGTTTTATTGGACATGTTTTCTGTCTGGCCTTCCCCTCTCTAGTTGTTGGTTTTTGAGCTATCTGACCTAAAGGGTTTTCTTAGTGAAATGGTCTCACAAGGAGGGACACCTTTTGCCTCCTTTCATGCAGTGCTGACAAGTGTCAGCTATGGTGACTTTACTGTTCTCTCTGTGAGAGTTGACTTCAGTGTCACCCACCACTTCTGCTGCAGCCCAGTAGCTGTTCCTATATTTTATGCCTGTTATTCCCTTCTTCCCTCCCTCAATTCTCTTTTCCCTTTCCTTTTTACACTCCTAGATGTTTTTCTCACCCTCCCCTTCTCCTCCCTGCCTCCCACTTTGTCCCTGTCAGTGGCATCAGTGGTCTTCTGGTCTTCTTGTTGGGGAGGGCCCTGATGTTCTTGGGCTGCGGCGTTAAAGCCTCCCTCTTTGTCCGACACCCTTCTGGTGTCAGGGGGTGAGGGGAATATCTGATGTACCTGGGTTCCTAAGCCTGCCTCTTTGTCCCTCTGGATGGCAGCACCCTTCTGGTTTCAAGGCAAAAACCTTGTTTACTGGCTGCTTAATTTGCCAGCATGGACCTTTGATTTCACAACAGGTGAGATGGATATAGATTCATCAGTCCACACATTCTAAGACAATGGGCTCAAGGAATACGAGTTGGCAGTGTTTGGTCTGACAGGTGCTCCTTAGTTCTTTCTGCTCTGGCTTACTAGGCAACTGACACTTGCTCCAAAAAAGTGCACAGCCTTAATCCAATCTTGCCTCCTGTCTCTTTGTATATGTTTACATATATCATGGGGCAGAAGTCAAAAGCAAAGAAGACACGGCGGGTAAATATTTTAAATAAGTGCTCCAACTGGATGAGAAAATCAACCTGCACATTTCTGTGTGCAGAATAGAAATCTAACAAATTCATGGCAATGAATGAGCTGTTAATGAATTAGTCATAAAGCAGCTTTGATATACTGAAGATGGATTTTTGAGGCCTGGGCTCACCTGGTCCCAGCTGTTGCTGCTGTTGCCCTCTTTGTGTATTCTTGAGGCCAGCTGGCCTGACAGCAGGCACCAGTCTTTGTAAGCAAGCAACAGAAAAGTCAATAGACAAAGCCCTTAATAGAAACAAAAGTGCCTGTTTACCTAGGAATATTAAACATCCAGATTTCCCTTCTGATTACAGCATTGAATTCAATCAACATTTTAGATCTTAATATAGTTCAACTAGGGAAGGTTCGGGGGAGGACGTGGGAGTACTTGTGGCAATCTTAATAAGGCACAGCTCCTCAGAATGCCATAAAACTTAGATTAAATCAAGAATGAGCATGATCTGCCCTGTTGGGACTTTAAGGGCCTTGAGCCTAACTTCTATCTAGGTTGTAAGAAGTGTTTATGAATCTGGAAGGAAGGCTTCTGATTGCATCTTACGGTATGTGATAGAAGCTTCTCATAGTTTACCTGAAGGGCTGCTGTGGAATACAGTGTGCATGTGTGTGCACATATTTAGAGCAATTAATTCAATAACCTCCCTCCCTCTCTCTGTGTGTGTATGTGTGTGTGTGTGTTATACATAGTCCAAGGGACAGCAGTGACCATTCTCTGGTTACTTCCAGGCAAAACTAACACAAAGCAGCCAATGTGGAGCTGCCCTCGAAGACAACCAGGAAACAGTAGACAGTGGAGAATGTGGTAACTCAAGTACTGATAAGTAACAGTAATTGGACAAATACAATTCTAAAGGATCTGTGGTGGCTGTCCACTTGCTTTGCAACTCAGTACTAAGTGCAGATGCATAATCTCCAAATGAGAAGGAAGACCTGAATGCAAATCTTGCCTGGACCATGAAGCTCACTGGGTATCTTTCAACTAATGATGATTTTTCAGCTTTATAGACTTTGAGAAGTTGTTGTGAAAATAAAATACATATACATGAGCAGTAGAAGATGGAACTGTTTACATGGCCATGGAGGAAATATGAGATAGAAATATAATCACAACATAAAAATAGCTAGTGAATAATACAGATTATGTGTACACCACAAGGGAGGGGAAGAAAGTTCAGAAGAAGAAAACAGGAGAAATGGAAATTTGGTTAGATTGGCAAGTAAGCAATGAAGTGTTACAGAATCAAGTTGTGGCATCCCTGAAGAATGGCATGGAATGAGAAATTGTGCTAGTGGTTGGGCCAGAAAGGCAGCTTAATTGGAATCAGGGATCTGCAGGATTCAGCTCAAGAATATTTTTTTCAGATCCTGGGCTCAAGTATGAAACACTTAAACCAATGGCAAGGATGAACTGGCTTTCCTGTGCTGCTGCTCTTTGCCATTTAAGTCATTCCTAAATCATGTTCAGTCATCTCTAAGTTATGAAGTAGCCTAATTTGCAGATGACATCCAGGTGTAGAGGAGAGTAATATTCCAACTATAACAAAGCAGCCCTATGGGCAGGGAGGGGGGGAAGGCCCCAAAGACAAAGCACTCCATTGTCAGAGCTTCTTATCTTGCAAGAAAGGGAGTTATATTTTTGATTCCCTCCACACTCTGCAGTGTTTTTTGTTTTTGTTTTACTCTCAAATGTGTTTTTATAGTGCAATCCTATATGTCTGCTGAGAAATAAATTCCACTGAGTTCAATTAGACTTATTGCTAAGTACGTGAACAAAGGGCTTCAGCTTGAATGACATACTGAAATTCTTCCCAGTGCTCTGAGAGTTGTACAAAATCAGAAACACATTTTAAATTATTCAATAGATGTTGCCCAGAGTGGGTTAGATGGCAATCAGAGAGTCTGTGTAGTATTATTTTAGATTAAAATAAAAGATGCACTACAATACAAAAATATGAGACTTTATGTACCCTACACTGCAGGGTAACAGTCATTCTTTTCCCCATTCTGTGCACTGTTATAACATCAGCACAGATTTATTGGCTTGTATCCTGCAGTGTCTTCAATTTTTCTTTTTGAATTAGGTGTACAAAACATTTGCAAAGTGATTATATTGTATACTATTCTGGCATATGTAAAAGTGTTAAGCAAAGGAACTTTCCCCACACCATGCCTCTGTGCATGAGTTCTGTCAGATGTTCAGTGGGGGGGGTAATAATTGTAGTTGTTTGGGGGATGATAGGTAGGTTAGTGTATGGGGAATATATTAGTTTTTGTGAAATGTAGGTTGCTTGGGCTGGGGGTTGGGAGTAGTGCTGGGTGTTGGATAGTTTTGAGAAAATCAGGCCTTTGGAATGCATGAGTTGTGGAGGAGGTTGGTTGGTGTCGGGAGGTATCTGGCAGGAGGGGGTGGGTGGAGTGTTTCGGCTGGAGAAGGATATCTCTGGTGAGAACATTGGGAAAGGGGTGCTGACTTAGTGGGGGAAGAAAAGCTATGGGAGTTGGAGGTGGGTGCTAGTTTTGGTGCCAAAAAGTGTGGGATGGAGTCCAGTAATTCTGGGAGTTTTAATATGGCATTTGCTGTAAGGGGGGCAGTTCTGGCTTAAATGCTGACTGGTGAATTACTGGTTGTGTGTTCTCAATAAACTTCTGGTTGATTCAACTGGCCGGATTTACTGCTACACAAGTTACTGAATTTAGTCAAGTCTGACAGGGCTGCACCTTTATGCACATCAAATATCTACTTAAGATTCAAGGTTGTTGTTTTGTATTCATTATCTACCAGATCTTCATTTTATTTGTGGTGAACATTTTAAAATACAGTAGTGACTAATGATAGCAACATAATCCCACAGTAGGACAACCATAGAAACTGAAGATAGGTGAATTAGCAACCTAATGCCAAAATCAGGGCCACACATTTACCCTGCTCTACCTTTGTACATTCTCTGCACAAGTTAGTTAGTTAGATCGTTTATGCATTAATATACTGGTAACCTTCCCACTTAAACTACTGCAGTGCATTCTACATGGTCTGCCCTTGCAGATGCATAGTTATTTTGAAGTAGCGCAACACACAACATTTAGATGGAAATTAACACTGGAGTAATTCTGGTGCCAAAAATGGCATTTTCATAGTCTTTGAGGGTCTGACAGTTTTTCCAAATCTTTACAAGGACATAGTATAAAACTGTTTTAACTTATTTTAACTTGTTAGGCTGCTTAATATGCCTTTTAGACTGTTTTAAATTTAAACCTTTTAAAATTCTTTTAAATGATCTTATTGGAACATTACCCTGAGATCTATGATATAGGTTGAAATAAAACATTTGAATAAATATTAGGCCCCCCTTTTCTTGTAGCTTCCTTTTTTTCATTTTCATTTTTCATTCCCCATTGATTTAAAATTGAAGAAAATTAAGTACAGTACATCATCCCTAGGTTGCTGTAGTCAATAAATCCAAATCCCAGTCCTCTTAGAAAAGCAAGAAGCTTTAGATCCAGTGGCTTCCACTCTGTCCCAATCTAATACTGGAAAATCATTGCAACACCTACCATCAGTAGGTGTTAGAAATACTCTTTTGTTTGCAGGAACTTATACAAATCTAATTGTAGCCCCTACGGTGGATGTATCACCCTGTCATGAAGCCCAAGCTCGTTTCTTTTCAACCCCATCTCCACCATTTAATGGACAATTGTTGGAAGAGTTTGGGATTGCATTGCCTGAACCCTATGTGATCAGGGTATCAAATCATGCAAGGAATCTCCACATGTAGATCAAACTCCCTGCTTTGTTCCCTCTCCCCAAAATGTGGCCGGTAGAGAGTATGAATCAGCCCTTGGACCAGCATCATTGCAGGAGAATTCTTGGAGTTGTGGTCCAAAAAATAACTTTACCAAATAATGGCATGAATACTTTGATAAGGCCAAAGAAAGTAGCATTTTGAAAAATAAAATAAAATACCCTTCCACTCCTCATGCCTCGAACGTTTCTTGCTCTTATTAGGATAGGATTCTTCCACCTGAAATGGCCTCTCTGACCACTGGCTCAACTATGCACTTTCCCCACTGTTCTAGACATGTTAAGAATATGGGGCAGGGTTTATCTCCCCCAGGTCTCCATGTTTTCTGTACCCAGCTGTACTTTCCCTTTCATCTTAATCTGACAGGCATTAAGCCATTCTTTAATTTCTTTTTCTTAAAAAAAAAGGAAAAAGCATGTATAACCTTTTTACTGTTTAAATTTATACACCTTGTAGTTTACAAAAAATAAAAATAAAGATAAGATCAACATGCAATTGTCAAGCAAACAAAACAATAATATAACAGTTCTTCTAAATTCAGAAAGACATACTATGGTTAAATAGAAGCAACAGACACAATAATTCAATAGTGTGCTTACAGACACAGGACAGAAAATATCCTCAAAAATGAAATCGGAGACCTTTAGTCATTACACACTGGAAAGAGTTAAATACATTAAACTCTGGGAAGAAAAGAAATGTCTCAGTGCCATGACCCTAACCAGGAAGTAAAAACTGGGCAACAATATGGAGGGAGGGCCCAGGAAGGCCATTGGATAAGCTTGAATAGCTATATCCAAATATCTACTATCAAGAGACTGTCTAGCAAAGATCCCAAAAAACAACAAACCAAAAGATAAAGCCCCCTGATAGGCCATCACCAATACTGACTATGTCACTAGGGAGGAGGATTCATTTTGAGTTTTAGATTGGACTTTAAAAAAGTATTCAAGATGATGAACTTATTTTGATGACAGGACTCAGTTTGCTCTACTCTGGTAGTTCTAGTTCAAAACAGTTTATATAAAGTTCATGCTAAAAACCAGAGTAGATTGCTCCACTAACATGGAAGCCACCAAGCCAAGCTGCCTCTGTCCTTAACTACTGACACTGTGAGGTTCATGGTGCCAGGCCCACTCCCTACCACAATGGTCTTGGAGGGAACAAAGGAGATTATCGCACTGCCTTTCCTCCCAGCCTTGAAATATTTTAAAACTTTTTAAAAACAGGTGTTATCACACACCTCCTTGCCCAGTCTGAAGGCATCTTGTACCAATCTTGGCATCCCATATTCAATCCATATTTCTCCAGCACTGAGCATGGAGGTGTGAAGTAACACCAATTTTTTTAAAAAAGTTTTTAAAAGTTTCAGCCTGTGCCAAGGCTGGAAGGAAAGGCAGTGCAATAATCTCAAAAGATAGGTGATCACCAAAGATATGTGATGCAATTCCAGGCTTCAGGCCCCTTGAAAGGACTCCTCCCTCAAGAGGGGAGTAGATACCAGGACCAGTAGCCAAGCCAGAGGAGCCAAGTCTTGTACAAGAAAGTTAACACATTAGGGCTATCCAAAGTCTTGTTTGACATTTTTGATTTACAGATGTTGTAATTTATTATGTTCTCCAGCTGGGTCCTGATTACAACTTCTTGCACCATGGCTTCATTTACCTTTCTAAATGTTGAGAACCAATAAAGGTTGATATATGCCTCCCTATTCTCCAAACAAATGTGCCATGGCAGATTGGTGTTCAGGTTTCCCAATTTGTATTGCTTTGCTGAAAAACTGATGGAGGGCACAACCTTCATGGTTTAAGCTATTAGTAGATTCTGAGAACTTATGATGCTAAATTATCATACTCAGAATCACACCAGGATTTGTTTGGTATATTATGTTTATTTTTGATGTTGTTGTTGTTGACATAGGATTGGAGCATTAGCCAGTTTTCATTGGAAACAATGGGTGGGTTTAACTCTTCTCTACTGTGCTGCAAGTCCCTCCCGTTTTTGACAAGTCCCTCCCATATTGCTATTATGTCTGAAAAACCCACCCATTGAAAATGTATGTGCCTCTCCATTGCACGTTTAGCATCAGGTTTAGTGGTCCTTTTATGAATAAGCAAATTGAACTAGAAGAGGCATTTCTTTCAGATTAAGTAATTCAAAATGAGATGAGGAGTGTGGTCAGCCCCTAAAATGAAGTGAAATCAACTCATTCTATAGAAATGTGTTTGTTCAGTGCAGAATATGCAGAAATCCTCAGTTTTATCCTCCATATATAGAAAAGCTGTTCAGTTCCTTCAAGTGAGATAAAACACTTCCTTCCAGAGTAAATAGACCTACTAGTAATCAAGCAATGGAGCCACCAAGTCATGTACAGACATTAAAGGAGTTTAAAGCATCAAATGGCATAGATCTTGTTGAAGCATAAGAATTTCAGCAAATAATCACCTATTCAGCCCTCAGTAAAACAAAGCATTAGAGATTTATTCCATATAGTTGCCAAGATTACTAATGAGCAATGTATTAAAGATTTGCTTGCACACTTAATCTTTACATTGTGGTAAATAAATTTATGAGCCTGTCAAAACAGAGAGAGAATGAAAGCAACAAGTAAAGATTTTTCTGAATTGAACTATTAGATGACTAGACATATATGATTTTGTGCTGAAAAATCACAAGTCTTTCTCTTCCCCCCTCCCTCACTAACTCTTTCTTTTTTGTATGTGTGTTGCTGCAATATATGTTTCATGAAATATTTACTTTCGGGAAATATTTCATAAAATGTATTCTTGAAACATATACTATCAGCAGAGTATTGCACTCTTTTGTGAATGAGGGTGAAAATTTATTCACATTCTCAATGGAGGCAGCTATTATTTCTGTACCATAGTCATGCCTGTCCATAAGGGATGCATTTATCAACATGAAGCTTAAACTGATCTCTAAGACTATGGCTGTTGGGAGTCCAGCTGTTTCTCCAAATTTTATATGATTTGGATGTCCCAAAATATCATAATAGAAACCCAGTGGAATGTTGCATAAATAAGATCTTAGGCCTGAGACGTATGGGCAGGAAAGAGTGGCCAAAGGCTCCTCTGACCACAAGCAGATTGGGCCCACGCTGACTGTATGGCCCTCTCTGAAAGCAGGCCACTTTGGCCCCTACCTGCACCACCAGGAGACAGATTATCCCGATTTCCTTTTGCTCTGGTCCAAAGGACCGGAGCACAGCATTGGTGTGGCTTTGGGCCATGTTGGAGGTTTGTGTCATTTTAATGCCATGCCTCCAAAGTGGCTGGAAGCCACTTCTTTTTGACTGTGTGTTCTGGGACTGGTATGGGTTTTGTAATATTGAGCAAGGTTGCAACAGCTTTCAGGTTTTCCTTACTGAAGTTTAATTGGCATCAAGTCATCTTTGATTTATGATGAATGTATGAATTTTCATAAATTGGAGCAGCTAAATATTTATAAATATTAATCCAAAACACTTATACATACGCTGATTTGTGGAAATATGATTTATTTCATTTACCCATACTAACAGTGGAGACATAAACAGCTTGAAATGATTTGAAACAACTGAAATAGTCAATTTGTAAATATGAAACAGCTTTGTGTTGTTATGTGCCTTCCATGCAACTCCAACTTATGGCAGCTCTAACAGGATTTTCTTCACAAGAGAGATTGGCATTGCCTTCTCTTGAATATAGCCTACACCACCCTGATATTTCCAGGTGATATCCCTTCCAGGTATTAATGAAGCCTGACAGTGGTAAATGTCTGAGATCAGGCAGAATTGGGTGTCTACAGGGCATTTAGTAGTTTTACATGAATTGTTTTAAACACATATATTGTGTTCCATGATATAATGTGCTTATTTTGCAGTAGGTAATGGATAAAAATAAAGTACATATTTACAGGTGCCAAGGATTAACAGGCTTTCACCATATCATGGATCTCATTCATGGAGAAAGGCAGGGTAGAAATTACATAATAAATAAATAAATAAATAAATAAATAAATAAAGATATTAGACTTTTCCTCTCTCATTTAGTTCAAATCAAGGATCTGTATAGATTTTGTCATCAAAGGAAGTCTTCCTCTCAATTTAGAAGCCTCTATACACTCACAAGACATGTCAAGAAAAAGATTTCCAAGTTCTAGAATAATCTCCCTTCATGTAACTTTGGGCAAGTCACCCTCTCTCAGTCTCAGAGGAAGGATATGGCAAACCTCCCCTGAATAAATCTGGCCAAGAAACCCTGGTAGGTTTGCCTTAGGCTTGCGATAAGTTGGAAACATCTTGTAGGGGCACAACAACAATAGTAAAACATCTGTTTGCCATGTGATTTTCAGTGGTTGGGCTCTTGTGCTAGTTAAGGAATCCCAAGACATGACACTAAAAGAACACTTCACAACTGCAAGCAAATGCGTTGAATTTTTAAAAAATATAATACAGAAACAATTAATGGTTTGTGGATCCTGCAAAAGCTCACTTTTTGCATTGAAATCCAGATGTTATCTGTGGGCAGTACTCACATGAGTATAAAGAACAGTCTAACAGAAAGAACAATTTGATTTTTAAGGAATTTATCTGACCTCCGTTTCTATAAATTCCTTATCCTCATAAATAGTACAAACCAGCTCATAACAAATTTTCTGTGGATCCAGGACATCTCTGTTTAATAGCTGCAATCTTCTTTCCACTATTCAGTAATGAGATAAGTGAAACAGCAGCATTACTCAGTAATTTTTAGTGTCCCATCCTTAGTACTTGCTGATGAGTCCCTGATGAGCCCCAGTGCCAAGCTCAAAGCTGCCATGAATATTAATAGGAGAGTATCCAAGACTCTGCACATTATGCAGAGCCTTTGCAAACTCTGAATCCTGAGTGAACTCCAACTAATCCTATTTGGCAAGATGAAGCAGTCAGATAACTCAGGAATAATACAAAGCCATGTTAGTCTGGAAAATCAGTATACAAAGGAATCTTGTAGTACCTTTGAGAGTAATTGATAGAAAGAAGTTGGTAGCATGAGACATTCATCTGATGAAGTAGGCTCAAGTCTATGAAAGCTCATGTTACCAACTTCTTTCTCTCAGTTAGTGCCAAAGGTGCTACAAAATCCCTTTGCAGTAGGAAAGTCAGTTTTGAGTCAGGCTGCCAGTTGCAGAGACAGAATGCGAATGAACAGTATTGCAGTATAAGTGGATTTTGCAAAGGCATGTGGCTCATTCCTGTTCCAGATACTTTGTTTGATGGCATCCACCTGTATTCAAGTAGCTGAGCTGGCATTTGGCTTAAGCTCTCATCTTTCTTCCCTGTAGTGTTTATATCATTGGACTATAATAGCCTTGTGTTGCAGCTACATCTATACATTAGTCACATTTGGAAAAACTACTCATTTTTGTAATATCATCCAATTTGGATCAAAATCTGGTTCCAACCACCACTACCACTACTACATTTACTACTACTTCCTCTTCTTCTTCCTTTTTCATTATTAATAAGAGGCAAAACGTTGGGAAACAAATGTTAATGTTCACTCCACTCTAGTACCACTTATTCTCAACTCCATTATATAAAACCCAAATAAGAGGAAAGGCAATTATTCTCAAAGTTCCAGAGGGCATCAATGCCCAGCTCAAACTGCTTCTTCAAAGGCAACTTTTCATACCAGAAACCAGAAAAAGGGAGCACTTTGGGGCTTTCTTATTTCCTGAGTCAAACAGAGCATAACATAGAGCCCATTCACTCTGTGTAGTCATAACACTATGATTCCATCGTAACCACCATGGTTCCATCCTATGGAATTGTGGGATCTGCAGTTTACAGATTGAGAATTTTCAGCTAGAGAGCTCTAGTGCTTCACAAAACTACAAAATCTCAGGATCCCACAGGCACCTTACAACTAAATGGAGGCACAGCAATGATTCACAGTATTATATGGGTTTGGACAACTTTGCTTGGCTGAAGGGGGAATTTTCTATGCTGAGGGACCATTTAGACTCCCTAAACATCTAACAAAAAAGAAAAACAAATTAAAGTAAACCAGGGACCATTTCATACTACACAATGAAGTTGTGAAGTTATGGAATCCTATAGAATCCTGGAATTTGCAATTTAGGTATCAGTATTTAGAATTCTCTGCCAGGGAGCTCTAGTGCCTCACCAGACGACAAGCCCCAGGGGTTCTCTAGGATATTGCCATGGAAATTAAGATGGAATCATAGTGCTAAAATTGTATAGTGTGATAGGACCCAGAACTGGCTGGTAGTACATACCTGGTTTTTTAAAAAAAAATGGTTTGGGGGGTGCCATCTGTTTCAAAGGTAACCAGGACAGGCATTTATTTATTTATTTATTTATTTATGCAAGAAAAAGGGTGGTCTGGGTGGTGTGAAGATTAGGGCCCATGGTTTGCCTACCCCTCCTTTATATGGTTTCAGACCAACGGTTAGAAGGAACCTCTACAAAATAGACTTGCATGGTAACACAAAGGGCAGAAATAAACATTACAATATTATTTCTTGGTTGTATGTTTTCTGCTATCCCCATAGATCTGGGACTGAAGGCATCTTACAAAAAAATAAAGTGTGTGTGTGTGTGTGTGTGTGTGTGTGTATTCCATCTGGATTACTGTGTGTGTGTATACGAGGGGGTATTGTTAATTATCACCTTTAAAAAAATTGACAGAAAGTTTGTTTTGATTTGTAGTTGTTAACATATCTCTACATAGTCACCATCCAAATTTACACATTTTTTCCCAATCTTTTTTGACCCTCTGAATATCGTTATTGTAGAAGTCTGCAGATTGCGCCTTATGAGGATTTTACACTTTAGTCACTTCTGGCATAACCTCTCACAAAAATAAAGGACACAATGATCTGATTTTTCTCAACATCATGTGCTTAGGGACCAATGATGACACTGACAAAATTTCATCAATATACCATGATAAGTTCTGGGTGATAATTATTACTCCTCATAAGGCACAATCTGCAGACTTCTACAATATCAGGTATTTGGAG
>CM034706.1:226829943-226841502 GCA_020142125.1 Phrynosoma platyrhinos
TGCTCAGCAATGGCTCCTCTTCATCCTAGAGAGAAGTGACCAGTGGGGGTACCACAGGGTTCTGTCCTGGGCCCAGCGCTATTCAACATCTTTACCAATGATTAGGATGAAGGAATAGGGGGCATGCTTCTCAAATTTGCAGATGACACCAAATTAGGAGGAATAGCTAATACCCCAGAGGACAGGATGAAAATTCAAAATGATCTTAATAGATTAGAAAGCTGGGCCAAAGCTAACAAAATGAATTTCAACACAGAGAAATGTAAGGTACTGCACTTAGGGCAAAAAAATGAAATGCATAGATATAAGATGGGGAACACCTGGCTTAATGAGACTATGTGTGAAAGGGATCTAGGAATCCTAGTGGACCACAAATTAAACATGAGTCAGCAGTGTATGCCCTGGCTAAAAAGGCCAATGCAATTTTAGGCTGCATTAGTAGAAGTATAGTATCTAGATCAAGGGAAGTAATAGTGTCACTGTATTCTGCTTTGGTCAGGCCACACCTGGAATACTGTCTCCAGTTCTGGGCACCACAGTTCAAAAAGGATGTTGAAAAACTGGAGCGTGTCCAGAGGAGGGCGACTAATGAAATGGTGAAGGGTCTGGAGACCATGCCTTATGAGGAAAGACTTAGGGAACTGGGTAAGTTTAGCCTAGGGAAGAGACGGTTAAGAGGGGATATGATAGCCCTGTTTAAATATTTGAAGGGATGTCATATTGAGGAGGGCGCTAGCTTGTTTTCTGCTGCCCCAGAGAACAGGACCCGGAACAATGGATGCAAGCTACAGGAAAAGAGATTCCACCTAAACATTAGGAGGAACTTCCTGACAGAGAGAGCTGTTCAACAGTAGAACACACTCCCTTGGAGTGTGGTGGAGTCTCCTTCTTTGGAGGTTTTTAAACAGAGGCTGGATGACCATCTGTCGGGGATGCTTTGATTTTGAGTTCCTGCATGACAGGGAGTTGGACTGGATGGCCCTTGTGGCCTCTTCCAACTCTGAGTCTATGATTCTATGAAGTAACTCTATTATTTGAAAACAGTTACATCCCTTGAGTGACATTCAGATGGATTTTGGTCATGTTTTACCTGAAATAAATAACCCCATTACTGCAAGTGGATACTATCAGTACATAGTTTATTTACTAGGTGGTAGTAGACCTAATTGTATCTAGATGGAGTGAGGAGATTCCTGTTGCTCTTCTGTTCTTGTTTAAGAGACACAGTTAAAGTATTGTCTAGTTTCCTGACTGGTGTGTCTCTTTAGCTCTCCATTATAGCTATAAAATACATTAATTTATCTTGAAGTGGTACACATTTCTTGCCAGAGACAGAGGGAAAAGATAACCTGATAAAGAGAGGAAGTAACCTAATGAGCAAAACACAAATATAAAAAGTTGAGCATTCACCATGCAATATGTGTACCTGAGTTGTTGGAGTAACATCTACATCTGAAGAATAGGTATGTGGACTAAGAAGCAAAAGTAGCCCAGGAAAGTAGGGCAGGGCAGGAAAGTGACTCTGTGATCTTTGTGAAACACTTCCTCTATCTTCAGTATCTTTCTGTAAAAATGACATGAATGGTCTGACCCAACAGATGACAATTCAAGGATAATTCACCACTCACCTGGTCGATGATGCAGGTTCTGTTGTTTGTCTTTGTATCCGTGTACGCCTCATGAGATGGTCTTTCATGGACATCTGTACTTCTGCTGGAATATCTGGAGATGTGCGACTGATCTTCACAGCTGACTCTAAGAAGCCAAGAGTCCCTGTATCCTTTAGCTTGTCAGCCATAGTCTCTTTGTTGTGTTCTGCTGCGTATTGGGAGTCAGGGATGTTAGTTGAGATTGTCTTGTTTCTCCAGGGCACCCAGCACAGCTTCCAAAAGAGAAAGAGAAACACTGCCACCAGGGCCAATCCACATACAATAACTATCACTGCAAGAAGGCTGATGGAGAGCTCTAGAAGTCAGGATACAGCAACAGTGACAAACAGGGGTGTTGGGAAAGAAGGTAGAGATGCAAGAAATAAGCAGGAAAGTAGGGGAGGGAGAGAAAAGAAATAAGTATGTGAGACTTCCAAAGAACCATTGGATAGAGATGTTCCAAAATGGTGTCTATTCCCCCCTCATATGTCCTGCTAGTGAAAAGAAAATAGTGAAGACTGTGTGAGGAAAAATTCCTTCTCACACCCAAAACCTTTTCTGATTCTGCTGGAATGATCTGATTCCTTCAAATTCCTTCATGAACATTTTTTTAAAATATTAAACTAGGTTTAAACATGGCAGCTAAGAGAAGGTTGAACATGGGAATATATATAGCATAGAGGAACATTTTTACACCATATACACAGTATTCTATCCTTGTTCCTTATTCACAATAGTTCAAAATCCAAAGCATGAAGGAAATCCTCCTTACAACCTCATCTCTCTGATTTTGAATGCAACAGAATAATAGAAGGGTGTTAAAGACCAATTGATCAGAATCACAGTATACCGAGTTCTTGTCTCTTAGAGTGATCTGGGAGTTCTAGTTAAAAAACAGTAACAAACCTTATAAATGAATATTAAAAAATGAGCACATACAATCCTTTCAGGTACAGCAATCTATTCAAACAGGTTTGCAAAATAATAGTGCGCTTTTGTCATTTTTAAAGCCCTTTCAGTTATTCTTAAGAATGTTATGTACAGATTATGGCTAAGATTGTATGTTTTAACATTTTATGAAGAAAAGGGGGGGATGCCAAAATTTTGTGCCAAAGTAGCCAACATTCTGTTATGAGCAAGGTTGGATTCTGTAACATGTACAGCAATGCCAACACATATGCATGCTTTTCCTTTTATGGCATAATTTATTTTACCTCAGACATCAAGATTTTAAAATCGATATTTAAAAAAAACCAACTTCCAGATCCAGTGCTACATTCTGCATCTTTTCTGGACTCTTGAGAATTATAATCTATACCTATCTGATTGAAACCAGCTTCTACTAATTTTTAATCTTGAAAAATGTGTCATTTTACCCAGCCACTAAACAGACTTTTTTGTGCCCATCAGATATAAGGAAGCCATGTAATTTTTCTAAAGCATATATTAATTCAACTTTCTACAGTCCTGTCAAACAGAAAGAACATTGCATTATTAAGCAGTGTTCATTGCTGTTTTACTAATATCATTGTATAGGAAGGAATGCTAGAGTTTAATGATATATTTTTGGATATCTCTTACAATCCACATGGAACACACAAAAATGGGCAGTATGAAAATTTAAATCGTAAAATTCTGAACTGGAAAACAGTAATATCAAGATGTCAAAAAGATCCTGAAAACAAGATATCTCCACATTGAAATGTCAAAATTAAAATTGCCACAATGTCTTTTGGAGGCAAAAAAAAAAAAAAGGAAAAGGAAAAGGAAAAGGAAAAGGAAAAGGAAAAGGAAAGGAAAGGAAAGGAAAGGAAAGAAGAAAGGTTGTTACTGCAAGATGGGTATTTGGATACCAAACATTGTTTCCTATGGTCTGAAAAAATAGATTGATAATAAAGCAACTTTTAAAGCATCAGTAAAAAAAATATGTGCTAGAAAATGCAGGCACAATGTGAAAACTTAACTTCTGTGGAAAGACATCCACAGAAATTTTGTTGACTGTCTTCTTCCTGATGGATCATATGATGAATGATGCAGAAGCTCCAAGGTCCAGTCCTCAGAATTTCCATGTAAACTTCTGCTCCCATTCAAGATAGGTGGCACTACTACTGACTTAGTATAAAGCAATTTTCTGTATTCCTGGGAAATTTGAAGTTTCCCCCTAGTACATAGTACCATCAAGCCAAAGGGCTGGTCCAGAATTATAGTGGCAGAGCCATGTTATTTGTAAGAAGTCATTTGTCAGGGCTGATTCCTTTGTCTGACAGTGCAAAACACTTGCTTCAGGCAGAATATGCATCCCTTAAGGAGCAGCAAATTGTCAGTTATTTAAATTCAAATTATACTTGGGGGGCATTTGTGTTTTCTGTTTCAGCTTCTAACATTTCTTACCAGAGCTGGGGGGGGGGGGGAAGAAATCTTTCACTATAACTCCCAGAATTTCCCAGCCAGCATAGGAGTTATATTCCCCAAAATGTAGCATTTCAAAGGCTCTAGTTTGAGTCAACTAGTGCATAACAAAACGACAAATGAAGTGGCTGAATCAATAGTGCTAGTTCTCACAGCAGATGGGGAATACCATTTATCAATGTTTTAAAAAAAAAGCTCCCTGCAAGTAGAAAAATTAGCACATTGGCAAGTGTGCTGCTGTGCTGATTTTCCATTTGTGGCAAATTCTTACAACATTTAGTGTAGGGGTTCATCTAGACTGGAGAAATAATGCAGCTTGACACTATTTAACTGCTGTAGCACCATCCTATTGAATCCCAAGATTTTTACAAGGTCTTTAGCCTTCTCTGCCAAAGAGTCCTGGTGCCTCACAAAACTACAAATCCCAGAATTTTGTAGGATGGAATTATGACAGTTACAGTGGTGTCAAACTGTCTTTATACAATGCAGATGCACCCAGGGGCTTTAAAAGATGTGCTCCCTCCACCCAGTTGGAGTCTGAACTGGGATAGTTTATTTTATTACTTTTTACCATTTCATCTGCAGAATATGTAGACCAGGTCTGAATAAGTTGTAAATGATAGATACTAAATTAGTCATAAATTAGTCATCTAGCTTAGTCTAGCTATGACCATAGATTAAGTCACAATCTTTTTCAGTTGTTTGACACATGGGTTTTCTTCACTTGCAAACATTGAATAGCCCTGAAAAAAAAGAAAGGCAGTACATCGTGTAGAAAGTTCACAGTACAGCCTTTTCAATTCAGCTCTTCATCTTAGCATCTATTACATTAGCTAATTTTTAATTGTTGTTGTGGCTGTAGAATTCTGACTTTTACTAGTTTCAAAAATAAATTGGGAAGTTTATAAGTTGAGAACTCCATTTATAAATTGGGAAATTCATTTGTTCCCAAGGGTGCTACCCCAAATGAATAGATGGCTCCCTCCATGCTTCTAGGCCCAGCACTATCGGGCCTAAAATAAGAAGAGAGCCCTCCCTCCATTACCATCCGATGTCATCTGGGGGAGAGACACTAGGCCCAGCACCATTGGGCCTAAAATAAGAAGAGAGCCCTCCATTACCATCCGATGTCATTTGGGGGAGAGACACTAGCCCAGCACCACCCAGCCTAGAATAAGAAGAACCCTTACTTCTTAAAGGATGGGTGGGATTTGGGATTTTATGTTTAATGTATGGAAATTGTAATGTTGTAAGCCGCCCCGATTGCTCTGCAGAAGGCCAGGATATAAATAAAAATTATTATTATTATTATTCTTGGAGAACTCTTTTACATTGTGACATAATATGGCTTGCTTTGGGACATTGTTCAAGTCATTGCAGACTTGTTGGACTGTTGACTGAATTCTGCCATCACTTCATTTTTATTTTATTTTTTTACATTTTGCTTGTTTACTTTAATAATTAAAGGACAATGGGAAATGAAACTGTCTGCTGTTCCTCTAATAGATCGCAGCGATAAACCAGACCAATAAATAAGTATTTCCAGAGAATAATTGTTCAATTATCCTCTTCCCTTTTCTCATTCCAACTCCTACTCCTGAAATAAAGACCATGCACTTCAGGACAAATGTAGTTGCTAATGCATACAAATGTTAAAAGCCCTGGTGGTGCAGTGGTTAAATGGCTGTACTGCAGCCACTCACTCATAGACCACAAGGTTATGAGTTCAGTACTAGCCAGGGCTCAGGCTAGACTCAGTCCTGCATCCTTCCGACATTGCTAAAATGAGTACCCAACTGTTGGGGGGCAATGAGCTTACAGTTGTAAAACACTTAGACATCCCATAGCGTGATATGAAGCGGTGTATAAATGAAGCTGCTTTGCTTTAAAAAAATGTCCTGTGAAATCCTCAGGACAGAGATGACTTCTTAAAATGCTGTTTGAATCTGCTTCATTCCTCCTTTGCCTTCCCAATTTTAGGAAGATAAAATAGGAGTCAACTTGATTATATAATGTGTTGACACTTCACAGCATCAGCTGAGTCTTTAAACTGGGGCTCAATCAGCTCCCTGAAGTGTTGGCAAGGGATGTACATCTTCAATTATTTTGTTCTCACATGCTAAAATGAAGAATTTCAAGAGTGATCTCCCTGCTGGGCATTTTGTTCATTTTGACATCATTTTTCTTTTCTGCTATTGGGCATTTTTTTTTTGTGAATTTCATTTGTGCAAAAATGCATTTTGCAAAAAGGGAAGTGCATTTTGTAAACCCTTCCAAATCCCCAATAGTTTCTGTGCAAAAGTACATTTTCACAAAAAGCCCCTCAATTATGAATAATCCTACTGAAGTTGACAATTTTTTCAACTCAATGTATAAAACAATTATTGACATTATTTATTCTTTACATTCCTGATGATAGTTGAGTCCACTTTGCCTCTCCTTAGTTTTCTTGTCAGTAGAAGATGAAGTAGCAGCAGCCTGCCCTGATCAATACCAGCAGAAGTTCTCCCCAGCCAGTGCTTCAGTTGAAGATCTGCCTTCACTTGGTGCAAGCGTTCCCCAGATGGGGAAACGACACATAGAATGACCTTCCAATCAGTGCTTTTGGACAGGAATGTAATGGTGTCGGGATACAGTCTACCCCCTGGCATTATTGAGTGTTCAGTTAAGGTCTTGAGATGATTTCAGCACCCACTGTTTCCCACCCCACTATATATTATCTTGAGGCCTTTGGTAGAGATACAATCCATCAATCTCTGTGGGGAGGAAATGTTCTGCTGGTAATCTTGACACTTTGGATTATTTTGCAGATGCAACACCATTGTTCCATGAGAAACACATTGGATGATCCCCAGCATCCTTCCTGCAATCTTTGTGAAAGTAGCCTTGTTAAATTGGTAGACTTTATAAATTTGTTTTGTCTGTTAACCATTTTGTTGTTTTGTTGTTAACTGCCCTCGAGTAGATCTTGACTCATGGATGAGACATCTCCAAAACCCTCTGTCCTCCACTGCTCTGCTTAAATCATGCAACCCCATACCTGTGAGCTCTTAATAGAGTCTATCCATCAACATGTGGCCTCCCTTCACAGATATAGTTTGACTCAATGCAATTTGTGATGAATGTTGATTCCAAATGTTGATTTTGATTCTCAGCATGAATCCTACCACATATATGTTGTGAAATACATGTTTTAAAATACCTGTGAATGCACTACATTTCACAGCATGTCATTTCACAAGGCACCAGTGTTTTGCAATATGGTATTTCTATTTTTAACTTCTTTGTCAGTCATCCTGGGACTGCTGGTTGGGATATCAATTTCAGAAAATCATTAATTGAATTAAGTTGAATTATTTCAATTAAAAGGTAATGTTTGATGCAAGCCTTGCACATCTTCTACCGCATCCAGACAGAATTCTCATGGATTCTTCTGAAACAGCTCAAGATGAAGTCTCCCGAAGAGACTCATACAGATTCATATGTATTCATATACAGCCATGGGTAATAGTAATAAGCACTTTTAGGATTCTAAGGATCTGTCAAGTGGAAAATATTTTTTCTTAAATCACTTATGTTTCAGACTATAAATATGGATAATATTGCAACATCTGTTAGGAGAGTACACCCATCTTATTCATGCAAACTGTATCCTTGAGTATTGAAAAGTACTCCTATATCCCCAGAATAGCAATTTTAAAAGGAGCCACTTCAGACCTATACTTACTAGTTAGCTGAGCTTGTATGAGAATCTCTAAGCAGCTCACATCTGTTCTTAAACAGACCTACTATGAACACAATTTGCTGTACATGTTCCCCTTAAAAGACAAGCCCTCTTCACTATGACTATTCCATTTGATCACAGTTTTCACTTCAGAGTTAATCATAATTTAAAAATTAACAACAAGGTTTGAAGAAAAAGGATAGCTAAAACATTAACAAGAATTCAAATTTTTCATCTTAACAAACACACAACCCGAATTGCTTCATTACAATAGAGATGATGTAGAAGAGCTGATCTGATCTCATCTGGTTATCTGGTTTTTATTTGAGATTTGGCAGGGTCTGCTGACACAATCCAGGCACTAGTGGAATGCCAGCCAGGAGACAGTTCTTTTGTTCCATCCACAAAACTCAGTTGCTCAGGATAGTTGACTGAATTTTAACATGGTTTACAGGGGCATTCATGACTGTGACAATGGTACCACAATAATAAATGTGAATAGGAAACAGTACAATTGTAAATCTAGCTTATGACATTTTAACTGACTAAAAAGATGCTGGCCATTATTTATTGCACTATAACTCCCAGCCACCATGTTTATAGTCCGAGGAAGGGCAAAGAGGCCCCAAGAATACTTTTGTCACCCTTAACTCCTCCAGAACCCCCAGTCTGACCTTTTTCTGGTCAAAAAAGGAGAGGGAACTGCTGCTCCTAGAAGCTCCAGATATAACAACTTACTTAAAATGGGTTGTTATAGCCTCCCTGTACTATTTTAGCATCAAGAATACCCATTTTTTGGCTATTATTATTATTATTATTATTATTATTATTATTATTATTATTGATAGTTCATGTGGTCCCCGGCAAGTTGTAGTCCAATACATTGTGAAGGACCATTTTGGGAAAGTTTGTCAGAGCCAGATCTTGGAAAAAATGAACTACAGCTCCCAGAATCCTACAACCAGCACCTCTGTCCCAGCTGTTTTGTTTAAGATCTGGAATACCAGCCATTTGTTTGTTCTATAGTAATTACATAACAACAAAAAGGCTCTGTCTGTATCTGAAAACTTGCACAGTTTCCACTTCTCTTCTCCTACTAGTCCCATAGAAATTCCTCAATATGATAAAAATTACTTCATCTGCACCACAGCCCTGGGGTTTGTATATCATAGCCCAATGAGAGGAAGTGTTCTGTTGTCTTTTTAAATAATGAATAAGACTGCACAAGATAAACAATGGAGGTCCCTGGGAGACCTAGCTAATTGCATTCTCTTCTCAGCATTACAGAGACACACACTACTCTGTTGTACGGAGAGCTGAGACCTGGAAAGTTTCCCAGTATTCTCAGCATCAAATGCAGCTTCAGGAGAACTTGGCTTACTTGGGAGAATAGCTTTGCTTCCTCTCTGTATTTTCCTGTCAAAGGTATGTGGCTTTTTAACTTTTAATGCCAGAAGCTGGAAAAAGTATACGTACTCACTTTGGTATTGGTAACATGCAAGCGATTCCCCCTACTGAGTGTCCAGGAAACCATATTTATTCTTGTTACAATTAACCATTGAATGGTGACAACAACAAAAACCAACTTAGGAGTCTGAAGGGGTAAACAATGCTAGACATTTGCTGCTGATGCAGATATCAGCACCTGGGGCTGAACTACTATCTCTGTTTGTAAGGGAACAGGAGAAATTACTGACTATGTCCCCCCAAGAGTTATCTCCCCCGGCTAGTTTCCTGACAGAAAGTCTCTTTTAATCACTTACACAAACCTCAATAAGCCAGGAGCAATCCTTTGCTACTACATTGCATTGGCGAGTTCACGACAAGTCTTACAGAATTTTTGCATTAGAGATATAATGTACAGCTGGTGCTGGTTTGAAGAATCTACAATGTGTACTGAATCTCCCTGATGTGCCATCTAATGTGTAATTTCTTCTCTGTATTGGCAGCTTCTCAGAATCTGCTGTGAGACTCTCAAAATGTCTACAAAGGAACCTCTCATCTGACCAATTATTTCTGAATTAGAAAATAGGGAAAAGTAGATGACTGTTTGTCCACAGTAATATTGAAGGCAGCTAGTGATGATCAAATTTATTTTTTTCTCAGTTTCATATTTTTGTTTACTTTAAGTTCATACTTTTAGTTTCCTCATCAGTTTGCATTTCTTTTTAAACAAATTCAAGTGGCAATGCCTAGAATATACATGCTTATTTCTCCTAATATATGCATTTTTGCATGTCCTTTTCCTAATATACATCTTTTTACAAACAATGTCCCCTTCTATAATGTAGTGTTGTATAATACTCTCAATATATACATTTTTGTATGAATTGCAAGTGGAAGAATGGCATCACAAAATTGGAAAATTGTGAATAATGAAGCAGAACTATGCACATATTAGTTTTGGAATTTGGAATTGGGTAAAGAGCAAGCTTGTTTCCTGCTGCTCCAGTGACTAGGACATAGAGCAATGGATATAAACTACAGGAAAAGAGATTCCACCTCAACATTAGGAAGAATTTCCTGATGGTAAGAGCTGTTCAACAGTGGAATGTGCTGCCTCAAAATGTGGGGGAATCTCCTTCTTTGGAAGTTTTAAGCAAAGACTGCATGGCCCTCTGTTGGGAAAGCATTGATTGTGTGTTCATGCACAGCAGGGGGTTGGACTGGATAATCCTTTTGGTCTTGTCCAACTCTATGATTCTGTAAGTTTACATTAAAATGGATATGCAGATATATATGCAAGTAAAGTGATGCTAAAAATTCAACAACTATTTTTGGCATATATATGAAGTGAGACATGCAAGATGTCCAAGCTGGGTTCAGGAAAAGAAAATGCACTAAGGATCATATTGCAAACATATGTTAGATAATAGAGTGCACTAAAGAATTTCAAAATATAACCAGCCAGAACAAGAAATGGGTGTACCACAACATTTGATTGTCCTGATGTGTAACCTGTACTCAAGGCAAGAGGTGACTGTTAGGATAGTGTATGGAGAAACAGAATGATTTCCAATAGGCAAGGGGGTCAGGCAAGACTGCATTTTATCACTCTATTTATTTAATTTTTCTGCCAAAAATATCATATGCAAAGCATGATTAGATTCAGAGGAAGAGGCATAAAAATGGAGGAAGAAGTATCAACAGTTTAAGATATAGAGATGACACCATACTACTAAGCAGAAAATAGTAAAGATCTGGAAAAATTATTGGACTTGGAACAATTATTGAAGAAAGTCAATGTTTATGGTGGAACATTAAGAAATAGGAAAAATGACTCCAAATGATTTACATCACTTAATAGTTCAAGATTTTTCATACTTTGGATCAACCATTAATCAAAATGGAGGCTGCAGTCAAGAAATTAGAAGATGACTAGGACTTGAAAGGGCAGCTATGGAGAAACTAGACCAGGGGTAGGCAACCTTTCCCCTTTAAGGACTGAGGGACTTCAGCTCCCAGAAGCCTCAGCCATTTTGGCCAATAGTCCCATGTTGGCCAATAGCTGCTGGGATTCTGGGAGCTGAAGTCCCTCGGCCCTTAAAGGGGAAAGGTTGCCTACCCATGAACTAGACAATTCCTGAAGTGTCAAGATATATCCCTGAATACTAAAGTTATGATGGATCATGCAATCATATTTTCTATTACTGTATATGGGTGTGAGAGCTGGACAGTGAAGAAACTCATAGTAAGAAAATCAACTCATTAAGCTGTGGGGCTCAAGAAAAGTTCTACAGATACCATAGATCAGGGGTAGGCAAGCTTTCCCCTTTA
>CM034706.1:226841602-226851876 GCA_020142125.1 Phrynosoma platyrhinos
AAAGTACATTCCAAAAAGGCTTATCATTATGAGAAACACCTTAATAATATGAGGAAAACTGCTTGTTAAAAAGGGCATGTTAGGCAGCATTGTTTACAAAAATGCATGTTAGGAAACATGTTGTTGTTGTTGCTGCTGTTGTTGTGTGTCTTGAAGTTGTTTCCAACATATAGCAATCACATGCTTTTCTTGTGAAGATTTGTTCAGAAGGGTTTGCCTTTCCCTTTCTCTGAGGCTAACAGAGTGTGACTTGCCCAAGGTAAAACAGTGGGTTTCCATGGGTGAGCAGGGATTGAAACCCTGAACCCCAGAGTCATAGTCCAATGTTTGAACATTACACCATGCTGGTTCTGTGGACAAAATATATACACAAGTGCAAATGAATTTTTATGCCATTTCAAATAAAATAAATGTAAAATTAGAAAAAGAAACAAAGAGAAGTGAATACTGACAGATTAATCCACACCTAATTCTCATTCTTGAAGAGAGATACTGCACTTCAGGAGCCTTGTAATACTATTCAAGATTATGGGATGGGTGCATGGGTTCAGAAGCAGGCTAAAGCTTTATACCACTATGTTATATGAAGTTAGCTGCCTGTATAGTTAAAAAGTCTCCAGTTCTCACTATTCATCTGACACCTCAGCATTTCTTAGCATTCTGTATGTTTTTTAACCTCACAGGTCCTTGTTTGGCTCTTTCTGGGTTTTACATGTTTTCTTTGTGTACAAAAATTGTTTGTACACAAAAGCCCCCTGAAAATGTAGAAGTCACTCCCTTATTTGGGGGTGACCTTGTTTCACTTCACTTCCAAAATGATAGTCACTTAACCACCCAAGTTTGTTAATAGAGAAAATGATGGACAGGGCTCCTATTTCCACTCATACCCAATGAAGCTGCCAAGTATTCCATTTTAGCACCAGAAAGGTTCTTCTTCCACTCCCTGGCAGTAAAAGTGAATGATATGTGTCACCTGCAATTGGACCTGAAATTTGTTATTCACTCTGCATAATGCTAGGGACAGCCCTGATGTCAGGACCTACAACTTTCCCACACATGGAAGCTCTAATGCTTATATTGAAGTTTAACATTTTCTTGAACTAAGAAATAAAAGTTTACATGTCAGATAAACAGGTCAGCTTAAACTGACAACCTGACATAACTCGATCTTGCTCTCTTACTCTGTTTTATTCAATATGTGATTTTAAGAAAAATGTTCAAAATTTCATTGAAATGGGAGTGGAGTACAGACATTTGTGTATGTACTTGATATACTTTTTTTATTGCCATCTGATGCACCTTCAAGAAAAACAAAAAACTACTACTAATTTACCCCTTAAGAGAAATGAACGGAAAGCACATTAGTTCTCCTGCCTCTAATAAATTACTTATAATGTTAGTGTTTCAGGTCTAGGAAGTCTTACTACCAAATGATGCCAAGTTTATTATACAACCAGATCATCCAAGAAGAGATCATTCCCAACTCATGTCTGGTGGGATGGGAGGAGAAATAATTCAGTCTGAGAAAACTGAATCTCAATATCTCTGATCAAGAGAGTTGCTCATTTTCTTCTACAGATGGCTTCCCCAATCTACTGCCCAGCAGGTGGGCTGGGCTACAGCAGACAGGTTAGCTAGCCATGCTGACTGGGGATAATGGGAAAACTTCTCCAAAACAGCTGAAGCATGCCACATTGGAAAAGACAGACAAACAGCATGTGGAATATTTCTTTTCCTGAGTCACTTCAATATCTTACAAAACACATTTATTGTCCCATATGTGTAAATATATTCAACGAACCTGTTTCAGTAGCACATGAAAATTTTAGATTAGTGTACAGTGACAATTCAATTCATTAATGAGTTATTAATGTGTACATGTTATGTTTGAACACATTTATGCTCTGTCTTTAATACCAGCTTTTCCCCCTTTCATTACTCTTCCCTCTAAATTTTATCACTTTTTAAAATAAAAATCATGAGTCTTCTTTTTTGTTTTTTAAAAAAGCAATTTTGTAAACCACTATAGATATTGATGGTGCCATTTGAATTCGTAATAATCTTGTTGTCACATTACCCATTCTAGCCCTAATTACCCTTACTTCGAAGAGAGGTGAAAGCTTATTTCCATCTTGCAGAATTTTCATTCTTGTTGCTATAGCATTAAATGGCAAACAATTCATATCAAACAGTTTAATATCTCTCTCTTCTCTTTGATTAGTTTACCCTGAAACAGTGTTGATCAGAGGGCCTCCTCAAGATAAATGACATGAATGAGGCTCTAGAACTGTGAGATGTGCCGCAAAAGGATACTTGCATATGGTCATATTAATACTTTAAATTTCTTACATAAATTATTTAGTATTTCCCTAAATGTTTCCTTCATGTCCTTGTTCTGTTTTGAGTATGGAATGCACAGAAACCAGAACCTCTGAATTAATACTAATTATGACAAATAATATTTTTTGGGAAAATATTTCAAGGATCTTTTCTCCAAACTAAACTTAGTTTGGGGAGCATTTTCCAGAGAATGATATGGGGGAGAGAATATTTTTGTTTGTTTGTTGCATTGCCTTCCCACATACACTATCTCTCTGGTAAGGGAAGGGGGAACAACTGGGAGATGAACCCCATAGTGTACTGCATTTTGCTACAATGCACATGTAGATAGGAATGTGTAGAGAGTGTGAGAGAGAATGAAGGAGTGGATACAAAAACAAGGGCAAAAGATTAGAAGAGAGCAAGAGATGAGAAGTAATGGTAAGCATGGAGGTTGAAAGAGAGAGAGAGAAATGGGAGTAGTTGAGTAGAGAAAGAGAGCATGAGACATGCAGAGAAGGAGAGGAAATGGGCAGAACAACGCACAAAAGAAAGATGACCATGATATACAGTTGATCACCTTGAACTATTAAAAGGAAGAAAAGGATAAAATGGGTAGAGGAAACAGAACACTAGAAATGGATTGCAGCAATGATGACAAAGATATCACTGAAAATTTTTGAGAGGACTTTCAAAAAATCAGGATTATAAGAGAGCAGTAGGGAGAATGTAGGGACGGGGGCGAATTCACAGATGACCTGAGGAAAAAGCTACAGGATTCATAAACTCGGAGATTATTTTATAGGGAATATAATTAATTTCCAATTTACCAAGTGCATTTTGAGTCAGAAGCAGAGAAAAGTATTTTAAAAGGTTTTCTACTGTTGAGATAGATATACCCAACATCAAAGTTTTAAAAAGCAATATATTTGTTTCCTAAAGCGTAGAACTGCCTTAACTATTATTAAATTAAGTTGATTCTCTGAGAGTTTAGGAAATTTTAAGAGCAGTATTCATAACTCTGCATACAGAGCCCACATTCTGTGCAAATGGGGATTAAAAATACTATGGAATCCATTCAGAAATCTTATATGCATGTGGATGTGTACATAGTTATTAATATCAACATCAGGTGTTTTAATAAATGCAGATGGATATAGAATCTCTTTATGTACACAACTAATTGACTGATTCTTTATGATGGTTAGAAATAAATTGGATTTACTTTAGATCTGTAACTGTCTTTTCTCCATCTCTGATCTCTGAAATTAATCTCTTCTTTTTGATTCAGCCTATTTTTGAAACCAATAATTTGCCCAGCTTGTTTCTGAATTCAAATTGCTTTTGTTTGACAAATTTCAATTTCTTCTCAATTTCTTCCAATGTTAACACCACAATCTGCACTTGTAATCTTTTAATCTCTTTTAAAAGTTCTTTATTTCCCAGATTTAAATTTAACTCTTTTTTCCTTGTTCCGAAGTTGTTGATTTAATTCTTCAATCTTCTTGCTCTCAGATTTCCTCTTTCCCACACCTTTTGAATAAAAAAGCCCCGCATTACCACTTTGCTGGCATCCCACACCATTCTTGGATTTGTTTATTTTGGTTTTCTTGAAAATATAATCTTAATGTCTCTTTAGCTTGTTTTATTGTTGTTTCCTTTCTTAATAAACTGTCATTGAGTTGCCAGAATAAGTCCTTCTTTTTCCATCTTATTTTCATAGTAAAGTTAATTTTTGAAAAATATTATTTGAAATTGTACAAGGAGGGGGAAAAAGAGGCTGGCTTTAAAAATAATGTATTAAACTATATTCAGCAACACACACTCAGTAAGTAAATGAAGAGCAAAAAATCTTACTAAATGAGAATATATCCATGATGGAGGTGATAGCGGTGGTAAAAGAGTTGAAATCAGGGAAATCTCTGGGACCTGACGGCAATTTATTATAAAGTGTTGCTAGATGAACTAAGTGCACCTATGCACCAGTTATTTAATGAGATCAGGCATATAGGTATCCCTGAGACCTGGTGAAATGCATATATCATCCTCATACCAAAAGAAGATAAAGATTTATCACACCCGGGAAACTACAGACCAATTTCTCTTCCCAATTAAGATTATAAGATATTTACTACAATATTAGCAAATGGATTAAAGAAGGTACTCCAACAAAAAATACAAGTAGAACAGTGTGGATTACTCCCAAGAAGACACATGAAACAAAATATTAGAACAATAATTAATTTGATGGAATGTTATGAAAAGAATCCTGGGGAAAAAGTGGCATTCATATTTTTAGATGTGGAGAAAGCGTTTGATTTAGTGAACTTGGAATTTATGATGCAAGCTTTGGAAACTATGTATTTCAGAGAAAAATTTACAAGTTAGATACAGGCAATTTATCAGACACAATTTGCACAACTGTTCATCAATGGGGAAAGATCTGAATGATGCGAAATAATGAAAGGGACAAGACAAGGTTGCCCACTATCACCCTTACTTTTCATCTTAGTGCTGGAGATTTTAATTAATCAGATAAGACAAAATTACCAAATCAAAGAGGCACAAAATAAAGTACATAGTTATAAGATAAGAGCATATGCCGATGATTTGGCTTTAGTTCTAGAAGACCCAAACAAAAAGATTGAGGATCTGATTGATCTGATTCAAGATTTTGGGCAACTAGCAGGCTTAAAAATCAATAAATCTAAGTCAAAGATACTTACCTGGAATATGTCTGAAGAGGAAGAACGGGAATTACAAAAGAGATCAGGTTTTCAAACATGTCATAAAATTAAATATTTGGGAATTGTTCTTGCCAAAAAGATTGCTAACTTATATGATAACAACTATGAAATTTTATGGAAGGACATCAGGAAAGATATGGCTAGATGGAAAGATTTGAACCTAACATTTTCAGGCAGAATTTCATTGATCAAAATGTTAATAGTTCCCAAATTAATGTTCTTATTCCAAAATCTACTGATTTTAAACAGCAACAAACAATTCCCGAAATGGGAGAAAGAGATTTCCCACTTTATTTGGGCTGGGAAGAAACCAAGAATAAAATGGAAATGCTTGAAAGATGAGAAAGAAAGAGAAGGACTGGGTGTACCTTGTGTGCCCTGGAATGGATTAACACATGGATTAAATTGGAGGATGAAAAAATGTTAAATTTGGAAGGCATAAATAAGGCATATGGATAGCATGGATACCTATGGTATAATAGACTGGACAAAAACAAAGATTTTAATGACCATATAATTAGAAGAGCCCTTCTGAGAATTTGGCTGAAGATAAAAAATAAAATTTACAGAAGAATACCTAGTTGGCTATCCCCACAAGAGGCGTGGAAGATTGGATTCACTAAGAAAATTACAGAATGTTTGCCGTATCAAGATCTTCTAAAATGGACGGGAAATACACCAAGCTTGAAGAATAAAGAAGAGATTAAAATAAGAGATGTAGACTGCCATTGGTTTACACTACAACAACTAAATGAGAGATTTAAGTCTGACCTTAAAATGGATTTAGTAGAGAACTCAATGAGTTAGACAAAATATTAATGGAACAAATGAAAGGATCAATTGCAAAAATGTGTAAAATAATGCTGAGGATGGATTTGGAAACAGAAATGATCAAAGACTGTATGATAAAATGGGCCCAGAATTTTGGATATCAAATTTCATTAGAAAAATGGGAAACAGCTTGGGGAAAGGATTTGAAATTTACATTGTGCATGGACACAAAAGAAAACTTTTACAAAATGTTGTACAGATGATACATGACTCCCAATAAAATTCCAAAGATCAAAGGTTATGAAAAAGGGGATTGTTGGAAATGTGACAGAAATGAAGGAACCCTATATCATTGCTGGTGGACATGTTTGAAAGCTAAGAATTTTGGATAGGAATACAGGACACATTACAAAAAATCTTGAGATTACCTATTAAACTGGCTCCAGAATATTTCCTTTTAAACATAGTAGATGGAGTAAATGATAGGAGGCATTTGAAATTTATTCTTTATGCGATAACAGCAACCAGGATAGCATATGCAAGGAAGTGCAAAATAGAAACTTCACCGACATTAGAGGAGTGGCTTGAAAAATGCATGGGGATGATGAGTCTAGACAAATTAATGATGTGTTTGAACAATAAATACAATGGGGGTTGGGAAGAGGATTGGCAGTGTTTATTGGAGTATTATAAGAATAGAGATAACTAGTATAATCTAACAGAATTTTTGAAGAAGACTCAAATATAAAGGTGAACTATGATTGATACATAGAAAAAGACTAGACATGAGCCGGTGTAACAAAAAGAGATGCTCACATTGTTGGAAACTAATGGTTAAGAGAAAGTAATGTATGAACAAAATAAAAGACTGGAGGTAGGAAGAATATCGATAGCTATAGGCTTGATGAGATCATTGAACTTACTTGAGGAACAGATATAATGACATAATATGAAGAAAATGTATTTGTAAATGGTTGTGTGTATGTTTGTTTTTGCTTATTTGTTATAATTCAAATAAATAAATAAATAAAATGGATTTAAATAGAAATATTAACTGGCTTATCTATATTTTTTTTCTAAATGCTGTGGCTACAGCTGCTCCACACATCTTTCAATGAATGTTACCTTGGCATGGATAGTAGGCAGTAATGCTTTTAGCCAGAAAGAGAAGGACCTGATGGTGAAGCACAACTCTTGCCACCACCCAATTCAAAAAAGCCATTTCTGAAGAAATCAGCCAGTGAGATGTAGCATATTTAGGCAGGCCTCCCTCAAAGTGGCTTTTTCCCCCCAGGTTGTTCTTTTCGTTTACATTTAATAAGGGAGGATGTGCAAGATGCTGTGAATGTAAAATGCTTTTATTTCCAGTTTTGTCTCAAGGTTTCTTTCTTTCTTTCTTTTCTTTCAGACAGTAAAACCTGAGAAATAAAAGAAAATCATGGAGGTAATTGGAGGAAGAATAGGGAAGAGAAGAGGACCTGAAAAACAGAATAGCAATGCCTCTTCTAGGGAGAAACCACTACTGACAAGTATACCCTAATTGCACCAGTTCCTGTCTCATCTTGGAAGCTAACAAAGGTTAGTCCTGGTTAGTACTTGGAAAGGAAATCACCAACAAGTACCAGGTGCTGTAGGTCATATTTCAGAACAAGGAACTGGCAAAATCACCTCTGAGTATTACTAAGAAAATCCTATGAAATGCATGGAGCACACATATGTCAAGAGCTGATTTGAAGGCACATACACACATGTACACACAGCATAACTGGAACTGCCTATATCTGACTGAAGATTTTTGTTTGTTTCCTTTTTGGTTGTTATTTCTTAGAAATAGTGTTCAGCAATCATGTATGTAAGAATCTAATTTTATTTTGGGATAGTGTCAGTGGAATTGGGTGGCTTTATCTTTTAGTGTATAGATAAAGATTTTTCTTTTTAGGCTCAGTCATTTTCTAGCTAATGAGAAATAAGCTTTTCTGGGATTTATGCAGCGGTTTCCTTCTTCCTCAAAACTGAGCATAGGGATGGGGGTGGACTTATTTTGATTTATTCATCTTAATTTTGGCAAAGACAATTCACCTGGGGAGGGGCCCTGGAATTGCGGTGGTAGGAAATTTGTAATTTTCCTTATTTCCTGGTGACATTTCTCTTTCCACCACCACCACCACCACCCCTCAGGATTCTAATTTCTCTGTTAGAGACATGAGAGCATCAGAAGAGCTGGATTAAACCAAAGTTCTATGTAATCAAGTACTCTATTTTTACCAAGGGAGGCCCACAAACATGAATTCAATTGCACCCTCCCATTCCCTACCTACAGCCATACAGATACATACTTCCTTTGGTACTGGGGAAAGATAATCTATCTATCACTATCACTTGTGACACAGATAGTCACTATCATGACTAGTGACCAGTGATGGCCATTATCCATGAATCTGTCTAATCCTGCTTGACTATCTTCCAAGTCGGTGGCCATCTCTACATTTTCAGAAAATTCCCCAGTTCAATAATGTACCCTGTGAATAACTTTTATCTGTTCTGAATTTCACATCATGCCACATCATTGAATGATGACATGTTCTAGTATCTGCCCACTTTCTCATGTTATGTATTAATTTATACATAGATGTCACCCCCTCCTTTGGTTTTTGCTAAGCTAAGGAGCACCAAATTTTGTACCTTTCCTCAAAGTAGAGTTGCACCAGTTAATGTTTGCAAATGATTGCGGTTTGGAAATAAACTAAGAAGGCAGCTCCCTGATTATTTTGATGGTCCTTTTCTGGCTCTGCTTTTTGGGTTGCAGAGAATTCCAAATGTGGTTGAACTATAAATTCAAATGAATGCTCTATAATGTGATATTGGCAGTTTTATTTCTGATTTTGTTCCTAAATAATAATAATAATAATAATAATAATAATAATAATAATAATAATTTATTTATATCCCACCTTGAGCCAAGGCTATCCATTTATATATTCAACATGAAATTTGCCTAACAAACAATAAACAACATGACGTTGGTGAACTGTGGACAAGACAGTGCTACTGTTGGGTGGATTCATAATTGGTTAACCAACCAAACCCAGAGAGTGCTTCAGAAATGGTTCCTCTTCATCCTGGAGAGAAGTTACTATTGGGGTACATCATGGTTCTGCTCAGACAGTAGTGTTGTTCAAGATCTTTCTAAATGACTTAGTTGATGGAATAGAAGGCATGTTTGTCAAATTTATAGATGACACAGTGTGTGTGTCACACACCAAAGGACAGGATCAATGACCTTGATGGATTGGAACTGGACCCAAACTAACAAGATGAATTTCAACAGAGAGGTCTTTAAACAGAGATTGGATGGATAGTTTTCAGGAGTGCTTTAGCTGACATGACATGAGGCTGGACTGGTTGGACCTTGTGATACCTTCCAGCTCTAAGATTCTATGATTCTATGAAATAAATATTGTAAATATTGTAAAATAAAATAAAAATACATTTTTAAAAATATAATGAATTGCATAATAGAGAAGTAACTCCACAATGTTTTTGTTGTTTTGTTGTTGTTTTGATCTGGTTTTTGTTGTTGAAATTATATGTTTTTCTCTTGTTGGATTAATGTGCAATGAAATAAAAGTGGAATTTGCCCTTTCCATGTGCATCAAGATATGCAACAACTAGTGTCTTGTGGCTTGAGTGATGGGTGGGTGGGGGGCTGCCTTCCAATCACCATTTTTGGGAAATTCCCCTGTGCTTTGTCCACCAACCAACACCACACAACTCCATGACCTTTTTGTTGATCAGTCACTCCCAGGTCAGACCCTTTTTTGTATAAGTAAGGATCTTTCGACAGAGTGTGATGAATTACATGAATCTCCATTGCCATTTTAAAACAGTTCCCACAGTTTGGGACAATAATTTTTGTTGTTGTTGAAAACACTCTAAATAATTTGATAGGGTTTTTGTTTTTGTTTTTAAAAAAAAAAAGCAAACATGTCTGTTCAGTTCTTATCTGTAACTGGCAAATGTATTATACATTTTTAAAGTGTAATTTCCCTTTACAAGGTAGGTAAAGGTAAAAGTTGTCCCTTGACATCAACGTCTAGTCTAACCAACTGTAGGGGGTGGTACTCATCTCTGTTTCTATGCCAAAGAGCCTGTGTTGTCCAAGGACTGCTCTGGTGGTCATGTGGCCAGCATGGCTGCACCAAATGCTGTTACCTTCCAACTGAGAAGTGGTACCTATCTATTTACTTGCATTTTCATGCTTTCGAACTGCTAGATTGGCAAAAGCTGGGATTAGTAACAGGATCTCACCCTATCATGCAGCACTCAAACTGCCAATTTTCTGATCTTCTGATCATCAGAACTGTGTCTTAACCACTAAGACACCACAAGTACTAGAGAGCAAATAGTGGGGAGAAAAGCTTAGACTTCTGCTAAAGC
>CM034706.1:226862029-226885613 GCA_020142125.1 Phrynosoma platyrhinos
ATATAAATGTGTTTTGAAGTCATTACAATTAATACAGAGATGAGCTTTGAAAAAAATACCTCACAATTTTTTTAGTATGATTCAGTTTTTATTAGGGAAAACCCAGGGTGGGTAACTTGCAGAGCTCCAGATATAGTTGGACACTCCCATCTGCCCTTGCCAACATATGCAATGGTAAGGGATGGAGGAAGTTACAGTCCAAAAGCATCCGGATGCCATATGTGAGCCACCCCTATATTAAAGGAAACTGTTGGCTAGTTCCTGTGCCATCACTAACTTGTAGACATGGCTCCCCAATATCTTTCATGATTTGAAAAGCTTGTATCACACCAATGGTGAAGGATTTCGCCACTTAAAGTGTTTCATTTGCCTTTGCCCTGAGACACTAGTTGTACATAAAACTTTTCAGACTAAGCTGGTACACAGTGCCACTAGAAAATAGTCAATCCATATTATGTTAAACTGCATGTTTTTTTTTCAAGCTGTTCACTGAGATTCTATGAATCAATAGAATAAAAGGGGGAAAGAAAAAAGAGGGAGTACAGAACAGTTTGGGGACATATTGCTCTAAAACAAGAAACAATTTGATACTTTGCCCAAAGAAAAGAAAGGCCTTTGTTCAGTCTGTCAAGATGTCCTTTCTTATCATTGTGTGTTCCAAAGCTTGTGAGAGCAGCTCATTAATGAAAGAGTCCATTTTATTTCATCTTGGGTGGAAATGTGTGAGAAGAATATGGTGTAATTAAAATTCTCTTTTTTCCCCTCCCTGGTGATTTGATGCAGCTACTTAGGTTTGAGTTACCAATAGAGATAATTAGCAGAACCCAAACAGAGAATGCATTAATGCCACTGACAAAGCAGTATTTTTGATGGGTTATTTGCCCCCAGACAATACCATACTAATTATGGCAACATTGACTTTTATTACTTAGTAGCGTGTTGCCATTAAGAAGAACACACAGAACCCTTCAAGGGAATGAGTAGGGAGAAAAATTCTACATACTGTCCTTCTGACTTTTGTTGTTGTTGTTGTTGAAGAAAGAGAAGAGAGGAGTAAGTGATATTTATTTGCCTTCCTACTGAAGGAACTGTTTCTATCAGTGGAACAGGAAAGAGACCCTGGAACTGGTCTTCTTTATTTTGAGGTGACTGGAGTCAACATTGGCAAGCAGGTCTTTATCAGTTTTGACAATTTGCTGTTATGTTTTTACAAATTAATAAAATTGTAATACACTGCACTGGTAACAATCTGAGTAGCATGAAAGCAACAGCAAAATAATAATTAGTATGCTTTGTTAATTTGGACTCTTTCTGGACAAAACAATGAAACAACATATGATGAGAAATGTTGGATCTGACTAAAGTCCTCTTTATTTCAATTTTCTGTTTGCACTGTAGTCAATCAATTGCTATGGGAAGCCTATAAGAAGAACATGAATGTATTCTTTGCATGTTTTTGAGTGCCAGGAAGAAAGAAATATGGTCTAAGGCTAACTAGCCATCTCCAGTAAATGACTCTGGTTCAGGAAGACTTTAGTTCACAGACCCACAGTAGTGATGCAGACCCACAGTAGTGATGCATGTGTCCTTGTAGATGAAATATTGGACAGAAGATTGAAAGGCAGCCACTGAATAACAGGATGCTCATTTGCAGACAGGCTAACAAGGATATCTGAAGATAAGACAGCACCTGCCCTAGAAACTTTCCCCCAATTAAAAAATACTTCAAAACTGAAAGCTTATCTCTTAACATCTCTCTGACTATGAAATAATGCAGACTATAAAAGGTAATAAATGCTTTCTAAAATGTTTTGTGTTTAAAAAACTTCTAAGTTTATATTGTCTTGTTTGTCCTGTCTTTATCATGCAGTGAGAATAAGATAGCCACCCTGATTGATCTCAAAGGGGCGGGGTATTATTATTATTATTATTATTATTATTATTATTATTATTATTATTAATGTTAAATTAAATTATTTTTAATTTTATATCAGTTTGATCTAAATGTATGCCTCTGCTAAATTGCTTACACTTTCTTTCTCTCCACTGTTAAAGTTAAAGAATCCAAAGACTGTGTTTCAATTACAAATTGGGTGGCAAGTATATGGCATTGTGGCAGGACATTCAGGAACATGTTTAGATATTAGCCTTTCTTATAAAAGAAATTACCTAGTTGGGAATGCTTGTGGTGGACTATTCTCTGCCAAATTTCATTGGTACAAGAGTCCACAAAATGTTGAATTTGACATACTTTTTTTGTTCATCACAACTCAACTGGGCTTGCTGCCAAGAGGATAACCCACAAAGAGGATAGTGGTGCTCTTCATTGAAAGAGGAACTAGATAGCAGTCCATACCTGATATTGCAAATTTTGAATAGGCAGGCATTTCTGTAAAAAGCTGAGCCCAGGTTCACCAAGTGCATACAGGAGACAACAGTGTGGTATATGGTTCATAGACAGGACACATGACCAATCAATCTAGGCATCTACATGCATACCTTAATCCTGCCAAAATATTCATATTCTGTCTTATAAGAACAGGAACATATGTCATATGCCTTTATGCTTACCAAGAAGTTTATCACATAAGCTCAATTTGCACCATGATCTTGTTAATAAAGGGAACTGGATACATACCATTTTAGAAGCATTCTCTCTCACACGTCTTTGCAATAATGTGACTGGGGCCTCACACTGTCTTTTGCACTCCTCCCTAACTCTGCCGTATGCTCTATCCACCATGCCTTTCCAGATTTTTTTTTAAATTAAAAATATAATTCTGGAAGTTTGCTAATATAATTTTTTTAAATAAAGCAATGCTTGGGAATAGTGAGGGGAAGCTAGGACATGCAACACTACATGACTACCCAGTACTGGAACTCCTGCGTGAAGGGCTTATCACACCTGAGGACTAATGGGACATTATTCCATTTGGGGGGCTAATTGGTTTCCCCATCAATGACACCATGTGCTCTAACCATGCTTGGAGGGCAAAGCAGTGACAAGACAGAGATGGCATAGTGCAATAAGTATCACCACAGGTGCTATTTCTGAACTTTAATGGTGGGTTAAAAGCCATCTGTGATAAAGTTCCAAGGGTTGAAAAGAGGCAGGGGGGACCATCAAAATCAGGCATATGTGGCTTTGAAGTCTGATAAAGTCATGAATTTGGATGGTAACAATCTTATATAAAGACTCAGCTAGAAAGCAGAGGGATACACACAGATGGAAAGATGACCAAGAGTGGAGGAGTTTCTTTTCCAGGCAATCTGTGTTTAGCCTGCTACTCAGATCTGACTTGTTTAAAACTTTTGTTGCTTATACTTTTAAGCTGTCATTCCAAACACTGTTCTGAAAACCAAATGGATCTAAACTATCTCTGTTTCTATTAATAAAAGAAATAAACAGAAACCAATCTGTAAATGGGAAACCCTCATGGTCTTGTTGGTGCTTCACCCTATTTGTAACTGCTACTGCCCACCACAAAGTGAAAGGCTCCAATGAGGACAACAGAAGAGAGCACAAGTGGGGAGATAACATAGCAAACAAAAACATTATCCCTTTTATTCTTTCTTGGGAAATGGCCTCAACATTACATTGATTTTTAAGTGGGTAAATGGCACTTTATGTTCTAGTGCATTTTTTAAAAGTAATTTAATGTAGTTGATACTGATGCCTTGGTTTCAAACTCTGCTTCCAGAGGCTAGTAAGTTTTACATATTCAGAAAATAATTATTCATTTGGTACTGTTTCTGATGGATCTAACTATAGTTCAAAAGTTGATAGAGTAATCTAAGTATAGGTCAAATACCATATATGCTCATTTATAAGTCAAAAAATGTGTGTCAAAAAACTGACCCCAGAATCCTGGGTTGACTTATATATGAGTCAATATGGTAATACTGCTCAGAAAGAAGTGCTTCCCACCACCCCATTCTCTTTACCTTGGCAGCTGCTGTTCAGCCAAGAAGTGTGTGTGAGTGTTCTTACCTTCCTAGGAAACGGAGGAAAAGCTGGCTGGTTTTGCAAGAAGCTGGAGGAAAAACCATGTGGTTTTGCAAGGGGCTAGAGGCAAACCCAGTTGGTTTTGCAAGGTGCTCATTCCTGCCTTCCAAGGGAGCAGAGAAAAAGCCAGCTGGTTTTGCAAGGCACAGGAGGAAAAGCTGGCTGGTTTTGCAAGGGGCGCGGTTTGTGGGTGTGGGGTTTTTGTTTTGTTTTGTTTTTGTCATTTACATCCTTTGTTACATGCCCCTAAGTTGTACCCTCAACTTATGCATGGGTCATATCAAAATCCAAAATGTTGGCCCCAAAACCTTCTCTCGACTTATACACAAGGTTAACTTGTACATGAGTATATACGGTCAGTCATCTGATACTAACAAAATCCTTGACCAGATTTGTACAATATTTGAATGATGTTTTACATTTCATTACCACTCATTATTTATTAAAATTAATGCATATACCACCTTTCATCTGAAGAATTAAAGTGGTTTACAAGATAAAACGAATGGAATAAAAACAATAAAACATGCAGCAAGGTATCCATTGTTTAGTAAAGCTTGTGTTTAAACACTTATGCCCACAAATGCCCTCATGAATAGCCCTCATTTTTTACTAATGCATGGAACACACCATCTCTTCCCTACGTCCCTGTTGTATCACTAAAAGGATTTTATTCCACAGTGCTCTTCTTCCAATGTGGTCAAGGTTATCTGCCTCATTAAGCACACTTTAGAAAAATAATCATGTCAGATGTGGACAGAGTCTGCAGACATTAAAAAAGAATATATTTCACTGTGTTCAAGGCAATTTTAAGGAAACAGGTCAGGAAACAAATTAGAGAAAGAACAGCATTTCCTCTGTGAGACATTATGTCACTTTGTGTGTAATAACTGAGGACTATGGCATAGGTGATCCACTTTTTTAACTGCCGTGTAGCAGTATCTCACTCAAGTTGGGATCCAAGCCATATCTTGGCATATTTACTACTGTTTCCTTGTTTCCTTCTTCCCCTCACTCTTTTACCTCTGCTGTTATGAATTCTGAATTGTAAGCTCAAGGCAAGGGGCTGTCTTTTTTACTGTTATTCTATATAGATTAGTACCAAATAAGCCATGCATAATATCAACAGCAACAACATTAATTCAATGATTTTTGCTGCATGTTTGCTAAAAACAACAACAACAACAGTACACTATTCAGCTGAAGTCAGAATTACATGGCAAAACACTGAGTTAAGTGCTGGCTGAAATGTTTTTGTTCAATGAGGATGTGGCATGGACCAAACTTAGGTGACATTTGGGAACAGTGTGTTCTGTTTCCAGATAGGTGACCACCAATATCACGGAGTACACTCATGAGCCTAAAACTGCCAGGCCAAGGGCTTAATTAAAAAGCCATCTCTTTAAAGTTTAATTTGACATGGCTTATTCTATGGTGGTGTTTCCTGGAATACAAAGCTTTGACTTCAAAGGAAGGGATGAACTGGAGGATATTTTGAGAGTAATTATAGAAGATTATGAAATCAAAAACATCTCATTATTGCAGACTGAACTGAGAAGACTGCCTGCTCACAACAGAGACCTCTGTGGGAGCCAACAGCATGATCTTTCCAGCCACATGTCCCATCGCTGCCCAAAGCAGAGAAAATATTGCCCATCAATGCAAATTAGCCCCCAGCTCTGCAGAAAATGTGGGTGTCTCCATTTTCTCATTAATGGAGATACTTTCCCATCTATGATTTATGGAATCCCTTCTTGAAGTCCCAACTTTACTTTCACTGTTTCACAACAGTGAAAGTAAAGCTGCAAAACTTCATGAGAAAGTTTGGTAAAAGTCCTCCTTTGGTCTACCAAAGAGTATTCATTATTCATTGCTCACAGCTAAGGCTGAATGCTAATTTATTCATTCTACCGGCTATTTGTCCAGCTGCACACATTCTTATTTGCAATTATTCTACTTAATTAAACTTGTTCTGTCAATCTCTAGGACTATATCGTATTAACTTGCACATCACAAAAATATATTTAATCAAAGAAAACAAATAGTGGCAATAAATGTCACTTTTTAAAATAGAACAATAAAGAAGTAAAAAAACAAAACAAAAATAAATTTCTGTGACCAGAAACATTATTCTGATATCTTCTCATCCTCAGTAATACATGTACACAGTCTTCTTAATATATATGTATATATTTATATGTATATATTTGTATTATATTTATATATTTGAAATTTTAAAATTTATGTTGGGAAATTCAATGATAAAATCAGTTTACAATAAAAAAACACAATTGCAATGAAAATTTAAAACAAACCTAACAATACAAGTCAACAGCATTAAAAGGACATCACATAAATCAGGGCCTAAATGCAATTGCTAATCCCAAACATAGTAGACCCTTACTGGATCAATGGGATTTACATAAATGGTATGTAACCTTTCAGCAATTGATGTAAAACGTAGGTCCAGGACCATACTCTCCAATGCAAACCCACCCATGTTTTGAGATCTGTTCAGGAGGCCCTTTGCTCTTTCCCACCACCCTCACAGGTATATTTGGTGTGACCATGAGAGAAGATCTTCTCAGTGGCTGTTCCCAGGCTCTGGTACTCTCTTCCCAGAAGGTTAGAGAACAAAGGCAGGAAGGAGGATGAAAAGGAAGAAGATTATTCCAGCTAGAACTGACAACTGTATTAAAATCCAGATAAGAAATACTAGATTAATAGTGTAGCCCTATTCATTCCTACTGGAATCATGGGACTATTGCATTAATTTCCCATGCAAGCAAAGTGATGCTCAAAATTCTAGAGCAAAAACTATCACCATACATGGATTAAGCAATGTCAGATGCCCAAGCTAGGTTCAGGAAAGGAAGCGTCACTGGAGATCATGCTGGATAATAGAATTTTAAAAGAAAATCAGTTTGTGTATTATAGATTATAGCAAAGCCTTCCATTGCATGGATTGATCTTAAAGAAATGGATGTGCTACAACAATTGATTGTCCTGATGTGTAACCTGTACTTAGGACAAGAAGCTACTGTTAGGCCAATATACAGAGATACAGAATTGTTTCCAATTGGCAAGAGGTTCAGGCTTTCATCATCCTGTCTGTTTAATTTGTATTTCAACAATATCATACGTAAAGCAGGTTTAGGTTCAGAAAAAGGAGACATGAAAATTTGAGGAAGGAGTATCAACAATCTAAGATATGCAGATGGCACCATACTATTAGCAGAAAATAGCAAAGATCTGAAAAGATTACTGAAGAAAGGCAAGGCAGAAAGTGCAAATGCAGGTTTATAGCTAAACATTAAGGAAACAAAATAATGAACACAGATTATCTACATAATTTTAAAGCAGATGATGAAGAAATAGTTCAACTTTTCCCATACCTGGGCTCAATCATTAATCAGAAATGCAGTTAAAAAATCAGGACTAGGACTAGGACTCAGAAGGGGATCTATGAGATAAGTAAAAAATATATTGCTCAATACTAAAGTTAGGATGATCCATGTCACAGTATTTCTCATCTTTATGTATGGTTGTAAAATCTGGTCAGTGAAAAAAAGGCTATAGAAAGAAAATCAATTCATTTGAGGTGTCATGCTGGAGAAGAGTTCTGTGAATACCATGAACTGCTAAGAACATAAAAGAACGGGTCCTACAGCAAATTAGATGAAAAATCATTGTCCCTACGTATCTGTAACCTCAAATTATGGATCCATAACTGATCTGTATACACTAATCCTATGTAGACAGGCCACCTTAATAACCAGCAGCTCGGTCCACTTTAAGAGTCAGCCACAGGATCAGAAGAAAAAAGAGAACCATTCATCTGACAACTGGGGATCATGGAGGAGAATGTTTCCATCCCTCTCTCACCAGCAAATGAGCCAGAGACCATTAAAAGCAGGACCGTTGTCACAATTTCTTGTCACAGTCTCACTTTTGCTGGCATCCCATTACATATATTCACAATTCAGTAAAGGAGCTTCTTAGTGCCTGTGCTATGTAGCTAAGTAGACTTAAAGTTACATAATGTAACAGGTCATAGAGGATTCCAATGACTGTAGTTTGATGAGGGGATTTCTCCCAGGTAACCATAACAGAGCCAGATGAGGTACAGTGCATTATGGGCTGCTGAATCTGGGAGGATTTTAATATTTAGCTACTACCCCAAAGTAGCAAGGGCCAACTTGAGCCTTGCTAAGGCTCAAATTTTGTCCTGGCTGTTGCAGCTGCTGCTTCATCACAACTTAAGCTGATGTCATCCAGGCAGTCGAACAATTAAAGCTACATCTGGCACTGCTCTGTAGCAAGAGAGACAAAAGGTCAACAGGCACAGGTATAGTAATGCTTTCTCACAGCATTACTTCTGTCTGGCCAAAGCATGGGGCACAATTTGTTCAAGTTGTCACTTGTCTAATAAAAATCTCTTATGTCATTATGGCAGGATATAAGATAGATTTATGATCCTGTGAGACTCTTTCTGTCTCTAAACGGTAGCAGAAGATTGTTTGTGTATCTTTGCAGTATCTGTAAAGATGTTACTGGTCTGGAAACAGCCTATATAATCTAAATGTACAACTGGATACATCTCAGCTCTCAGTATTTTGAAACCTGCCATTCAAACCTGACTAAAAAGGCAGGGAAAGAACCCTATGGCATTTAAAAGATGAAATCAAATGTGGCTTGGTTTGCTCACTTGAGTCATCTGCCTTTTCTTCATTGAACTTGCTCCAGGGGTATCACTAACAAGGAGGAAGCAGATGAGGATATTGTCCTTCCCAAATAGGAATTATTCCTCCTCATCATGAAATTTTCCTTCACTCTCCAAATTTCTAGCACTGCGATAACTTAAAATTTCAGTTGAATATTTAGAAATACAGTTTAAGCATCCCAAGAAAAGAGCAGGCAAAGTTACAAAGGGAATGGGAACACAGCAAATCTAAGAGTGAATTATTTTCAGTTTCTTGCTTTCTATAATGCTAGAAATTTGGGAGAACCAGCATTGCATAATGGTTTGAGTCTTGGATTGTAACTCTGGAGAACAGGGTGTCATGTTTAGGTGACCAAGATCTGAAGAGCCAAGAAAACATCACAGTGAGGTTAACTGACGATTTATTTTGGATTCAAAACAGAGGTTCACCACAGATTAGTTAGTGTCCAATTTGACCCCCCCCCAATAATACACCCTTTAAAACCCTTTCTCTTTCAGCCCCCCTTTCCTGGCTTGTGATACAAATGCCTTGGGATGCATCAAAAGGTTCTTTCAAGTGTCCGCTTCCCCCCTCACTCTGCTATCACCTGCATCTGCCCCAGGAAGGAAAGGGGTTACTTCACTGGCTGTTAAAGTTTGGTCCTAGGAAGTAAACAAGGTCATAAAATAACATTCCTATAGCCCATCTGTTCTTCTGTTTGCCTGTCATTTGGATAATTGTTCCCTTCTGATTTCTCTCTATTCCTCTATATCGATATATCAGCACATCAATTATCCCTATTCCCTCGTATCCTTTATTATGGCAGATCCATACCCTTTTGGATATGGCACAGGGTTTGATTCCCAGCTCAGCCATGTAAATCCATTGGGTGACCTTTGGCAAGTCACTCTCTCTCAGCCTCAGGGGAAGGCAATGGCAAATCTCCTCTGAATAAATCTTACCAAGAAAACCCCATGATAGACCTTTAGGGTCGCCATAGGTCAGAAACAAGGCACACAACAAACAAACAAGAGGAACTTCAACATTAGGAGACACTTCCTGACAGTAAGGGTAGTTCGACAGTGGAACACACTCCCTCTGAGAGTAGTGGAGTCTCCTTCCTTGGAGGTCTTTAAGCAGAGGCTGGATGGCCATCTGTCAGGGATGCTTTGATTGGGAGTTCCTGCATGGCAGGGGGTTGGACTGGATGGCCCTTGTGGTCTCTTCCAACTCTATGATTCTAAGATTCTATGATTCTAAGAAATTTGGAGAGTGAAGGAAAATTTCATTTGACAGTTGGGATTATTTGAGAATGTAATACCCTCACTTTGCTCCCAACTCATAGCTACACCCCTGGCCTGCTCATTGCTGGCTTCAAAAGAGGATTTGTTGGTAGATGGGTCTGATTCACAATTTTTAATTTGTTCAGTGACTGTAATTCTGTGTCCTTGGTCAGAAGTGAATTTACTAGAAATGGGTCCTGTTTCAGATCAGATGACTAGTAATTGGATGGTTAGAGGCCATTCACATATCCCTCTTTTCATTGAATTGACAGCTATGCAAACAGATTATTATCTGGAATATGGGCAAGCAGTTACTTTCTGATTCCTATTCTAGTTAGGGATGTGTATAACTATTAAGTCAATTATCATGGGTTTCTTCCCCTTTTCCACCTCTGTCCCATCTATGCAGTTTCAATGTGGACTTTTTCTTTTAAAAGAATCTTATTTATTTTACATAATTTATTTTTAAATGAGCATTTTGTGACATGTATACATTGTTTTACACATATATAGGCTAAAACATGTTTGTATGCATTTTTGAAATTCATAGGTTTTCCTATGCTTGATGTTCATATGTGTATGTTTTATCATACATGTTTTTATAAGTCCTCAAATGTGCAAAATTCTGAATGAAAGTGGATTCAGTCCATGTCTATTTCAAGATGACATAAACTCAGGAAATTTGCAAAGTGAATGAATAAAGCATCCAAGAGAATTGGATTCCTCACACATTTTTATTCTCTCCCTATGACATTGTGTTTTCTACCTGTACATGAGATCAGTGTTGTAAATTCTGAAATAAGTTTAAAGGTTCAACTAATCAGCATATGCAGAAAATGAAAATGGAGAGTATAGCCACTTAGCATCTGGAGTGGGCAGTAAGAAGCATCTGTCTTCTCTTCACTCAAGTAACTTTTGGCAAGAGAGAGATTTTGAGGTACGGAAGGAAATTCTGATTGATGGAGAACTGTAGTACACTGGGGAAATTAGCAAACAGGTGGCATTTTGAGGACACTTCTAGTACAACATATGGAGACTATCACAACCTATTAGTTTTCCAGCCAACATCATCTATAGATCGGCAAAGATCCTGGAAACAGCTCCTGGCATATCCGAGGTAGCAAAAAATCATTCAAAGTGAGCTTCAAATAAATAAAATACATATCTTTTCTTCCTGCTAAAGTTTGAGACAGGCAGGATTATGCCACACTCTACAACCTTGGACCCTTCTTCCTTCAAAGATAAGGGACAGGGATAGTACTTGGCTTTTTAAAAGGCTGAAGAAGAAAAACAAAGCACTATTTAGTCAAACATCAATTTATTTCATGCAGTTTTGTGTTTTAGATTGCTGTTAATCATGGATGGTTAGTTTAAAAGACATGATTTTGTTGCTGTACGATAAATCAGCAATTAAATTTTAATGAGGATTATTAAATATTATGTGTCCAGCACAAGGCCAACTAGTGTGCTAAATCCGTCATGGTGGCAGCCAGTGACTGCCAGTGTTATAAAGTACCAAGACATAATGAGATAGGATGAGCAATGGGATCATTGTGTTTTCATGTTTTGGCTGACCCAAAACTATTTAGTGTTTCATGAATATAGTATTTTGGTCTGTAAAAAACCCACCTGTTACTCATTTACATTGGGTGCTTCCAGTCAAAGGGTGCCAAGACATGTAACTAAATGATTTTGTGCAACTATTCCACCTTTCCTTGGTTAACACATTTCCGTTGGTAGGAAAAGAAAACAAAAAAGAAATCATAGTTGAAAAATATACAGAGGAGTTAAAGCACTTACGTTCCCTGGACACCTTTCTCCCTCCAAATTCTGTACAATAAATACTTTAATGTGATTGCATAATGTAAGCCTCATCTAGAAGTTCATATTGTCAACATTTATCCATAGTTTCATTTTCACTTGTTTCATTTTTGTTTCACTTGACATCACTTTTTAGTATGGCTAATTGTATGGCTAATCTCATGTGCATTTTTAAGGGAGCTGTCCCACACTTTCTTGGCAGGCTACTGGAAGGCCATTGGATGCCCCAGACCTCCCTCTCTGTGCCTAGATTAGTCCTCCATGAAGCAGGTTGGAAATCTGTATTGTTACTGCTGCTATACCACTGCTGCTTCATATGTAGTAGTGGATAATAGGGAATTACAGGGAAGAGGTTAAGGTCAGGGTCCTGAGATGAGGAACAGTGAGGAGACTGCTTCAACTGGTGATTTTGGTTGTCAATTTTCTATCTCATTTGCAAGGATTAAATGCCTGTCTTTGGATATTATGTAACTTGATCTGGATGGATGAAGCACATCAAGCTTCAGGCAGCAAAATGTCTTGGGCTGGTTCAGGATGTCACAACCCAAGCTCAGTTGTTCCCCTAATATGTCCTCAAGAAAAGGCCAAAAAGGCCAATGCCAGATCAATGAAGGGAAAATGAAAAGAAGGGAGAAAACAACAGGGGGAAAAGGAGGTGAGGAAAAATGGCTCTCATGAACCTGGTTGGACTTAGGAAGTGAAAATTCCTCAGCCATGGACTTTCCATTTTCCTGCTCCACTTCAGCACTTCCCTGCAAATATAGTTTCTTGAAACACCCATTTCTAAAGGTATTTTCATTCAAAATTCATTTAAAATTGTTTTCTTTTTTAACTTACTGAGAACTATGTCATAGATGGGATAAAAATTCTGTCCCAACCTACCTTGTTATAGTGCTATTATCTCCCTTTAACTGCTATGACTGCCTCCTGTTGAATTCTGTCATTTGTAGTTTAGTGAGAGGCATAAGTGCTCTCTAGCTGAGAACCCTAAATATCTGTCCCTAAACTGCAAATCCCAAGATTCCACAGGAGGCAGCCATAGCAGTAAAAGTGGAATAATAGCACTATAAAAGTGTAGTCTAATATTGGTCTGTATCATTTCCCATAACAACCTCTGATAACATGGCACCAGAAAGTTACTGTGAGAAAAGCCTTGTGACTTTTAAAAATATTCCTAAAAACAAGTAATTAATATATAAAGCTGTAAGATCTGAGGGTGCTATAATAAGATCAATCAAATATCACAAGCAAATTCGACAAGCAAGCTATTTTATATATGTTATGCTCAGCATTTGGTGTCTTAAGCCACCTGGAAAAAAATCAGACTGGTTCTTTTCTTATATGTATGGAGTGTCATATGTCATGTTGTAAGGCATGTGCATTCAACGGAAAATTACCCAAGTGGTATCCTGGGGCTATGTGTGAGGTACTCAGTGTTTATCCTCCTGTGATGTAAAATGACACCATGGAGTATGCCAGATGTTGAGCTCTGCAGTATTTAATTTTGAATTCACATTCAAAATTAAATATTGTGAGGCTCAACATCTCAGTTGAGTATATGCATATATATTGGCTGCAGTTTCCAAAAAATCATTACCAGATAGTGTGAATAGGGTAAATAATCCAGTGAACTGGCAAAGTACACACAGTAATCTTGCAATAGTGGGCTATTCCCCCCCCCCCTTAAGTTCAATATAACTGCTCTCTGCTCACAATAAATTGATATTAAGTACTGCTTCTGGCAAATAATATAAGCAAGCAACCTATTTTCACTTTGAAGCTGAAGCAGGAAGAATCCACACAACCAAATGTATATACACACAAAAAAGGGTTACTCATGAGCAGTGTAGCTGTGTCTAGCTTTTCCATTTCAAAGCCATGTGTTTCGAAAAATGTCAGAAATCAGACTTCTCAAATATACTTTTCCTATACATCAGTCATATCCACCTCCTTGCTGAGAGAGTTCCACTTATCCCCAAAGCACTTTTATTCTTAACTGTAATGGGAAAATGGGCCCTGTTGTGATTCAGGGTCATATACCTGAATTAGGAGCCCAGTGATGTAAACCTGGATGAAAGCTTTTCTGTATTCCAAGCTTTTAAAAACAGCAATGAATTTGAGAGTATGTGCATCATCAAAGTGCATCTTGGGGATGTGGTGAGTTTAGAGTTATATTCTTTTCCCATGCCCGTGTAGGGGTAGAGGGATGTTTTTCTCACTTCCTTTTTTATATAAATATTCTAAATTATGAAAATGTTGGAAATAATGTAGTAGCAAAATAAAAAAAGAGATGGGAGAGAAATCAAATCTGATAGATTTGTCCACCAAAGCCCAGGGCTTTGAGTGCTTGGATCTTAAAAGTTTAGGCTTGAATCTGTAACTTTTTGTATTTGCATATTTCACAGCAGTCCTGTGCAGTCATTCTCTTTAGACCAAATCCAATGATTAGTCCCAGCTATAATAAACAATTAAATAAATCATGCTAAGTGTTGATTTTGTTGTTGCTGTGTGCCTTCAAGTCGTTTCCAATTTATGGCAACCCTCTTTCCCTTTGCCTTCCTTTGAGGCTGAGAGACTGTGACTTGCCCAAGGTCATATAGTGGGTTTCCATGGCCTGTGGGGATACTAAACCTTGCCTTCAGAGATGGTCCAATGCTCAAATCACTACACAATGCTGATTCCTCTGAGTGTTGATTTATCATTCATCAGTCAGTTTAAAGTCTGAGAGATAGAGGTATCTATATCATATGGGATTTTTTATTAGAGGATGCCCTAATAAAATTTGCACTGTGAAAACAACTGAGATAAAAGTACAGGTAATCTATGTGCCTTGGCTTTAAAAAACTGAGGTCTATACATTTGCTAGACACTTATATTTAAAAATTGACAGTTACCAATTTTAAAGACCTTTGCAAATCTATACATTTTCACTTTAAATTCCTGGGCTCCAGACTGCATCAACGTCTTATAGAAATGCCCTATTAAATTACCACAGGATTGAGATAATAATAATAATAATAATAATAATAATAATAATAATAATAATAATAATTTTTATTTATAGCCCGCTTCTCTGCCCAACAATCGAGGCGGGTTACATCAGTTAAAAGCAGAACAGTGTAAAACATCCCCAACCCTAAATCCCACCTCCCAACCCCTTAAAACAGTATTAAACAAGAAAAGGAATTAAAACAAATTAACAATTAAAAACAGTACAATCTAATACAAATATTGCACGCGAAAGGCCAGATTAATTAAATAATGGACAAATTCGTCTCCTAGGGCAGATGTTCCAGGGGATATTATTCAGGGAAGGCCTGCCGGAAGAGATCCATCTTCACCGCCTTCTTAAAGGCGGTGAGCGTGGAAATAAGACGGATCTCGTCCGGCAGGCCATTCCATAGCCTGGGGGCGGTAGCGGAGAAGGCCCTCTGGGAGGTCTGGGACAGCCTGGTCTTTATTGGCTGTAACAGATTCCTCCCAGAGGACCGAAGGGCACGGGGGGGATCATACGGGGAGATCAGATTGGGAGTCATATTTTGGAGATGCTTTAATAGAATTACAGTGGAGGAAAAGTTTGGTTTATTTCACTTCACTTTGGCATCCCTTTATTACAGATGCATGTCATGGGTCATCCCCCTTTGGCCCGTCTGAAGCCTATATAAAGTTCTCATTAATTCGTTTTGGATCACTTTCCATGAAGCATGATAATACAGTTACACTGTTCTAATACTTTCTGTTTTTCTCACCTGTTGTAAGCTTATTTTTTAAATGTTATTGTGCTAATGTGTACCAATTAAAAAAAAATTAAAAGTGCCTCATCCACCATCACCAAAAACAAAATGATGTGCTTAGTTGCAACTAGAAATTATTTCTATACAGTTTTGAAGACTTTATCAAAATTGGATATAGGTGTGTGTGTGTGCACACACGTGTGTATGTGTCTTTAAGTCACCTGTCAATTTATTGTCACACCATTAATTTCATAGAGTTTTCTTAGAAATGGAATACTCAGAGATGATTTGCCAATTCCTCTATAAATCTTGGCTTTAGTTTCAAATCTATTACAGTTTCAGTAGATTATTATAAGTTTGGAAATTACCCATGGTGCAGTTCAAAGTGTGGTCTAAATAATTCAAAGTGTTGGTGTCACTTCTACAGTACAGGACTTTTGAGAGCTCATTCCCACTATGATTTACATTGATTTGCTGATTGCTTTAAATGTGCCTTGTCCCCATTTGAAATGGTTTCAGATGCAGCTGCGATCATTTGGATTTGCACTCCATTGTATTTGCAATTACTTGCAATTACTTGAGGGCAGCGAGCCAGGCAAGTGGACCGACTGGCTCAGTGGGAGAAGTAATTGCAAAAACAATGGAGTGCATATACTGTCAATTTTTTTAAAAAAATTGCACGCATCCCAGGGGAGAGTCCTCCATGACACCCATGGATGCATGCAGCCCAGGAAAGAATTCTGGCCATGGCACTCATTACTCCCTCCCATGTTTTCTTGAATGTGTTGCTGATTGCATCATCGATGACATGCAGATGATTGACAGGAATCTTGAAGTGGCACAAACTAGTTGGAACAACAATCGTGCCAAAAAAGAAGCAAATAAAGAAAAGACTCCCTTCCATAATGGGAACGATGCATTGACTGGAATCGATTAACCGACCCAAAAGCAAATCACAAACCAGTTTAAGTGTAAGTGGGAATGATCCCTTGATTTGGAAACTCAAGATTCATACTGTCTTATCATGATCTTCCATGGAAATTGCAGTGTTCATCAGCTCCCTGTTGCTCTCACAGTAACTGCCTCCAAACAATTGCTATGTTAGCTAGTCAACAGCCAAGGCTTACCTATAAATTAAAAAAAAAACCTTTTGAAATCTTGGTAACTATTCAAAGAAGTCTACAACTGACACAATGGGCAACTGGGAGCAAATTCCATTTCCCCCTACCCTTTCTTTTTAGTAAAGAGTTTTCAGTTCCTGCCCTCCTGGAGCTACAATGAGAAGCATTTTTGAAAATCAGACAAAGAATATTGTGTTAAGGGATGTTAAGCAATGTTGTTCAAATGTGCAAATTTTAAAGGAATCATCTTTGGACAATGAAAATGGGCTGTTTCGGGAAAGCTAAATTTGTTTTCTTACCTTTTTTTCACAGCCAATACACATTCATTTTCTTCTTTTAATATTAATATTATTATTCAGTGTAATTGTGGTAAATTTTGAAGTGCTCACAAAGCAGGGCAGCCATCATAGAAGGGCAGTCTCCATAGAAGCATCCCACAGAAAGCATACCTGCCAAGTATCCGATTAATCCTCTGTCATCCCATTTTTCAGTTGCTTTTAAAATGTCCCAGATTATCATCCCTCCTCCCACTTTTGTCCATTGTTCTCAGCTTACTTTAGTTGCTGCAAACTGAGTTCAAAGTGCAAAGCAGTTTGCCATCAGTTTACTCAGCAGGGAGAAGATGAGACGAGGGGTAAAATCTTGCCCTTTTCAGTAAGCTCAGGCAAAAGCAAACTAATACACTTCTCCTAGATTGTGTGTTCTTCATCAATAACTTTTGCCATCTTGACCATATTCTGATAATGATCGGCCACATGTGTCCCTGTTTTCATCTGTGAAATGTTAGAGGGTATGAGAGAGTCCAAAAATGCTGCTGGTGTTGTTGATCTAAAACCATGTTGAGATGTTTTCATTTCCACTAGAACCCAGGCTTTATAAAAGATTTTATAAGATGGGTCTTACCACTTAAAGACAAAGCTACAACAAAATACTTTGCATTATAACAGGGATTGGTCGTAACAATGTATTATTGATAGGAAAATCCATTTCTTCTCAAGCTACTGGGCTCCAGCTCCATACAGAGGGAATGGAGGAATGCCAGAAGAGAGATAAATTTCCATAGTCCTCACTCAACAAAACTCCTGGGATTTCCAGGTTCCACTGTAATTATTATTATTATTAGTAGTAGTAGTATTATGTATCCCACTTTCCCCAAAAAATTGAGATACAAAGTGGCTAGCAAATTAAAAAACAATACAGTTAAATACATACAAAATTGCACATCTCTGTATTTTAGTAAATACAAAAATACTAGAATACACCAATTTTTAGTAAACGTTACATGTGAGCCCTACTGCAAAAATACATCCATAGTAAGCATCTTGTTAGTGGCATGCACACAGGTAAAGATCATGTACAGTAGTCCCTTGCTGTCCACAGGGATCCATCCCAACCTCTTCCAACGGATAATAAAAAAAGTGGGACCTTCCTTAAGGCCTGTTCTTTTCAGTGGGCATGCAGCCACAAGTGCAGCCGCGTGCATGTGTGCCCATTTAAAAAGCCAGGGTTTGCCACCTGCAGAAACTCAAATTTGCAGATGGCAAGTCTGTGCTTGGCCCCAACACACTGTATTTCCCTTTTTGAGCCTTTTAGAATAGGACATAAGAAATTTTTCTCTAGTACTTCATCTATAATCTTCCCACTGCACATCCCAGATTGACTCCCTCTCTGTCCCCCTAGCTTGTCTGCATGAGAGAGAGGCAGAGCAACAATAAAGTCATCATTTTTCTGTCTTTCTCCTTATCCAGCTATAGGGGGACAGGGAGCCAGCCTCCACTGCTCTTCCTCTCCTTCCCTTCATCCACTGCCATTTAATAGCAGCAGCAGAGCAGTCCCATGGGGCGGAAGGAGATTCAGTGTGTGTGGATTGGTTATGCTCCACGTGTCCCATGCAGGGTTTGGGTCCATGTATATCTACAAGGTGACCAAAGTGTGTTGCTCCATGCTTATGTTTTGCCAAGAATTAATGCTTATCGACACATTTGTCAAGAGCCTGAGGGGACCCAGCATTAATTCTGAACATGGGATAGTCTTGAATTGAGCTGATGAGTCAGACGCCACAGGCAAAACTACTAAAAGGGAAAGCGTATGAGCCAATGGGGGGGGGAGCCAGTTTACAATTCATAGCTTAATGATTACTGAGGTTAGGCATTATGAAAATTTAATTAGTCTAGTTTTTATCTAGCAAAGGGCAGCATAATAATCCCAGGCAATCTTGCACTAGATTCCAGTACATTGCACCAAATTCCAATATATTCTGTAGAATTCTTTGTGCTTGGTTAGCTCTTTATGTGTGTTTAAAAGGAACATTAAGTGAAAGTTTGTTTTCAGAATTTACAGTATTACATACATAATTATCTCAGTTGCATAGTCTATCACGTGTTATTGACTGGAGTTTGGGACCATCAGTGGCTCAGATTCTGTCTAAGAATCTAAGAATCATGAAGGTATTATCAGATAATGTTGCATGTTCCAAGAATTGTCATTGTAACGGTGCTACTGTGGTCCTATTTATGGCAATTTCATTCAAATGTTTTGTCATTCTGTTTGGAATTGCTCCCAGAGCACTTGTCACCACTGCAATTGTTGTTGCTTTCCCTTAGAACCTTCGTATTCCATCATCTTTTCTCTCTCTTTGTCTTCAACTCTGCTATCCTCAGAGATCACCACATCTATAATCTAAACATTTTTTCTCAACCACATTTATATTTGGTATATTATGATTTAACTGTTTATCAGTGTGCATCTTGAAGCCAAATAAATTTTCTATTTCAACATTTAAACAAGTTTTTCAGATGTGTGTTTTCACAAGGATTTTTTTGCAGAAGATAAATCATTTGAGGGGGGGCATGGTTTCTAATGCCCCCCTCTTTATAATGGAGTTTCTTATATGTACATATTATAGCCTATGTAATCCTGCTTCATAAACTAGTAAAGTGACCAATAGTTTCATCTTTTTATTTACATAACGGTATTATTGTTATTCCTATTGTTACTGAATTTATGTAGCATCCACAATATGATGTTATACAAAAAGAATGAGAAGAATGCCCACAGGTGCTAAATATGGAGAAGTTGCTCTACAACAAGGTATTATACACAAAGAATGAGGAGTATAAGTATGCCCACAGGTACTAGATAGGGACAAGACACTCTGTATCAATAAACAAATCTATATCAGTTAGTTTCCATATGTATTGGCTTGTTTCTTGGATTTATAGCTTTTTTTTCTCCTGAAGGGGAATTGACTTTCCCAATGACTCCATGAGGAATTAGGAGGCTGGTGAATCAAGGATCCAACTTTATTGAAAGAATATATTTTTGTACCATATTCTGACAGATCAAAATCTGAAAAGAATGGAGGTCCTGAGTCCAGCAGTTGTACATTTTAATATAAGTGTCAAGTCCCTTTACATTGCCCATGTGCCAGGGAAACCTCCCCTCTATCTGACATTCCTGGCCAGATAGTTACATTATATTCCCCAGCTAGGTGTCAAAAATGGCCTTCCACAGACTCACTCCAGATTTCTTTCTTTAACACATATCAGGGAGGACAAGACATGCTGGGTATAATTCCAGCTGTGTCACTTTTTTTTTTTTTTGACGAAAATCCCTGAAGCCAAGGAACACAATTCTAAAAAAACGAAAGGAAAGAAAGAGGTTCACAGCAGATTAAGACTGTGGTATGTCCAGATAATGTCTTTAAGCTCCCTGAGTGGACTGGAGCCTTCTTTCACTCTGTCTTCTACTGAAACTCTGCCCCATTACCTGGCCAAAATGTGATCTAATTGCTGGCCAAGGAGGAAACCAGAAGAAGATTGCCACAAGCCACACTGCCTCCTCTGAACATAGCAAGTAATTGGAGAGGGGGTAAAAGCCATCTCACTTGGCTCAGCATCTCCTCTCAGGAACCACTCACTTTACATGGTCATGTAGTTGGGTTCCCAGGTTAGCTAGGATCTGGCATAAGACATGAACAGATCAAAAGCTAGAGGTGAGACCAGCATGTACTGTAGAAGAGTATTTTAGCCTTTTTAAATACAAGGACAGAAATAGATTAAAAGAAGGAAAATTCCAAAGAGAAGGTATCAACAGAAAAAGTAGCTAGAGAAACTGTAATGTCTGCATAGCAATAATGAAGCAAAACATAAAAGCAAAACAGATGCAGGGCCAGAAAGAAAGAAAGAAGCACAACCAAGTGGATATTTCGTACAACCCTCCCCAGCTGAATATAAAAATGCTCAGGAAAGCAAAGTCATAATGAGAAAAAAAAATTGTGTCAAATCTTGGTAAACTTGCCTAGGGGGAATATAACTCCCAGAGTCCCCTGGCCAGTATGGCTACCAGTTATGTGAGTAATGAGAGAGAAGCAAAATATGACAGCTGAGCACTAGAGTAGGAGGGAGGGAGGGAGGGAGGTGTACACACATGTGCATGCATCTGCATGTGTCCACTTTCACTTCACCACATTACTTTCTTGGGGCCCTTTCCCACTACTCAGTTATAGCACCTTGATTCCACTTTAACTGCCATGATTTCAGCTTGTGGAACCCTGAAGGTTTGATGAGATACTGGAGCTCTCCAGCTGAAAATTCCAAATGCCTCTCTCTCTAAACTTCAAATCCTAGGATTCCATTAGATGGAATTTGATGGTAGCATCATAGCCCTCTTGCAAACCATACTAATAATCACTGCAATGATTAATGCATACACTGTAATGATCACTGCATACCAATAATCTACAGTATACTCATTGTCTGTGCAACTGATGATAAGATGCTCTTGATGCCTTCATATTCATAACTCATGCCTGTCTGAGTGAAATATTTCTGAAACTCTGTTTTGAAGAGATGGGAAGGTGTGTTTACTACTTTTGCTCATCCTTTGGTTTCAGCTCCCAGTCTCCACAGTACGTCTGAAGCAATGCAATAGAAATCTCCTCCAGTACTTTTAACAGCTTTATAGGCGTTATTCCAATGAGAGCACCATTCTCCTCCATAACAAATTGTGTGCTCAGCATCCTTCTCCTTCACAGCTATTAAAGATTCAGAAGTGCTACCCTCCAATGCATTCTATATATTTTGTAACTCAGGACTGCCTCACACAGTAGGCAAAGGAGGTAACAGCACACTGGCATATGCATTAATGAATCAGCTGTCCTTTCTTAATGTATATACCACTGTCATTAGATAGTTAAGGAAAATGTTTCCTAACAGCTGCTTTGATAGGTCAGGAAGTGTGTGAGGGTATATATCACTTGTCACTATAATGACAGCTTTTTGTGGATAATATTGGTTTAAGTAATTAAAAAAATGTTATTTAACTAGCTAACAAAATGAAGGTGGACTTTTCAAAATAAGTTCTCACTCCTTACAATGAGTAATTATTTCAGATGGCATGAAACTACCACAAGAATTCAAATACAAGAAATCTGATATGTAAAAGCAGCAATGTAAATAAGATCATGGCATCCTACTGGATCATCACCCATCAGATGGATGTAGAGTGCACTACAAATGACAGAGAGATAGACATTTGATATCCTACCTACCTTCTAGTATGGGATCGAAAGGGTTAAGGTAGTTCTACTCCCACCCATGGAGCAAGTTCCAGAGAATGCCACTGAGGGGCACCTATTCAGTGGCATGGTCAGGTTTTGGGTATCTGTCCCCCATACTGTTGATTATCGTTATGAAACTATTTAGTGAGGGCATTAGAAGTATGGTATTTTGATTCCAGCACTAGCAGAAGATAGGCAACTTTACTTCTCATTATCAGGGTTTGCTGAGGCAGTACAGGTGCTGGACCAGTGCCTGGATGCTATAATGAGGGGCAATGAGCCAGAGTTCATTGGTGCTGGATCAGTGCCTGGATGCCTGGATGAGGGGCCATGAACTGAAGCTGAATTTCAGTAAGATGGAGGTTGTTTGAAATGTTGTTCCCAGAAAATGTGTATTGGGAGTACTCCTAGATCCATTTTTGTCAGTGGAGGCCAAAATGGACTCTGTGGTTTACAGTGCCTAGGACTAGCTTCAGCTGGCCTGCCAGTTGCAGTCTTTAGCTAAGCCAGACATGAGAAGTGGGGTTAAACAAAGGCCACTTTATTGACCAGAGGAGCCCTGGTGGCTCAGTGGTTAAATGTCTGTACTGCAGCCACTCACTCATAAACCACAGGGTTGCGAATTCAATACTAGCCAGGGCTCAGGCCTGCATCCTTCCGAGATCGCTAAAATGAGTACCCAACTGTTGGGGGCAATGAGCTTACAGTTTTAAACCACTTAGACATCCCATAGCGCAATATGAAGTGGTATATAAATGAAGCTACTTTGCTTTGCTTTGCTAATTAGCAACATTTTCAGTCCTGGAAGACCACAAGAGGAGAAGCAAGCTGAAGCCAGGTGTCATCCCTTGACTGCCTCCACAGCCTTCCCTTGAGTGAATCACCTGACCCCAGGGGAGCAGATCAATGGACTGGGCTGCTCTTGTCCAGTCATCTGCTGGAAGACCAACAACCCAGATGCTTCAACCCAAGCCATATAATTGGGAACAAAGCCCCAAGGACGGTTTACTTCTACATTCCCAGGCCACATGACTCTAGCTAGGTGGTACTAGAGCTCTACCTACATCAAAAAGGGCTCTGCTCCACGCCGGCAAAGACTGAGTTCCCTGTTGCTTGGCCCCTGCCTGAAAACACCTGTGGGCAGTGGAGGGAGGAGTCTGCATCAGCGGAGGCTATAAGAACTCTCCTGTCTGCTGTCTTAACATCTTGCAGCAGAGGAGGGCTCTGCTCCATGCCAGCAAAGACTGAGTTCCCTGTTGCTTGGCCCCTGCCTGAAAACACCTGTGGCCAGTGGAGGGAGGAGTCTGTGTCAGCGGAGGCTATAAGAACTCTCCTGCCTGCTGTCTTAACATCTTG
>CM034706.1:226886053-226896102 GCA_020142125.1 Phrynosoma platyrhinos
TGTTTGAGGAGGAAGAATGTTCCAGGAGTGAGGGGCGGCAAGCAAGAAGGGTCGAATCCGGGATGGAGCAGTGGAGATCCTAGGTTGGGACAGCAGGCCTTGAGTACTAGAACGGAGGGAACGGATGGCAATGTAAGGAGAAAGAAGTTCCCATTAAGCAGCTTCAAGGTAAAGAGGAGCTAGCCCATGCAGGGCTTTGAAAGTTAGCAACTGAAGCTTATATTAGATACGGAAGGGGAAAGGGAGTCAGTGAATAGAAGTTAGTAAAGGGGAAACATGGTCAAAACAGTGAGCGGAAGTAATGATGTGAGTGGCTGAATGTTGGACAGAAATTAGAAGGTGAAGATGAGAGAGGGGAAGCCCAGCTAGAAGGATATTACAATAGTCTAACTGGGAGACCACCAAAGCGTAGACCAGAGTCTTGGCAGTGGAGGCTGAAAGGAAAGGACGGATTTTGGCAATGTTATAAAGAAAAAATCTGCAGGCTTTGGCTGTGGCCTGGATATGGGGAATAAAAAACAGAGAGGAGTCAAAAATGAAACCGAGGCTGTGGGCTTCCTGGACCGGATGAATAGAGGTGTTGTCAACAAAAACAGAGAAAGAGGGTTGAAGGGAGGACTTAGGTGGAAAGACAAGAAGCTCCATCTTAGACATGTTGAGCTTCAAATGCCGATGGCGCATCCACAGAGAGACCCTGAGAAAATAAAAGTCAGTAAAGTAATCTCTGAGGTATTTGCACAAGGGTATTTGTAGGAAATTACTTGGACATTGACCACGCTAGATATTACCTAGTCTCTGAGATAAATGTGCTAAGGTATTGGTAGGAGACTAGTGATAAAAACACACTTAGTGATTCCTGAGGTAAAAGTTGTGGGTAATTGTAGGGAAATACTATTTACATGCCTCTTAAGAAAGTTAAAATCCCAGCAGTGGCTGAAATGGTGGAAGAACAGGAGGTTAGAGAAGAAATGGTAGCTAGTCTAGACCAGGGGTAGGCAACCTTTCCCCTTTAAGGGCCGAGGGACTTCAGCTCCCAGAATCCCAGGAGCTATTGGCCAACATGGCTGAGGCTTCTGGGAGCTGAAGTCCCTCGGCCCTTAAAGGGGAAAGGTTGCCTACCCCTGGTCTAGACTAGCTACCATTTCTTCTCTAACCTCCTGTTCTTCCACCATTTCAGCTGGATTAAAGGTCTAGACACTGCCCTTTCTGAACCTCAAGAAAGTTTAGAGATTTGGAAAATAAAAGAAAGAATAGAAATAGCTAGAATTGAAAAGGAGAGGCTTTTGAGGGAAAAAGAGATTGAAAAGGAGCAACAAATTGAAATAGAAAGATTGAGGGTAAGACAAGCTGAAATGGAGTTCCAACTTAGGATAAGAAGTTAGATCAGGGAATCCCTCAAACCCAGATGGTGGCTGAGGTAAATAGAGCACCTCAGATTGATATGAAGAGATTTCCAAGATATTATAAAGGGGACAATATTGATTCCTTCTTTACCAATTTTGAGAGGACTTGTGAAGAATTAAAAATAAAAGAAGACAGAATGAGTTATATAAGATCCCAAATTTTGGGGGGTCTAACAGAAATTTATGCTCAGATGAGAGCTGAGGAAGCTCAAAACTATGAGTTATTTAAAGAGATGGTGAAGCAAAGATTTGGCTTAACTCCAGAATACCACAGAAGGGAGTTTAGACAGATAAAGAACAGACCTGAGGAAACCTTTTCTCAATTGGCATGTAGGCTAGATTATTATTTAAAGAGCTGGATAGATGGTTATTGTTAGGCGTCGTAATGCAGTGCATGGAGACCACATAACATGAAGCACCAGGATCCAGACTTCTCCGATGAAGCAGGCTGCTTGTCAGCTGGAGAAACTCCTCTCTCCTTCCAGACAGAGCACAGAGACTCCACAGCCAGACGTCTCACGAATGAGCCTTTAATCTTTGTTGCTTTATATACAGATATGTACAGCATACACCAATGCAACACCAACAGCAAAACAGCAATACACAATCCCACCATCCAACAACCCACATGTGTGTCCAGAGGCTTGTGCCTTATATAGCCTGTGGTCCACATGGCTTTCTGGCTCTGCCTCTTCCTGCTGGACACCTGTCACTCACCTGAGTGACACTGCAGTTTCACAGCACTTTTGCAGCAGTTTCTGTGCTTCCTAGCACCAGGTGACTACCCCCATGATGTCATGTCCTGTAACATCAGCATGAGGTTGCATGACACAGCTGTGGCCAAATGCTGTGTCATCATGGCTGCTGCACTTTCCCACAATGTACATTTTCCCTTGGGACTCAATCCTATCAATCCCCTCCAAAATGTACAATGTGTGCACATCTCTTAGCTCACTTTTCATGGAGTGTTTGTGTGTGAACCTCTTAGTTTCCTTTATGTGTCATATCCCGCCAGCCTGACATTACCGATGTCCTCCTGCTGGTTCCAGTGCTCTGGTCTCCTGTCTGTGCCACTGTCAACCTGACCTAGTGCACCCCACACCTCAGAACCCTGTTCTTTTCCCCAGCAGCACTCTCCTGATATGCACCCCTACACTGGAATCTGTTCACCACTCCAGGCACATCTCTTCTAGTGCAACTGCACTCTGACCTAGATCTTCTGGCCTTCTGGCCCAGATGTTCTCCAGTCTGCCAATGCCTTGGCTGAACCTACCAATCCCCAAAGCCTTGAGCTTCCGCTGCCGCTTCTGGTGCCAAACCTAATTCCGATGCCATCCACTCATGCCTTTCCATTTGCAGAGCCTTTGTGAAGATGTCTGCTACATTGTCCTCCAACCTGATGTAGGACAGACACAGAACACTGTTCTGGACCATCTCCCTCACATTCTGATATATGACAATGATGTATTTGGTCCTGTTCTTCAAATTTTCCACCTCGGCCATGGCAATACAGGCCTGTGAGTCCTTGTGCACAATCGTTGGACCTGTGCACTCCTCACCAAGATCCTTCAGAAGCTGCCTGATCTACTGTACCTCCCCTGCCATCTCAGACAAAGCTGCAAACTCTGCCTCTGACATGCTCAGTGCCACACAGCTCTGCTTCCTGCTCCTCCAGACCACAGGACTGTCAGCATACCTGATAAGCAACCTTGTTACTGACTTCCTGGCATGCATCTCTGATGCAAAGGAGCTGTCTACATAACAATCCAGCTGGGCTTCAGATCCCTGCAACACCAGCTTCTGCTCCTTACTGCCCTTCAGGTACCTCAAAAGTCTTTTGACTGCTGTCCAGTCCTCCACCTTGGGACTGCTCACCCTTCAGCTCAGCACGCCCACAGCAAAAGCTATGTCCGGCCTGGTGTTGTTGGCGATAAACATGAGACTGCCAATGACTGACCTATACAGATCTGCATGCTCAAACACCTTGTCAGACTCTGCACTGCTGGTGAACCCTGGAGTTATGGAACTTCTTACCACCTTGGCATTCTCCAAGCCACACTTCTCCAGCAACCTTTCAATCTTCCTCATCTGACTTAGCAACACCTTGAGGTTCCCCAGGTCCTTCAAAACAAATTTCTTGGCCAACTCTGCCTGCATGGCCTTCACCTCCTGCTCTGTCTGAGCAGCCACACAGAGGTCGTCTACATAAATTACCTCCTCTCCTGTACACACATGCATCCGCTACACTGCATGTGAATACAAGCCTCACCAGCTCCTCATGGATGCACATGTTCCAGCAGCACACACTCTGCTTCAAACCATAGAGGGCCTTCTTGAGTCTGTAGACCTTTCCCTCTTTACCATCATCAAAATATTCCACCACCAATATTAAAAGTACCCTTTGCATTTTACTGACATCATTTTGAATGAAGAAATAAAGGGCAATATCTGTTATAAGCTAGACATGATTAAGTATGAGGTGGGGAGAGGGGAATGAAAATAAAGAAGCAATTTACAAAGGAAAAGGCAACCTATTTGTTTCTGCAGCAGTTTATGAACAACCTTTGGTATTTTCCTTCACAAACATGCTTGTTCAATATTATCTTCTCTAGTCCTGGCGTTATGATGTCTAATGACCTGATAACAACTCCAGGTCATTCCTTTCAACAATCCTCCTACCTCATTGCTTGGCTAATTTTGAATGTAGTTGATTGGCTGCACTGTCTTCAACTCTTTATGAAAGACTTTCCCTTCTGTGATATGTCCCTCCCTTCTTTCCACTTTGAATTTCATACTATTGTCAGAAGAGGAATAGAACAGTAAGCCACTTTAACTATAAGTCTATTCTTATTTAGACACTGAAAACACATCAGCAAGTGATGGGGCTTCTTGACTGCAGCCAGCCTTTAGTATTGTGGCTTTTTAAAAAATAAACAAGCAAAAGATCACCAAGGCTATAATTTAGAAGGAAATACATCTTCAGAGGGACATACAGGTGATGTAAGGAAACTGTTATAATAGGGATTAATAATTCACCAGAATAAGCAACAGGAGATTCAGGTGAAAGTATGTCCTCTGGCATCTTGTCCTAGCACAGTCACTTCAACAAACCTGTAATATGAGTGAAATGCTGTCTTTGTCTTTTCACACTGAACATAGTGAAATTACAACTGAAAATTCTGATTTGGCTCATCAATGTCCAAAGCAATACTTGGTCAGAGCTGCAATTGATAACAGGGTCAGCTGAATCTGTATTAGGTTAAATGCTGTTCTGTGTTTTGCCTTTTTTGTTTTTTGTTTCTCACACAAATCCCTCAGACTGGATGTGGCTGACAGCTAAGAACATCTGCATTCGAAATTTAGCCTCCTCCCCAAAGGAGTTATTTCTAGGTAGCTTTCTCACGCAAACGCAAGTGCCATTTGCAGTCATCAGGACAGTCCATCTGAACTCTCTCACCTGGGAAGATGACTCATCAGTGCAACTACACATTTCATCCTAGAATGGGAAACCAGGCAATCCTTAATAAATGACTGATAATTTTATTTGAGAATCTCCACAGGTGAGAAGTAATACTGATAATCCTCCTTTGCCCAACAATAAGTAAAGTGTACAGAATAATTACATGCCTACATGATTCCCAAATGGAGATAATTCTGACTGGCTATGACTAAATTGGACTCCTGAGTCTGTAAGAAAAACATCAGGCTTGGTTTTTAATGACACCTATTATTCCTGAAGTAGATAATTCCATGACTGTATATTTCCTTTAAACACAGGCTGTTTCCCTAAAATCCTTTGTCTTCTTTCTGGAATAAATTTTGGCTGCTGCCTACTTAAATATGTTTTCACTAATATTGTGGAAACACAGTTCTAAGCAAGGACTCTTTGCTGTTCTTAATAAGCCGTAATGGAATATGTCTTAGTAAACATATATGAATTTTATTTACTCTTTAGTGAAAATACTAGCTGTGCCTAAGGACTGCAGTAATCTGATTTGATTCTGGGGTTAAAAATGGCAATTTCAGCAGGGTACAAATGTCTTTTTAAAAGAACATTTGTGTGATTGTCTTTCTCCAGTCTTGCTCAGCATCACTTTTTCCTCTGGAAGCTCCCAGAAGCAGGGAGATTCTAAACAAGGTTTTATTGAATCCTCATCCAGCTTCATTCATAGAAGTTTCCAGTGGGTCCAAGCATGTATATCTTCTCACTACTTCTTCCAGTTTTTTCCTTAACACAGAATATCCATTAAGGGAGGAAAAAAAGAACAGCCTACAGAGTGCCTTCAGGCCTAAATGCCCTAAAGGCACCAGAATCTGTCTGATCTTGAATGCTAAGAAGGAGCAGGTCAGCTTGGTTAGTATTTGGATGGGGGACTAACAAGAATACCAAGTGCTGTAGGCTATATTTCAGAGGAAAGCGATTGCCAAACAATTATGATATTCCTTGCCTAAGAAAAAACTATGAAATTTGCAGAGTTGCCATAAGCTAGCATGTGACTTGAAAGCATGCGTGCACGCACACATGCACACACACACACACAAGTACCTTCAGGGTATTAGCACTAGCATTCTGTCAGAAAGTAGAGTTAGTTGCAAGTATGTTGCAACCAAATCATATGAATTATTAAGATAATGTCACAAATCAGGTGTTATGCCTGATATTACAGTGTCACTGAGACCATGCCCACCACAAATTCAAAGAATGTCTGAGGGTGTCTTGGGCTAGGTAGGTTACCTCTTTTTTCTGCTGTTGATGCCTATATTAAAGAGAGACAGGGAGAGGCTGGAGGTGGGGAGAGAGAGAGATTGGATACAGTGAATAGGTGTGAGGTTAGCGTCTACAATAACACATCTTCACTTATTTTGAAAGGCATTTGGGAGTTATTTGAAACCCCTCTCCTCAATACCAACCAATTAGATTTTGCTACAGGATGAAATCACTGTGGTCAAATGACTGGAGTGGATATTAAGGACAAGAGACAGCAGTTTAACAGAGCAAACACAAACTTTGCCAGGACTATATAGAACAAACTGAGGCTATCATACTTTGGGCATTTCATGAACCTGCACAACAGATTAGAAGAGACTATAATTCTTGGAAGATGGTAGGTAAAGAGGAAGACAACAACACAGGTGTATTGATTCAATCAAGAAAAACCATGGGGCCAAGTTTGCAAGACTTGGACAATGCTGTTAATAGGATTCATAGGATCAAGATATGTTGAAGTTGACTTGACAGCAGTGAGCAACAACACACAAAATGACTGAAACAGAGAGGTGTATTTATGAAAAACAATGCAGTTTCAGCTTAATCCCAGTGTACAATAGACCAGTGCATCTCAAGCTATCTGATATGGGGGACTGCACATTCTTTTTCCAATGTGCTAGGGATCAGTAGTATATCTGTACCTAGTGTCTACAACTGTTTCTTTTCTTCTGAAAACTCACCACAAACCAAGGAGCAGATGGTCTTGCACTACTCCAGGGACTACCATTGCAATAGACTGCTTTCTAATGTGTTTTTTTTTAACTTTTTATAGTCTAATCTTAAAACTGATAAAGTTTACTACTGGTAAAGTTGAAAGCAATAGAACAAAGGGAAGGTAGACAGATGCAAGAAGCCACAGCCTTGAGTTTGCAAGAGCTAAGCAGAGCTTCTAATAGCAGGGTGTCTTGGAGGTCTCTCATTCATAAGGTCACCATAAGTCAAAGTTTACTTCAGGCAATTTACAACAAATCCTATCATTATTTTCAGGATAGTTTCAGTTGGAAGTTTGTTTTCGTATACCTGTATATTGAATGTATCAGAATCTTGTAATGTTTCTGATCCTGTAGTTCATTAGTTGAAGTGTGCTTATGGCTATACAGCCTATGTTGCTAGCACAGATAGTATACATGTTGAATTTTCTTCTATGTACCGGTAGTTTAAATCAAGGAAAATTGTGTGTTCATGTCAGGAAAAAAATTTGGGCTCAAATGTGCTTAGTATTTAGTTACCAGTCATTTTGAAGGACTGACATGCCTCTTTCTTCTCTGTGTTTCCCCATGATAACTGACAGGAACATCTGAATGAGCTTATCTAAATTGTGTATCAGATCATGGCTATAAAGGACAGGAAAGGATAAGAAAGAAGAAAACACTCTCACATTTACTGGAAAAAGATGCTTCAGGCCAAAACAGAAACAAAAATCCTTACCCCAAAACAAAGTTCAACACATGCAGGAGGATAAAATAAATCATTTATCAACTTGCCTGAAGAGACCTGAAATGAGGAAAACAGTAAAGAGAGGGAGAGACATACACCCATGATTGTATTTTGAATCCTGTTAAATGCCAATGAAATCTACAGTTGTAGATCTGGGAGGTGACATATGATGGCTTTCAACTTATTTCTTAATTTTTCTGGGTCCATTAATCACTCAAGCATATAAGCATAATATGCCTATTAGTTGAGAAACAATTTCTTGCAATGGAGAGAGATGGTTTCTGAGAGAAAAATTCAGAGCAAATCATTGCCTATTACAAACCAGTGAACAGTTCCATGAACACCTGGTCTTTTAGCATTGTTTTAAATATGATGAAGACCTTCTCAATGGATGAGAACCACTGCAGAGTCACTGCAGTCAGCCCTTGAGCATTGGAGACAGCATCTGAACACTGGAGTACTAATTGCCAGACAAGTTATACCAACTGAACAGCTAGCCCTTAATGCCCCCCAATGAGAACAGAGCATAATGCAGAGCTCAGAATTTACTTTCAGGGGTTACAGTTCCCAGAATCCCCCAACCAGCATTATGGAAACACTGATTCAAAATATAACTTTTCCTAGCTTTGAACTTTTGTATCTTAAATATGAAAGTCTGCTGCCAGTGCTCTGCTCCACTTATCCATCATTTTCTATTATTGCATGGTAAGCAAGAAATAGAGCCTGTCATGGGACTATGCAGAATGAACCTGAGATCACCAGATATATAAAACAGATTTAGCGCATTGCTCCCAGATATTCCCAATTGCACCTTTTAAGTTTCTTTCATGTAAGAGGAGTCTACTATTCAGTCTTATGGGGAAAGGCAAAGATAACTCTTCAGAGATTCCCCCTGATTTGGATGGCCTCACTATCACTGACATAAATCCACCAACGGATGTCATGTGTCTTTGTGTACAGACAGACGAACTGGGACTTCATGCAAGTCTTCTCTGCACATACACACATGCACACACACACTATAATAAGTAATACCTTGTGGCTAAGATTCTATCCCATTAGGGCAAAGCTGAGGTCCATTTTCACGTCACTTTTTTGACAAAATAAGCATCTGATTCACTGCCTTTTGGCATGTCATATTGTGTCTGTGCAAGAGTGTTTTCTCTGACATGGTAGTCTTTTTCTATAAAAGGGCTCTATCACACACAAAACAAACCAAGAAATGGTGGCATGATTTTTCCTTATAATGCTGAGGCTAGGCTTTCATGGGTTTTCTCACACACACACCATAGTGGGCCAAAAGGACCCAGTCTTAGCTGGCTGCAAAAGAACTGGTATATTCTAGAAAGCAGGAGAGCAGAAATCAGTCCACACACCCCTCCTCAAGAACACACATTTCCTTCATGATAATCAGGATGCTTTGTGCTTTAATCAGTATCTCTCTTGGGGATTATAAATGTAGTAGTAACTGTTGTCAATGCTTTCTGCTTAACAGATGACAATCTAATAAGCTATTATAAGCCATGCTGCGCATAATTATAGTGTGTGGCTGTGTGCTAACCTCCCGACATTTCACTATAATGCGTTGTAGCAACATCTGTAAATGACTCAATAATGATGAATACACATGGCTCAGTCTCTCTAGGCTGGGGTTAAACAGCTGTTTCTGAATTGTCTGCCATTTTCCAGCACCTTGCTCATTCTGGTAAAGTACTAGGAAGCTGTGGCTACTTTTGAATACTGATGCAAAATTATATGCCCCACCTGCAATTCATCTTTTGATGCCATATAGACCTGCAGCTGTTTTGCTTATGACCAGACTTATATCAAGAAGAAAGCTGTTCAGACTGATGGAAGCATAGAAGTGGGTTTCTCATCATTTCTCAGGTTCCTTTATCTCAGATTTTGCCTGGGGGGGGGGAATTAAGAACTGACCATATTTCTGTTCCTCAGACTCCCCTGCAGAATATTAGATGGCAGCTGGTGGGTTTTAATCCAAACCTTTAAAGAGGGGGATCTAAAATGCGGGACCTATTTTGAGGGGTAGAGTTCAGCACCTTGGATAAAATTGGATTAAAATCAAGAGCAGGTTCACTGCACATTGACATGAAGCCACCAGCTTTCACTGGAGAGTTTTGTGGTGTACAGAAGGCATTTGGTGTGGAAGGGGTGAGATGGCACTGTGATTGTCCACCACCAGAGCAAAAAGCAAAAGTAGAGTCGTTATTCTCTCATTCTCTATTCAATAAGCCCTGGGGGAGGTGTAGTCCAAAAATATAACTTCCTTCCTTACTTCCTCACTTTATTTATATATTATATTTTATATTCTCCCAAATGGGACCAAAAACAGCTCAAAACATGAATTAAAACAAGGTGCATGAATTAAAAATAAATAATAAACAAGTTTTTAAAACAATTAGCTAAATGACCACATTAAAACA
>CM034706.1:226896202-226920266 GCA_020142125.1 Phrynosoma platyrhinos
TCGGCCCCACAGCTCAGCTTCTTGGGGCAGCCCCGTGCCACCTGTCTGCTTCCCCCCCTTAGTCATCTTGGCTTCCAGGGATAGTTCAGTCTTGATTTGTTCAATTGTTTGTCTTTTTGGCCATCCACAGTATCCTCAGCACTCTTCTTCAGCATCACATCTCAAATAAATTAATTTTCTTCCTAGCTCCTTTCTTCACTGTCCAGCTCTCACATCTGTACATGGTAATAGAGAATACAATGGCTTGAACGATTCTAACTTTAGTGTTCAGCTGTACATCTTTGCATTTTAGGATTCTGTTTAGTTCTTTCTATTATTGTACCGTATAGTTTATACAGCATTGGCTAAGATCCTGTAATGGGAATTATACTGCAAAGTTCCACCAAGGCAAAACTATAATACATCTCCCCTCCTACAGGGTTCACCTCCCTCCTGAAGAGCCCCCATGGCCATTTTCTTGTCAGTGGAGAGTGGGGGACATCAGGGAAGCATCTAGTTAGGCCTCTAGAGACACCAGACACATAATAATGACAACACCCTCTGGGACCTCCAGAAGGTACAAAAAAGATCATGCAGAATGCCTTTGTTGTTCTGTGCCTGGTTATAAGGAAAAGAGAAAGGTGTGTTCTGCAGGGATTTTGGGGAAAGAAGGTAGTGCAATGACCATAAAAATGCAGTGCACAGCTATAACTTTACACTCACGTATGTCACTGTCAGGATGACAGTCATAATCTTTCTGTATTGGCACAAAACAATTTTAAAAATACACTGTGATGTGTGTGTGTTTGACTGTGTTCAGAAAAGAAGATCTTTCAACACTGGTGCTTCTTTGTCCCTAGCCGTAAATCTTCCCTTCCTTACTAAAGGAAACTGAGGACACCTACTGCCACCTGAAATGACATTTGTGTTGGAACTATACCCAAAGGTGATAGGCTATGAAAATGATAGAAGAGTTTCCATAGGGAAATGGCTTTTCAGGAGACATTGGGCATGGTATTAGTCTGTAAGTCAGAGGCAGAGAAACTCAGGCTGTGTGGCCAAATCTAGTCTTTTTCTGATCCCAATCTGAACCACATTCCTTTGTAGTTCCTTAGATGGGCACTCCCCATGACTTTTGTATACACTTTGCCCCATTCCATAAGGTTTAAACAACCTTCCTAAGGCTTAGTAACTGACAGGAAGAACTTTAAATTAAAATATAATAATGTGATTGTCTAGTCATGTCCAACTGTAGGAGATGGTGCTCATCTCCGTTACTAAGCTCAGGGAGCCAGCATTGTCAAAGACGATTCTGTGGTTGTGTGGCCAGCATGACTAAACACTGAAGCTCATGGAATGCCGTTACCATCCCGCCGAAGTGATACCTAGTTTCTACTTGCACTTTTTCATGCTTTCAAACTGCTAGGTTGGCAAAAGCTGGAACTAGTGATGGGAGCTCACTCTGTCACATGGTACTTGGGTCTCAAACTGCTTAGCCATTGCATTCCTGATTGGGGGGGAAATGCTAAAAGTTAAAATATGATTCAGTCAAATTATTTTGTCTTTGGCCCAGTTCACCATTGGAATGCAGCCCTCAAGTGCTACTCTGAAGTTCCCCATCTTTACCATAAGGGACCTTGCCCATCTGAAGGCCTAGCAATGTGATTACTGATGCCAGCTCAGAGCAATTTGGGGGGGGAAAGATTAATCAATAGATGCCCTTTCTTTGTTGTTGTTGTTGGGTGCCTTCAAGTTGTTTCTAACTTATGGGGACCCTAAGGCAACCCTGTCATGGGGTTTTCTTGGCATGATTTGTTTAGAGGAAGTTTGCCATTGCCTTCCCCTAAGGCTGAAAGTGTATGACTTGCCCAAGGTCACTCAGTAGGTTTCATTTCTACCTGGGCCATATTGAAGGCCCAACACATTTCATCCAGTTCCTCCTAGAACTTTGTGCCAGGAGGGAATTGTTTTAAGTACTTACTCAATACACTATCTTTGGCGGTATATACTAGCTAAGATCCTCATAAGTCCATATCCTCCAAAAGTTCACAGATGAAAACCAGGATGCATGTATCCAGAGTGTGGTCAGATGGCAAAAGTTACAAATGAACACACAACCTAGAGAAATTACAGCAGTTTCTTTTTGCATGTGCCTACAGGGAAGGACAAGATTCCACTCATCTTCTTCTCTCCCTCTTCCCTGCTGAGTTAATTGAGCAGAAACTTTGCACTTTGAACTCAGTTTGGCACAAGTGTAGTAAGCAGGGGACAAAGAGGGAAAGTAAGCAGAGAAGAAAGAAAATGAAATGTTTTAAAAGCAGCTGGGAAAGTGAAATGACAGAGGATTAATTGAGACTCTCCCCACCAAATCAGGACAGCTGGAGTGTATGGAAGTCTCTGTCAGTACACTTAATGGGAGTCAGTACAGGAAGTAGAATTTATTTCCTCTGCCCAGCTGGTTCCCCCAGTGTAGAACAGCAACATCATCTAACCACTGATTGGATGTGGGAGTGATCCTCTTTAGCACAAAGAAGAAAAGGAGTTAAAGCTGATCTCTCATCCCTTGGTACTCAAGATCAGTTGGAACAATCCTAGATGCACCCCCACAGCCAATTAAGTGTACTCCCATTAAGTGTACTGACAGAGACTTCCATACACTCCAGCTGTCCTGATTTGGTGGGGAGAGTCTCAATTAATCCTCTGTCATTTCAAGGATGGAATTGGAGCTGTCCATCCACTGGCTGTTGCCACATGCCAAAATGGGGGCTCTGTGGAAGAAAGTATTAGATACCTCCCTGCATATGTCACCAACAGGATGCTGGCCACTATGTTCTGGTGTTAAAGGGGGAGAATGAAAAACTGTAGCTCAAAACTTCAGAAATAAGGAAAACTCTAGACAAGGAGATGTCTATTATGTTCTATTCTAGTCTATGAATAGATGATGTCCTGTTTAGACTCAAAGAGGTTCTTTATCCAAATAAAATCCAACCTAGATGAAGACTGGAATGGAATATGTGGTGAGTATTGCAAAATCTATGTGCTTTTAGGCATAAGGAATCAGTGTGGGGATGCCTTCAGATTTAACTGATCTCTTGTTCAACATGTCAAGTTCTGGAATTACCCAGATTCTAAGATGTGCTAACTTTCTGGGATCAATAGAGTGATCAAGTGGACATGATGTCATTCCTTTATATCTAGTGGAGATAAAGATATATCAGTAAAGTGAAGCTTTTGCCATCACTCTCTGTCAAAAATCCATCTTCTCTATAACTTGTGAGTGCTGGAGTCCTGCCCTCTTTGGACACTGCTAACTCAGGGATTGGCTTCAGTATTATTTGAACTGGCTTTCTGGACCCCATTGAAATGGGGTGGAGAGGAAACTCCCAGGGGAGTTGACTTTGGGGTGCTGTCCTCTCAACCCCACAAATAAAGAATCAGTAGAGTGTGTCATGTTAGTACTCTTTGACTAGAAAGTAGAGCTGGTGCTGATGCTTGCTCGTTTGTTATTACTGTTTTCTTCATTAGCTTACAAAAAGAGGGGCAGAGAGCTTTGTTCCTTATAATGAGATAATACATACCAACCATTTTCACAGACAAGTGTGAATCTCTGATCCCAAATATTTCGCAGACAAGTAACAAGCAGCTTTCCCTTACACTCCATCCCACTCCACATTGCCTCTAATGACCCATCACAGATTGCCACACACTATAAAATCCCATTAAACTCAACAGCTATAGTGATCAGGTTCAATGCTTGGGTCGGGTAATTCTGGGTCATCATGTAATTGACAGAAGAGCATCAGGGAGTGGGGGGAACATGGAGGAGGTGAAGTAAATTTAAGAAAGCTTTCAAAGGACTGGTCTATTGGTTCTGTTTAGTTTGAAGACCTGCATCTCCTTCTTCTAAGTTTGTAAAGAATGGCAAGCACTATTTGACATGATAAAATTCTGATGCACTTAAAACATATTAGAATATTTGCACTTTACTCAAAGCGGGGGGAGGGGGGAGGGAACTGGATTCTAGCCAAAGTATCCTCCCAAAGGGTGGCTATATGAAGAACTGGTCTCCGGGCACCCAGCCTGCAGTGCTGGCTGATCAGTTTTCTGCGATGTTGTCAAACACTAACATGCTGTAGCATAACAAATGGAACTCAATTTCAAGGTAGCATCAATTAGCATCAGCAGGCTTCAATGCGCTTAGTGTTCCCAAGCGAGTTATCTCAGAGTGTGAAATCTCTTCCACAAAAGCTCCAAATTGTCCCCTCACCCCAACACATATCATTCTTGGTCCCAACAGGATATGATTTTGCAGTGTTTAAGTATAATTAAGCAGACAGCATGACACAGACAACAGCCCTATCTATTCTCCAGCCTGCTGATGATGATTATCATTAGTGATGGTATCTCTGAGTTCAACAAAGGAAAATGATGAGATCTCTTAAATAAGAGAGTTCAAGGCTTCTACAATTCCCAACAAGAAGAGATATACAGAAATGGGGGGGGGGGGGACAAACTAAGCAATCAAAGCTAACTTCCAATAAGGGAAGACAAATAGAGAAGTACAGAATGACATCCAAAAATGTAAACTGTAGAAATATTGGGGGGGGAGAATTATTAAAGGGAGCATGGATTCAAAACATGAAGTTAAATGAGGAATAGTATTGCAAAATGAGATTAAGAAGCTTGCACATATGCATAAAGGGATCAATGCAAAAACTACACCGGCTGCTCTAACAGCAATTTAGCAAAGCAAAAGAATGGCAAAGAGCAAACATCTGCAATGAGAGGGAGCAAGAAAACAGCAGTATGCCAGTTGTATTCTATCAAACAATGGAGAAATCCCTCTGGTTTGGAAGTATCTGTGAGCACATGCTGGATCTCTCAGCACAAAATATCTGAAAGCAAGATTCACATCTCACTCCCAAAGCTGCATCAGCCTCTGAGGCTGAGTAAGTGAGGGGGAAGAAGGTTACTCTCCCCACTGAAAGGAAAGAGAAAAATTAAGGAAGCAACTTTGTGAGCTTTCACTTACCAGGCAGTCTTCTGTACCCTGAGACTGGCTCCCTGGCACCTTCCTCAGTCCACTCCACAGTGGATTGCAGCAGAGGAGAGGACTGTGTGTTTCTGTGGAGTTTGAGATTCTCCCCCTTCACTATGCATGAGATGACTGCAGCTACACTGGAATTGGCTTGGAAGTCCACATGCACGCACGCACACGCACACACAAGTCTACAATTCTGATGCCTCAGTACACTGCTCTACAGTGATGCAGCCAGCCAGCTTTCAGCTCACATCTGGGCTTAATGAACACAAATGCACACACACACATATTTCTGAATGTGCAAATGATTTGCACAAGCTCACCACCTGTTTTTAGCTTGATTTTCATGTAGGTTAGGTAATACAAGAACTGAAATAGCAAGGGACAAGATGCTAAGTTGCTTGAATTCTGCTTCTTTATTATTCCTTTGGGAAGACTTGATAGACCTTCAGAAATGTGCTGACCACTTCAGAAGCCACATTTTTTTGTTGTGTATATTGTTTAATATTACACAGGAAAACACTGTGGTGCATATTTCTACTTGGTACAGATGGGTACTATGACATTATTTTATTAATTCCAAAAAGTAGTTCCCTACTGACTTATTCCACCAATTCTTCTCATAGTAGCTTCACTCTGCTATCCTATTCTTTTTGTGACTTTACAAAAAAAAACTGTTGTTTAACAGAATTATTTGCAAGCATCTAATCTCCACACAAGGCTTTACACAAGATTTGACAGGAAAATGAAAATGATGGCTATTAGGCAAATTATTTGTTTCCATTGTTTATCTGTGGTCTTTTTCATGCTATGTAATAACTGTATAGTATAAAAGAGATCACAGCATCAGAAGCAGTGAATAAGAAGGATTATGTGAAGCAGCTCCAAAAGAATAAGGGCAGCCCTACCATGTGGGAACAGAGGCTGAAATGAATGGCAGGGATGGCAGCCAGTTTCCCAGCCATTTCTTCTGAGTCTCCTACTTCATCTGTTGACTTCTATCCTCTATCCATCTTTCTAAGCAAGCAGTGGTGATATTTCCTACTTGAAGACCTAGGGCCTTTACAGACTGCCAGAAATAGTGCAAATCAGTCCACTTTAACTGCCCTGGCTCAGTGCTAGCAAATCATGGGAACTGTAGTTTATTGTGGCACCAGAGCTCTCTGACAGAGAAGGCTCAATGTCTCAGAAAAAAATACAATTCCCATGATTCCCTAGCACTGAGCCAGGGCAGTTAAAGTGGATGCAATTTGCACTATTTCTAGCAGTCTGCAAAGGCCTCTAGGCTCTGCCAGTCTCCCAACACATCATAGCTGTCACCACTAGGAAAGCTCCATGACTGAGCAAGGAGACAGACTGACAGCCATTCCAGGTCTATTGTGTATGAGGGTTGTCCACATGGGCCAGAAGGCCCATGTCCAATCCCCCCCCAGCCTCACATCATCCAATTCAGATGATGCAGGACAAAATCCCAGGGCCAGAATTGGGCCTGATCTGACCAGACTGGACACAGATCCAGTGGATTTGGCCGAATCTCAGGGTAAACAGCCTTTACCCCAGGTCAGTTTGACTCCTTTACTCCAGGTCAATTTGACCCTGGAGTTTCTGGAACTATGCAGCAAACCCCATATATTTATATGGCCCCATGCACTCCTTTTCTTGCCACATAACTGGTAACCCTCTTGGATCACTCAGGTGACCAATATGACCAAATTTAATTCTTACTTGGTTAGAACTACTCAGGTCTCTGAGCTCAGGAAGGACTAGCAGGTCTGTACAACTCACAAGAGACAAATGATAGACGACATGGCCAAGACTTATGAATTCAGTGCAGTTTCCATATATGACAGACAGGATTACTCTTCACATGAGGGCTGAATATGCTCTTTCCCTTTAGAATTCAGGGATATGGGTTGGGGTATTTTGTCCTCCTTTTAAAGTCTTCCCAGTTGAAATGATAGTCTCATAAAAATTAAGCCACTAAAATCTGAGCTCCCTTCATTGAAAATTGAGCCTGCACATTCCCATGTTGGGTTCCATTTCATGGTCATGATAGACAGCACACACAGTTTTAATGTGGCCATTCCAGAGTGTTACTTTTGGAGCTATAACCTCCACAATCCCTAGGCAGCATGACCACATTCCAGAAATTGTAGACTAAAAAGGTAATTTTTCCAGACTCTGATAAGGACTGTCTTGTAGAATTGTTTGAGAGCCTTGGTATATTGAGAGGCAGTTGATTAATACTATAAATCAGTGGTTCTTAAACTTTTTAGGGATACTGCCCCCTTTCTCTTGGATGACAATACTAGCGCTCCCTCCCCCAAACATGTATTTCTTTATATGAGTGTGGAGAGAAGGCAAGTTAGAGCCAGCCCTGGTGACAACCAACCAGGACTGAGCTGGCGACAGCCAAATGAATGTTGGGCTGTAAGGGGGGAAATTCCATTAGGAACAGTTGGAAGTCAGATAGGGATTGGATTCCAGACAGTGAGGGTCTGGTGGAGAAGGTTCCAGAGTGGAAGAGGGTTAAGGTCCTGAAGAGAGGGGCCTAAGACCCATACGAAACCCCAAGCAAGGGAGTTAATAAAGAGAATCTCCTGAGGGGTATTGATAGCCTTAGAGGCTGGTTAAGAAATAGTGGTAAAGGTACCCAAAGAAGGGCTAAGAGTATCCTGTGGAGATAATTGAAAGTGTTCTAAAGAAGGGAGTGTTTTAGAGTACAGTGGTACCTCTACTTACGAAATTAATCCGTTCCGACAGCCATTTCATAAGACGAAAATTTCGTAAGTAGAGGCAAATTTAACATTGAAAATGCCTAATGCGTTCCACAGCGAGGCCGGGGCCGGCCTCGCTGCTCTATGGGCCTGGTCGCTGAAGCGGTGCTGTCCCTTTAGCCCTGGCATGGGCTTGGCTTCCGAAGCGGCCACTTCGGAAGCCAAGCCCATGGAAAAGAGAGCCGCGGCTAAAGGGACAGTGCGGCTGTCCCTTTAGCCATGGCTTGGGCTTGGCTTCCGAAGTGGCCGCTTCGGAAGCCAAGCCCATGGAGCGGCTCCTTCACACCGATCTCATACGTAGAACAATTTCGTAACTTGAAGCAAAAATACTCGGAGGCGCGTTTCGTAAGTCGAATTTTTTGTAAGTGGAAGCATTCGTAAGTAGAGGTACCACTGTATTATTATTTGTAACTGTAACCAATTATAACAAGTGCAGCAAGACCAAGTGAAACTTTGTTACTTGTATCATAAATAAAGTTTTGTTGTTACTTTATGAAACATTTGTCTACAGTGCAAATGAATATCCACGCTACTAAACTCTATACAAGATAGGTTATACCAAAGAGTTTTAGAAGAGGTTTGCATAGGGGTGGTGGCAGCTGTGGGACAAAAAGGGTCCGTGGTGCAGTTACAAATGAAAGAAAAGTAAAAGTGCACTTCACAATGAGGTCTACTGCTCTACTGAACATTCAAAACAACCAATCTCCTTCGCTGCTTCCTTTGCTACCTGGTTATGCTGGGAGTGGTAACCAAGGAGCTTATCGCATGCCTAAATAAGCTGGCTTACCTTTGCTGGATTCAGTCTTCTTCTGAGATACCCCCCAATGTTATCATATATAAATAACCAATGATTTAGCTGCAATGCCACCAGCCATGTCAGACTCGTGCCAAAGCGTGCTCAGCCAGCCCTAGTTTGAAGTCAGAAGTTTTTGACTTCTAAAATTTGGTGGCTGAGCACTGCTTTGACCCAAGTCTTACCCGGGCTATATTTGGTCAGCAGCATCGTGACTAAATTGGTGGCAATTTACATATGATAACATCGGGGGTATCCTGGAAGAAGATTGAAGCTGACAAAAGTAAGCCGATTTATTTAGTGGAGTGATAAGCTCCCAAGTAGTTGGCTGAGCAGTGACTGAGAAGCCTTTCACCCATGCTAGCCTTGCAGCAGAGGTGTCACTAAGGGGCATGTGGGGTGCAGGCCATACTGTGTGACACCATAAGAACCTAGGTGTTGGGATGCAACCTCCAGTCCTGGATGGGGTCATACTATCCTCTAAGGACTGTGTTCACAGTCCGGGGGTGTTCGTGGATCCGTCGCTTCCAATGATAAATCAGGTAAATGCGATGGTCAGGAGTGCCAGTTATCAGCTTCAGCTGATACGCCAGTTGTGCCCTTTCCTGGAAGTTAGGGACCTTGAAACTGTGGTGCACACACTAGTAACCTCTCATCTTGATTTCTGTAATGTGCTCTACATGGGGCTACCCTCGTACATGGTCCGGAAACTTCAACTAGTACATAATAATATGGCAGCCAGGTTGGTCTCAGGAACATTGAGAAGAGACCATATAACACCGATCTTAAGATCACTTCACTGGCTGCCCATTAGTTTCTGGGCCCAGTACAAGGTGTTGGTTATCACCTTTAAAGCCCTAAATGGCTTGGGTCCAACCTATCTTCAGGACCCCCTCCTCCCATATAATCCACCCCACACACTCAGGTTTTCTGAGAGGAATTTGCTGCAGCCTATAAAAACTAGAATATCCCAGAGGACCTTTTTGGCAACTGCTCCCACATTATGGAATGGCCTGCCAGATGGGATCCGTCATAATGCCACCTTAAACAGCTTTAAAAAGGCTGTTAAGATGGGTCTCTTCTGGCAGGCCTTTCCTGAATAGATATCTCGGCCACCAAAACACAACCATCCTGTGTATCCCTGATTTGACTGTAGTTATTGTTGTTAATTTGGGTTATTATTTTAACTGTGTTTTAAATTGTCACAATTTAATAGTATTTTAAGGGGTGGGTGGGATCATGGGATATGAATGTATATTTTAATGTTGTAACCCTACCCGGTTGTGTTATGCAGAGGGACGAGATAAAAATAAATTTTATTGTGATTATTATTATAAATGGGATGACACCAAGATCATCATGTTAGCAATGCCACTGCTGGTCACTAAACATCTACCTTTTGGAAGAAATGGGGCATAGCATTAATGTACCTTGTAAGACATGAGGAACTCAGTGGAAGAGAAGATGTGGCCAAAAAGTGGAGCAAATGAGGCCTCTCCTTTCTCCATGCACTGAGCTTTAAACAAAGCCTGGGAGAAGAGGAGGAGACAGCACAGGCACAGCCCCTCCATTTTGGTGAACTTCAAGTCTACACCCCTCACCCATTCGCAGGTGGTAAATACAGGTGGAAAAAATGGGGACTCATGAATGGGATGCAGGAGGAATCCAGGGATTCTTCCTCCTCTTAACTCACAAAGCAGAAAGCTGTTGTTAGAATGGGAGACAACAGCCTCCAGATTCAGGAGAGGGGAGCAGAAGGAATCCAGGGAAGGAATCCACTCCCAAAGCTGGAAACTACTACCATCCGTTCTGACAACAGCCTTTTGCATGAAGAGGAAGAATCTCTGGATTCCTCCTGCATCCCATTCATGAGTCCCCATTTTTTCCACCTGTATTTACCACCTGCGAATGGGTGAGGGGTGTAGACTTGAAGTTCACAAAAATGGAGGGGCAACTGTATATGGAATTATTAGGGTGTATCATTAGTACAAAAAACATTATTAAGGATTCTGTATGGTTTGGTAAGGCAGGAAGTTAATAAGGGAGGATGTGACACCATGAGTTATTGCACCAGTTGATACCAATCCTAATGATGCCACTGCCTTGCAGCAAAGGCCAGTGTGGGCATGAGACCCCTTGGTCACTGCTCAGCCAGCTGCTTGGCTGCAGCTCCCAAAGTAACCAGGTGCAAAGGCAGAAGCTTTTCCCTGGAAAGGAAGAATGTCGGGGTGGACAGGGGCACAGCCTGTGTATGTAGTTTGCAGAGGCCATGTGCTTTGAACTGGAGACTGGCATGGACAGAAAAAAGGAGAGATTTTAATTACTGGAGCCACTCCAAGGCAAAGTTCTCTCTTCAAGAACTGACCCTGGATACTCCTCCCCCTCCTTCACCAGCGATGTGCCTTCCCCACCAGCTTCAAGTGTTCGCCCACCACACACAACCTTTGTTTCCTCTGCTACCTCTTCTCTTAGCCTGTCTGATAAAAGAAAGCAGAAACAGCAATGCAACTCTAACCTGCCAGCCAAGTCCTGGCAAAGCTCACAAAGCTTAAGCAGGATTCCAAAGTTGAAATTTCCTTTTTGCCACTGCTTCTCCCTGGCTGCCACTAACACCTCACTCAAGTTGAGGGCTCTGCAGATGGTGCAAAGTGCCATCTTGGAGCCAGAGAAGGGGAGGGGCAGCCGGATGCCCCAACCCCTCCCCAAGGACGTCATTGGAGCACCCGCCCTTGCACACAGTGAGCGCTCCGATAACATCCTCCCAGCCCAGCCTCTGCATGGGCTGAGCCGGAAGAGACGTGGAAAAGCCATGCAACGGCTCTTCCAGTGCCCTTTCTGGGACTAAAATAGTGCTCCTTTCCCAGTGGCTGAAAGGGTGGATTGGGGCCGAGGTGTGGGGCAGCCTCGGCCCCAATCCTCGACTTCTCAGGGCTGTTCACGGCCGCCCATCTGTAGAGGCCCTTGGTCAATCTGTCCCAAAATGGCATTGCTCCAAGCCACAAACACAATGCCCTGCACCCAAGCCTCATGAGAATTTCTCAAATGCCACTACTAGGAAAAGATGTAGCTAAGGGAGTGAGCTTGTGTGGGCAGGTGAAGAGTAGGAGACATAACCACATGAAGCAATCACAGCTGTGTGGTGGTTTTAAGGGACACTGAAAAGAGGTTTCATGCAACCCTCATCCCCACCGTGGTCCTAAAGGTCTCTGGTTCCCCTTGTCTTTCTTGAGCACCAATACATGAATGAAAGCCCCCCTGCCACCTCTTTTTCCTCTCACTGCCCCCCCTGCTGTCCCCTTTTCCTCCTCACCACCACCACCCAGATCTTTCCGTGGTCCCCAGAGGATGTGTACTGGCCACTGAGGGAATCACTACTATAAATGAATAAATACATTCAAATATGGACCAGTCATCATGCAAGTTACTTTAAGCCTCAAGAGAGGAAATGACCTAAATAAGAAGCTTGGAATTTTTAGGAGCCCTGCAAAGACAAAGAGCACATGAAATGTGTTTTCAGAAATATTTACAGTGAGTCATTAAACTCAATTCAGACCAACCAGAGGTTGTGACAGTTGAGTTCTACAAACATGCAGATTCACTTTTAATAATGCAAAGGCAATTCCCCAGATCAAAAGAAACCATCCCTAATGCACCTCTTGAAGATAACATATGGCAGCCACTTTAAGGTGCTTCCTTAAAAAAGGAAGTCCTTGCATTAACTCCAGGAAGGGTGGAATGGGTGCATTGCATAATCAAAGTTAATGGAAATATTGCAAAACCATTGGTCATTTCCAGTGGCATTTCTATATGTAAAAATGATTTTCAGGCCAATTCACAAAACCAAACCTAGCATGCTACAAATGTGGGATAGTCAATATAATGCTAGTACATGGTGAAAGCACTCATGTTCATCTATCTCACAGCTGAAACCATATTTCATGTAAATATACCGAGTGTTATTTAGATCAGAATACAGATATATTTCAATAACAGAATTGCTGACATTACCATTTTGCATCCACAGTCTTCTGATGTGTACCTGATAGAGAGATCTCAATTGAAAACATTGCTTTACTGTGACATTTATGTGTACAAACATTGCTGTAGATTCTTGGGAAATGCATTTTAAAAACACATTGCTTCTTGCATAGTGAAGATCTAAAGGATTCTGTAACTTTTATGTGTAATCCAGTCAGGGCCTTCTCCAGGCATTTTGTTGCCTGAGGGAGAACAGCAAATGGCAATGTCTAACAGCACAAGATGAGGAGCATCCACATGAGATAAAACATCCCACAAGCACCCCTCCCTAGCCCTGAGAGTAAAAATACAATAAAAGCGATTGTATGTTGTCCTTTCCTGACACCCCCAAAAGTTGTCCTTTCTCTGCTTAAAATCTGCTGCCTGCTGTTATGACAGACCTATCTGTTCACCAAGCACTCTGTAGACTCTTGTGGAATACAGGTCCTGCTTATAGTGACTCTAAGCAATACATGAGGCATCCAAACTGCAAGTAGAGATGCAGCAATAATAAAATAAAATCAATAGGCAATTATTGTCAGTACAGAAGCTGTCTATCAATCCAAAGTACTACCTTGGCCACTGAAGGGAGAAACGGGGTATAAAGAAACCTAAATGTCTATCGGACAATTCAGGACCTCCTCTCAGGGCTGTTTTATAGCAGGGCCATGTCTATATTATCAGACCCACAGGGAGCAAAAAGTTCATCATTTTGAATAGAAGCAGGTAGCTAATCAGAATGCAAAAGCCAGTATTCAGATCAATCAGCATTTCCCACCATGACTCTTGGCAATGCTGCAGAAAATGGTCCTCAAACACTGTAGAAGTCTCATACCAAACACTACTTGTGTATCAAAGAAAACACGCCTTTTTTTTCTTTTTCTTTTTAACCAACCTTCGGGCAACCTGTGGAACTGAAGCCAGAGCAAATAACAAATTTCCCAATATCACCTCTATGAACAAAGCAGGTCTCCATGTTTGAATTATGTGAGTGGATTTCTTCCCATATTATCTGGATGAAATTTTAAAGCATCTTGTGTAAGATACAAGTATCTTATATCTATATAGACAGCATAAACTCAAGTATCTGTCATGTGCAGTCTCTGTAATAAATCAGCTAGAGATGTACAACAGATGTGCCCAGGAATTACAAGGTCATCAGAGGTCTGCACTTGTTTAGGCCATGTTAGTATTACAAGAAAACATATCCAGAGGGAGCTGTAACATCCAAAATCCACAAAACAGTGATATCTTTAACATAACCAGGAGTAGTCATGTTGACCATACAGGAAATTTCCCCCATGTTTGGGGGTGAGATTGTTAATCATCATTGCTCTTACAATATATCTGTAACTAACTGTCTGACTGTGCTCCTGTATTATAAACATATCTTGTATGTGCATGTTTGTTTATGATAATGCAATCTGGCTTACTTTAAAGACAAGTTGGTTTCTGTCATCCTCTTACATCCACTCTTTTAAAAGAACCAAATGCACATTCATCTGTTGTATTGTTTTGCTGTTGTTGTTGTTTTCCTACATTATGAGAATTACTGAGATGTGTTTGCCATCTTAGGATATCATACAAAATAAATGTTATCACTATTTTATTACACTAGAACCAGTGAAACTGAAGGGCAACCAATACAGGAACACACTCAATTTTATGAAGGTCATTGTTATAAGATGTGTTGATAGCTACTAAAGTATATGCTTACAAAAGGAATTGGACATTCATGAGGATTAGGCCCATCACAGACTATCAGGCAATAATCTAAGGGGCTTCTATACTCAAAAGCATCATGTCACTAATGAATGTTAGTTGTTGGTAAGCAATAGTGAGAGGCCTGTTTCCTTTATGCCCCGCTTGTGAGCTTCTTAGAAGCATGGGGGGGAGGGCATACTATGGGGTAAACACTGTGTCCTAGATGGACCTTTGGTCTGACTAAGCAAATTCCTCACTTCTTCTCATGCCTTAATACACCCTGCCTTCATCATAGATTCCTCCCTGAGGTACATCATCTATTTGAGAAATGTAAAACCCCAGGCTAACATGAATCATAATAATTCATGGCAATCAAATCTAATGCCATCATTCATCCTGTTTCAGGCTGTCTCCCCTGTCAAAACCACATCCCCAGTGACAGGACATATCAACAGTTTTGCTGATATATGGGATCATCCAGGATATGGTGAGATCTGCCTAGACACAAAACTACAATAGTTCAGAGAACATAGTTGTTGATGGCATTGGTGCCATCATGGATTCAGATTGCTGCCAGATATGATATCTTACAATCCAGTTTTAAGAAATGTTATGCCTGTATGCTCTTCATGGAAAATTATATATGGTATAACTTCCAAGCCATGGGCGGTCTGCTCTGAAGACTGGAAAAGGTTCCTCATTGGCTTTCATTGATCACTAAGTTTCTCTGGCCTTCAGTAAGCATTTACTTTGATCAGCCAGGCATTTCAGCAAAGAAATTTAATCTTATCGTGTTTTTAAAAACAAGCTTACCCTTTAAAGACAAAGAAAAAAAGGAAAGAAAAAACAAAACTGCATGGAGTGAAATTAATTTTTGCTTCTGGCACAAATTACACTGTCTAGACATTGGGAAAAGCCAATCTGAATATCCTCAGGCATTATCTCTTTAGGTTCAAAAGACATGAATCAACCAGACAGATCACTAGGCTGCCTGTATTCAAGGTTTGGCCACGTTTAGTGTGTGCTACAGCTTAGAGATAACTATAACTAGCAAGCAATGTGGGCTTAAGAGGGGAAAGAACCATTGTCACAGCTTTGTAGGGATATAGACTCTGATAGTTGCAGGCACTGTGTGTGTCGATCATACACAGTAGCACTGCCAGGACAGGACATTGCAATGGAGATCTGGGGCCCCATTGAGCAGAATAGGGTGGAGGGTTCCCACATGCATTAGCACTTGTTTACTATATTTTAAAGTACATGAAGAAATACACAACATTACTGTCTATCTCTCTATTTACTGCTAATAAAGTCTTTAAACATAGAACTGGGAACAGGGAGGGCATGAGGGGGTGAGGCCTCCTCAATGATCAGGCAAAACATATTTCCATTGCTTTTGCTTTTACAAGAGCATACTGGAGAAATGTATGTGACAGGCATCCTTACAGGATTTTTGCATTCACTTAATTACATTCTGATATATTGCTATATTAATTGGGAGGTTTTATTCACTCAGTTTTGTAACATTACATTTATTATTTTGCCATTATTTTCATGGTAGTCAGACTATCTCATACTTCAGTTAGTTGTATATTATATTAATGCAATGTATTCTGATTTTTCATTGTTTTGTAAAAAAAATCAACATGCAAGAAGACAAAATTAATAATAACCTGCTTGACAATGTTGACCCTCTTCACCTTAAAAACACTTTTGGGATCCATGCCATTAAGTTCAGAGTCTAAAATTATACAACTGCACTACTGCTAACAACGATGCTATTGGATTTCTTTAGCTGGTTGATATGTTTTACAAATAACATAAAGGTTGTTTCTTTCTTAGCTAAAGCTTGTATGGAAGTAGGTGGGCAAAGGACTGGTTGTTGCTAAGCTTCTGACTTTCCAATTTGATTACTCTGTTTAAGGCATTTAGTACTATTGTTCACATTTCACAAGGCCAAAGGCAAGGACAAAGACAAGTGGATGGACTACAAGTAATACTTATGACACAGGGTTTGTACCCACTGAGGACACAAGACACAGCTTAATTCTATGCATGCCATCTACTATTCAAGTAAAGCTTGGGATGCTGCTAGTTAAAAGGAAACAGTTTACTTATTATTCTGATCAACCAACAGGTTGCTGTTGTGTTTCTTCTCTTATTCATTGAAACATCCGCTTCTGATCTTGCACCTTGTTAATTCCAAGGAAAATGAAAAATGAAGAAGACATTACAAAGCAATCCTACCCCAGCATTTTCTTCCCATCCAGATGCTTTCAACTGCAAACCTCACTCCCAGCAAAATCCATTTGGAGAAAGGATGGAATTGGCACATTAGCTTTGCACAGGGTACAAAGAATTCCTCATGCTTATCTTTGGACATTTGCACAAAAGCATTCACTCACATATTTGGTACCTACTCCTTCTCTAAATTTTTTCTTATAACTTACACTAACCGAGCCAACAAAAGGATGCACCCTGTACCATTGTTTTGAAAATCCAGCAGAGATGTCTTCTCTTGGCACCCTAAGCATTTACACTGACATCCATTTTCTGCCAACAAAATCTTCTTTTACTTGAGTGGAAGGAATGAAGGCAGAAAAGACAGGGTAAAAAGGCAGAATAAGGTTGTTGCTGTTTTAAGAAAAAAAATCTCCTACTAACTTTAGAGCAGCTCCTGTTATGACTATTTTTTCCTCTCTTTAATTTCCTCCATGTATGATGCTGGCTATCTTTCTCCCCTTCTCTTCCTCACTAGCTACCTAACACTCTACAGAGGCAAGAGGTGACAGCCACCAATGTAACCATTCCCCTTTCCCCTTACATTGCTCACACTACAGTAAATAATTATCAGAGGAACTGCTGTGATGTGTGTGTAAAATTGCACCCACATAAATGGCCAGTATGACTGAGTGGTTTGGGCATTGGGACAATACACTGGGAGACCAGGGTTTGAATCCCAGCTTGGCCATGGAAACCCACTGGTGACTTTGGGTGAGTCACACTCTCTCAGCCTCAGAAGATGGCAGTGGCACATCTCGTCTGAAGAAATTTGCCAAGAAACCCCCGTAATAGGGTCACCATAAGTCAGAAACCACTTGATGTTACACAACAACAACAACAACATTGGATGCTAAGTAAGGAGAAGCAATTTGGTCTGTTCTTGTCCTTTGTCTCTTTATGCTCTTTCAGCTGTACATCTGTCTCTCTAAGAAGTAAACTGAATCTATCTTCATACTCTTCCCTCCATAGTTATAGGGAAAACATTATCCTTTAAACCCAGCTATGGAGAATATACAGCATTCCAGAAGTTGGTGAACTACAGTTTCTATCATTCTTTATCATTGGCTCTGCTGGCTAGGGATGATAGGAACTACAGCCCTACAACAACTACTAAAGGGTCCAGTGGCCCAAAGGCAATAAATTGTCATATAAAGAGAAATGCCTTGGTGACACTACATGAATGTTCAAGCAAGAGGTTGTGTCATTCTCCTAAAGCAATGTTACTTGTCCTTGACAGTTCTGCCAGTTTTGCTCCACACCACCCAAAGGATCCTAATGCCCACTATGAGCCTCTTCCACATCAACACATCAATGCTGGAAACTTTAAATCTATTCAGATTTTCAAAGGGGTAATTATGGCCAAAAAAGAGAAAAAAGAAAAAGAAAGAACTTGTGGGGTAATTTAAGTTTCCTAAGGCTTTAGCCTTTAATAAGGAAACAAAAATATGTAAATATCAAAATATGAAAGCCAAGCCTGTTAGAGTCTGGTTTTAAATTAGCATAGCAGCAGAACAATGACTTTGCCTAACTATGCTTTCCAAGAACTTAGACTGACTCAAAAAACAACAAGCACGTAGCTTGTAGTTCAAAACAATGGCTTTACTCTATATTTACATAAAAAGGCTATATCCTAATGTAACTAGTGATGATTTAGGTAAAGAGAAAAGATCGCACCATCTTTAGAGAGCAGGAAGATGGGAACAGCTCATTTGAGAATCTTGAGAGAAAATCTGTTAGTCCCAAAAAGGAGTGACCTAGGTCACATGGTTAGCTTGAATGAGAGAAAGAGAAAGAGGAAGGAGTTTGCAAGCAGGAATCCCTATCTGTCTAAGGAGTGGGGGGAAGAATGCAAAGATCTTCCAACAGAACAGAATGATGATAAAGTGTCAGGCCTGTCCAATCACCTCTATATCTACACACTGACTGTCTCCCCTGGGCACTGTGCCCAGGAAGACACCAGAGAGAGGGAGGTTCCAGTTGATTCATCACCTGTCTTTTTCCATGGAATCATCCATCATTGATGGAATACCAAGTGACCTTAGCTCAGTGTTGTACACAGTGTTTGACAAACTGGTTGATATCATCATGACATGTTCCAGTGGAGCATTGCAAAGAAATATGAAATAAAATCTGCCTTTCACTTCTTGTCCTTTGTCCTCTGCTGATTTCAACTTGCTAGGGTTTATATTTGATGGTAAATAAAAGACAGACAAGGCCTTGCCAGTGCTTGAAAGGGCCTTTATGGATAGGATTGGATTGGTAATCATGGCACTTCATCTTGAAGTCTTCTTGTTTGCAAGAGCAATTATCAATGACTCACTTGATGAGTGAATTTTTATAACCTGTCACTATTAGACACTCTGCTTAAGGAGGAATAAATGGAAGGATCTACTACTCATGATGCTGAAAGATAGTAACCTACTCCAGCAATCATACTTCTCCAGGAGAAGTTGCAGGCTCTGCTACAGCCTCAAAAGTATGCATGCAGGCTAAGAGAGTTACTTGAAAGAAAGAGTAAGTATTTGTGGTTCATCTAAATTGCACCTGTAAACAAGTGGCTCTGGGCAATGCATTCTTAAGATGCTTTTGCAATGGCATGGGTGAAATCCAAACTAGCCATTATTATATCTGAATACTGGGCCAAATGGAGCTGATATATAGCTGCATTACAGTTGCTAGGAAAGTATAATGGAATGACCTTAAAAGGGGGGGGGGGGAATGATATTGCTTAAGGTAGAGTTCCAGGCAGAATCTGATACCATAGAGGCAGTAGAATTTGAGGACTTTATATTTCCAACTTCATTTTAATCCACTGTAGTGGTTTTGCATTTGTGGGTAAAAGAATTTAAAGACCTCTAGGTCCACTATTAACATATTCCAGTATAAAAAGATCCTTCATGTGCACTGTTGCAGCACAAATTGGACTAAAGTGGGAAAACATTAAGAGAATCATGAGGAAAATAAGTTGCTTTTAAAAACATATGCGAGAACTTCGTGATCAAATCATCATAGACTCATAGAGTTGAAAGAGATCACAGGGGCTGATCTAGTCCAACCACCTGCTATGCAGGAATACACAGCTAAAACACCCCTGAAAGATGGCCATCCAACCTGTTTAAAGACCTTTGAAGAAGGGAATCGTCCACCACCACCAAGCTATTCCACGACTCTTTGTAATGTTTATATGGAATTTCTTTTCTTGTAATTTGAATCCATTGGCTTGTGGTCTAGTCTCTAGAGCAGCAGAAAACAATCTCATTCCCTTCAGATATTTAAAGATGGTTACCATGTCACCTCTCATTTTCTCTTCTCCAAGCTATGGGACTTGGTTTGCCTACCTTTTACAATGTTGGCCATCCTTCTCTGAACATGTTCAGGCTTGTCAATATCCTTCTTGATCTGTGCTGCCCAGACCTGTGCTGTCCAATGTTCCAGGTGAGGTCTGACCAAAGCACAATAGAGTGACACTATAACTTCCCTCAATCTGGATGCTATACTTCTGTTGATACAGCCCAGAATTGCATAGGCCTTGTGTTGGCAAATGATCTAACCACATATAGCATTACATGTGTAACATGTACATATTTGTTGTTGGGGTTGATTTAGCATACTAATTCCCATAAATTTGATTCTACATTATGAAAAAATGCACAACACAAACAGTGTTTGCTTTTATACAGACCTTGCAATTTTTCACTCTTTCACATTCATATGTGTAATGTATTCTAACAATGTTCATATATAGTGATAGTGGAATGGTTGTTCCATGACTTGAATTGCACTGATATGTGTATGGTGCTATAGCACTACAAATCACTAAAATAGAATGCAAGCATGTGTATTTAACATAGGAATACCCCTTTGTTCCAAGCTAGTAATTGAGTCCATATTATACTAAGTGGCTTGCAAAATACAACTTGAGCATTAATCAAGGAGTTAATCCCCTCTGCAGCACACTTGCTGAAATGTTTATATCAATGACTTTCTATCATTAAGTTCCTTATTCTGCTAATTGACTTAATTATCTATTTAGAGTAACTAGCAACAGCTCAGTGCATACCTAATCTAAACATTGCTGCTGCAGAATCCACTAGAAAAATACTGCAGCAAACATAAGGAACAAAAGAGAAAGAGACCAGGATCTGCAGTAGTAGTTTTTCTATTAAGGCAGATTCTATTTTGCTTTTATTTTTTGTGTATGGTTAGAAAACCCATTATTAAACATGAAAAGGTCTTTTTTAAAAAAATGACAAGTATCTTTTTAAACTATATATTTCACCCATAGCCCAAGCAATAGGGTCTCATATTATTTGTATATTATTTGATTTTGGAAGATAAGAAGGATTAGATCTGGTTAGTTCTCAGATAAGAGACCATTAGAGAATACTAGCTAGGAAAGAGTTCTGTCAGAACTGGGGAAGTACTACCAGTCTGTGCTAACAGTGCTGAAATAGATGGAGCAGTAGTCTGAATCAATACAATACAGTATCTTATGTACGTAGCCTAACAGGATGAGGATTTACTGAGCTACTTTATGCTGGATCCTGGTCATTAGAACAGTTTGATCCTAAACTGGTTTCATGGGAGTAAATCCTATTGCCCCAAAAGCCAGTGTCACCTGTACCACTGTCTCAGACCAATCCAAAAATGCAGTTAACACTGCATTCCAACCACCTTGGATTTGGTACCTCACACTGACTTTAGTCTTTACACAAGCACGCTGATTCAGCACATAAAATTGCAGTGATGAGACTGATGAGGCTTGCAAATTCCTCAAACAGATAGATTGATGTATCTGAAAACTGAGAACACTTCTTGATTTATCCCTTGCTTAATAGATTTGCCCCAAATATATCAAACACCAGGAGTGCAATAGCTCAATACCCATTGTTATTAGAGGCACAGTCAATCTTATCTTCACCACAACAGGTAGCCCATTAGACACAGAACTGCCAGCTGCTGCTGCTCCATTATAGCACTAACCCTTTTTAAAATTACAGCACGGAGTTTATCATCTTTGCAATCTTTCATGCAGCGGTGAAGTTGGACTCACTTTACAAACCAGGTTGTGTCTCTCTTTCCCCTGCATCCATGAAAATCCATGACAAATTGCTATACATGGGCTTAAATAAGCAGACCTGATTCTATTTGCTTATGCATTATAATATACAAGAGTAGGAGCAGTAGTGTTGTTTAAGATTAGTATAAGAAAAATATGTTCCACTCATTAGCCAACTGTAGATATGCCCTGAGAAGTAAAGCTTATAAAGAGGTGGGGTTTTTTTTTTAATATTTAATATATTATTGTAACCTATTCATTATATTATATTTGGAAAATATTCTAAGCATGAATCAGAACCTGGACAGATTATTATGCCACTTTCTCCCTGCATGTATGAGATGAGGTTATCCAGCTCAATCATGTCCTGTTATGCACTTATGTACTATTATGTGCTAGTTATGTAACTTATGATACACATCAGGGGAAACCAGACCACCAAACAGCATCCCTCGTTTGTCTTTTTGGCAACCTGCAGGTATCTTGTTATTGCTAAAATAAGCAGTTTGGGAGCAGCAGGTCCAAGTTAAATCCCATTATAAATTCTTGGCCTTTCTGATAATCTGTCAATGAGTGAGACGAAATAAAGAGCAGACACTTTGCTCAATACCTGTTGCCTCTCCATTTCACTAGATGCTGTTTCTGTGTCCTGACAAAGTGCAGACAGTTTCCACTTTCCCTGCACTTCACCAATTACTATTGCAACATGTGCCTCAATTTTTCCTTTCATTGTTTTCCTGTATCTAGTGGCTTAAGGCAATTGTTAAAAATCCCTCTTGCTCTCTCCATGTCATGCAGTAAACAACAAGGCCACTGGAGTTCCCACCTTCCAGAAACCCCTTGAGAAGGAAGTACTAAATGTATTCAGTTGTTCACATTTTCAGATCTTTCTCTGTGTCTCTTCTTCCCATTTTTGTACCTTGAATTATCGGTATCTTCTTGGATTACTTTCTCCTCCTCCTTCCCTTTGCCTTCAATTAACTTTTACAAGCCTCTTATGTCCCTTGAATGTTGGTCAGTCGTTTCTTCCTATTCCCTGCCTGTGTTTGCTCAGTCACAATAGTAACCAAACATGCCTTCTTCCTCATGTCCTGACCCAGTTAAGCCATTTGTTTCTGGACCAGGCTTGTCTGTACTGGAGCTTTTCATTGCTCTAATTTGCATGGAATTGGCTTTAAGGATGCTATTAAGCATCATTGACCAGGAGCCAGAAGAACTATGGTCAGAAGCCAGAGACATAATCAAGGAAGAATGCAAGAAGACATTTTTGGTGAACAAAAAGAAAAAGAAGACAAAAGGGATAACAGAGGAAGCACTTCAAGCAGTAAAGGAAAGAAGAGAGGTTAAACAAAAGGGAGATAGGGACAAAATCAGAACCATGACTGCAATTGTTCAATGACTAGTCCACAAGGAAAAAAAAGGACCACTATAATAATCAATGCAGGGAAACAGAAGACAGTAACAAAAAAGGAATAACAAGAGATCGCTTTCACAAGATAAGAGAACTCAAAGGGAAGTTCAAACCAAATGCTAGGATGCTCCACAAAAAGAAGAAAAACATATTAGAAGACCAAGAAAAAATGAAAAAATGTTGGTTGGAATACACAGAAGAGCTTATAAAAGAGATGAATAAATGGAATGGACACATGGAACACATGGAATGAAGAAGTATATGAAGATGAACCCCACATTCTATAAAGTGAGTGGAAGCTGCAATAAGAGAAATTGAGAAGAATAAATCACCAGGAACAGATGTTATTCCAATTGAACGGATACGATCCACATGGACAGTATCAACTCCATTGTTAACTAAAATATGCCAACAAATATGGAAAACAAAATGGTGGCCAACAGACTGGGAACATTCAATATTCACTCCCATCAATGAAAAAGGACTGCAGCAACTATAGGACCATAGTATTAATTTTCCACATAAGCAAAATATGGTCAAAATTATGCAATATAGACTCCAATTATATATAGAGAGAGAAACCCCAGAGGTGCAAGCAGAGTTCTGGAAAGGAAGAGGCACTAGGGATCAGATAGCAAACGTATGATGGCTAATGGAACACACAAGGAATTCCAAAAGAAATTCATCATGTGTTTTATAGACTATAGCAAAACCTTTGACTATATAAATCATTAAAAAGTCTTAAAGACATGGGAGTGCCACTACACTTGATAGTCCAGAAGAGAAATCTGTACTTAGGACAAGAGGCTACTGTTAGAACAAAACATGGAGAAACAGAATGGTTCCCAATTGGCAAAGGAATCAAGTAAGGCTGCATATTATCACCATACTTGTTTAACTTGTATGCAGAAAATATCATATGTAGAGCAGGTTTAGACTCAGAAAAAGGAATTGTGACTCAATTTCCCAGACCCTTAGTCCATCCCCTGGTGTCTGTGTC
>CM034706.1:226942234-226953822 GCA_020142125.1 Phrynosoma platyrhinos
TTGTTGTTGTTTTTTGAGTCAGCATCAGTTTTTAGGAAAGCATAGTTAGGTAAAGTCACTCTTCTGCTACTCTACTGTTTTAAAGCCAGACTCTAACAGGCTTGGCTTTTGATATTTAAATATTTTTGTTTCTATAAAAAAAAAAGGTTGAAGCCTTAGGAAACTTAAATTACCCCACATATATACAATTCACATTCATTCAGTTTTATCTTATTGTGCTTCTGTGGCAGAATTCAAAATGGCATGGATAGGGGGGGGGGTCTTTATTAATCTCCCACAGAGGCATGACCAGACTGAGACCTTCATTCCATCTGATTTGTTTTAAGTTGTGCTTTTGATCCATTGCTTTTCCCATTACCTCTCTAATATAATTAGAATTGAGTCTGTGGGCATCTCTAGTGCAAAGGTGTAACACACCCTCTGGAATCCCTAGCAGTGCCTTACATTATATATAGGTTAGAAGTGACAATTCTTTTTTAAAAAAACTAAAAAAACACTTAAATGAAGTGTGGGTTAGGACTGAAACTCTGGTTGATTTAGGGGTGGAGCTTCAGGCACTACCCAGGGGTTTTTACACAGGAACATTGGGAACTGTCTTTTGCAAAGTGAGACCACTGGTCCATCTAGCTCTTTATTTTCAGCTCTGACTCACAGCAGTTCTACAGAGTTTAAGGCAAGATTTTTTCCTAGTCCTACCTAAAGATTTCTAGTATTCCCTGATGGAACCTCATCCACTAACCAGGCCTGGTCTTTATAGCTTCGGAAGTCAGATGAGATCAAATGTGTTCGGGATGGTGGCCGTTTTGGTGGGTCTGAAAGGATGGAGCCCAACAGTTTGGAGAAGAATTGTGGTAGCTCCTGACAGAGAATGTGTGTAAGAAATGCATGGAGAACCCCCAGCCCACCAAGACAGCAAGTGTTTATTCCTGCTGTTCACAGAGATTGTTCCTTAACATCTGTTATGTTTTAAATGCTTTTCAACAGTTTTTAAAAATCAATACTTTTCTAACAAGACAATTTATTTCATGCTTTCTTATTTTTGTTTTTGCCAATACAATTGATTTTAGCTGTACTCTTAATGTATGTTGCAAGCCATCTTAGGTCCTGCATTGGGAGAAAGTCAGGTAATTCATTCATTAACAAAGAAAGTGAGCAAGAAGCAGGTCTTGGCTACCAATAGTCTGAAAATGTCATGGCTGGTGAAATATGTTTGTTCTCCTCACACACACACACACATACACAGCCCTTGTGCAACAGGAAACACACAAAGATGAACACTTGTTCTGTACATATGCCATGGCTCCTTGCACCTGAAACATTGTTATGAATAAAACATCTCTTAAAAATCATAAAACAAGTAAAATGAGCATGATAACATGTAGTTTCCAAAAGCAGCTGGCATTCCTACAGAGTTCACAGATGCAAAAAAAAAAATGATATACCTATAACTCTGGTGCCTGGAATACTGCTATTTCAACATCTCAGACACCAGGGAAATATGGTATTCTTGCAAGAGGGCCATGACTAGTCATAATAACTACCACTTCCAGGGGTCAACTGGAAGAAGAAAGAGACAGAGCTTATTTGTACATGAGGTTGGGTTGAAGTTTGTAGCATTACAGAGATGGAAAAGGCCCCACCAGCAGGATTTTTGAATTGGACTCAGAAAATATAAGCTATTTGCTGAACATGCAGTTTGTTCTCATAGGAAATCTCGTATCATTAGTAAGATGTACAAATTTCTGTATCATTTATCCTTCACGTTCTCTCTTTCATGCTCAGATTGTGCAATGGTGCTTCCAGATCTTTGCATGGCAGACATGGCATCTTTCTAACAAAAAATCCTAAGATCTGGATCAGACCAGCTTATTTGAAGATAATGCAGTATTCAAGTACACAAGACTTAAGAGCTCATTTGTATTCTACAAAGCAGTGGGGAGACTAGTGATGGAGAAACTTCTCTCAACTCAGTTTGGAATTATCAGAGATATCAAGGATCCTGGGAAATTTCTCTAGGACATACGGTATCCAAAGCACAGGTACAGGAGCACTGGAGAGCAGGAGCCATGTTCCAGGCTTCCTGCTGTCTGAGACACTGCTGTGTCTGGATTGAAGGCACCAGGTAGTAAAAGAGGTGCTTGAGCCTTAGAGTTATTGGCTATAGGACAATTAATACAACTTACAAATAAGATAAATAAATGCATAACTTTCATATAAAATGGCACTTGATTTGTAATTTGCCAAGCTATATTCAGCAGGGCAAGTTGATATTCCAATGCAGGTAATTATGATTCATCACTAGCAAATCAGACATGGAGCATTTGGCAAGTAGCTTATCTAAAATTAGGCCATTGTTTGTACTATGCTGGGAACAGCAGATTGACTGCTTGCTCTAAGGAAATGGAATAGCTACATTCAGCACAAGCCTCAGTAATCAGGTTATTCCTGCTGAAATCACAGCAGCCATCCTAATAGCCAGCAGCTCTGCACTGATACAGAGTAATCAGTGAGAAGATGGGTTTAGGTGAGCAATTCTGAAATATGAAGTTTGTGAACTTTCCTCAAAACTTTTATTTTTATATAAAGAACTGCTTCAGAGAAAACTTTTAAACAATTTATTTTCAAAATTTACCTAGCCATGTACCACAACACATTCTGATGCTTCATGAGCAGGATTTATTTTGCATCAGGGCTCCGACACAGAAGCTATTTTGAATGCTGATGCTCACTTCTATTATTGCTCTACACATTCCAGAGAAGAGAAAACTAGTTTCATACCAGCAGAGTCCAAATCCTTCATGAGTGAGTCAAAAACCACAAGTACTGGTAGCTCTACCCAGGGTTTTCAGTCTGTAAGAGACATGAACCCACCCCCCAACCCCCGGCTCTCTCTATTTATTTTGCACTTATTGGATTACAGGGACTCAGATCTCTGTCCAAACACAGAAGTTTTCTGTTGACACGTGATAAGAAATACTACAATAAACCATAAAGCAATAGGAAGACATCCTTTTTGCCTTATTGATGAAAGTCAGGGCTCTGACAGTTGCAAAGCAAATCTTTTTTAAGGGCACAGTGAAGACAGTTTCAGTAACTGAACTCTCATTCAGAACCATGTACAAATTCTATGAGAACATATATACTTCCACAGCCTTGTATGTGGAGATGGCACCAAATTCTCCCTGATCCTAAGGTGAATAGGTATGATTGCCATATAAAATATAGATATGATCACTGTAAAAAAATTGCAGTGTGACTGACAGTCCATTGTGTTGGGACTATAAGATGAGCCCTACTGGATGAGAGTTACTGGATCAGGCTTTATATGATCCCAGCAGTAGATGGCCAATAACCTTTGGGAAAACTCACAAACAGGACTTGCCATCAAGGTAACAGCCTGCTGCCTCCAGAATCCCAGAACTGAGGAATATTTCTTCTCCATTACTTGTCAAGCTAAAGCCATTTATGATGTGCTCATCTATATAATCTACTATAGGGTCTGGAGGAAGCTGTTAAACAGTTTTCTATGCCTTGGGAAGAATAATAACCAGACAAAGAACAACACTACAATTTGGTACAGAGTTTTTAATGACAAGCTTTGAAAAGTCATGCTCAGTCCCAGTATCTCAGGTAAAACTATGGTGTATAGAGTTAGCAAGGAACTCCATTCATTTCTTCCATGGCAGCAATAATCAGTTAATTGTAAACTATACTGTTTGCTTATTTACATTACCCATTGAGTAGGCAAAATCTATCCCTCTCTCTTTCTATCTTTTTTCCCACACACACAGGGAGAGAGAGAGAGGTGCTGGATTCTTGATGAAAGACAGAATTCACACACTCAAAAGTACACACTGATTAGGTCTTGATTTTGTCATATTTGCACATCTAAATCCATCCTAAGATTAATTGATTCTCTTCTTCCACTTTTTAAACACAGAAAAGGTGTTTCTGCCATTATCCTCCTCCTGCCCTCCAGTGATTTTGAAGAAGATTTTACTTTTGATTACAAAGTGAAGCTTGCCAGAAAGAAAGAAAGAGAAAAAAGTAGGCAAGTTTGTTGGGGCACAAACACAGATGAGGAAAATCTAAAACTTCAGTACCAGAAAGAGCACTCCCCCACCCAAGGCTTTGATCTCTGCCCGCATCATATACTCTCCTTTCTCCCTTCTGTCCTTGCTTGCCTTCCTTACAGAACTTGCAGCTTTCAACAGGTTTCACCCAACAACAGGCATCTGCAAGGGACAAAATGAGTTGAAGGCAAATGCCTAGAACCAAGTGACAAAACAGGAGATCTGAACAAGGTTCATCTCCTTTGAAAGGAGCCAGAAATAGACCTCTTCTCCCACAGTCTCATAAGCCAAGTAATAGGAAAGCTCTCCCCTGCAGAAAAAGGGGCACCGTACCTGGTTCAGGACCACTCAGGTCTGGAAAGCTGAACTGCTTGCAGGTGTCCGAGTCCAACTGAGGCAGGCGTTTCTTAAGGCACAGGTCAGTGACAATCTGAGCTGCTGTCTGACAATGGTTTTCCTCCTTTGTGGAGCTCATTTCCCAAGCTGCATCTCCCTTTGCCTCCTATCTGGCTGACTAGGAAAGATCAAAGTGGAAAGACAGGAGCACACTAACAGTGTCACACAATGCAGGACTCCACTAATGCCCAAGTGTCATCCAAGTGCTTCTCTGTCCTGAAGGCCACTCCTGAGAGATGCAGGCTGAGGTCTGGGCTGAGCCTGTACTACCTTGAAGCCACATTCAACAAACCACTGCTTGTTGCCGGTACCTTCTGATTGCCTTGTTGCATCCAATATCAGAGAGCTGTATTTACTGCCAAGATGTGTGCTTCAAAAGGTTCCTCCTCCCCAATTCACTTTGACTCCCTCCTTGCATAGTTTTCAGTGCCAAATTCCAGAAAAGCTTTTTAACCTCTTTGTTGCTGTGCTTCCCCTTCCAGGTGCTAGTGAAGAAGACATCCCCAGCCACTTGTATGAAAAAGTGGAGCTCTCTCTAGAGCTCATGCAAGGTGGAGTGGAGGGGAATGAGAGCACTGAAATCTCCCAGTGCTGCAAAACAGCTTGTCACAACACAGAGCTGAAGCTGAGCAACACCATTGGTTACTATACATGCTGTTTCCAGCACAAGGGAGGGAACAGGTTTTATTTATTGGCTTATCCTAGCCCTAACATGCCAAACCGCAGATTGCTAATAGGGCGCCAGCCCTGTTTTGTGTTCAGTAATTAGATCATTGTTTTAATTTACAGTACCACTTTTGGTTCCCACTGCCACATCAGGCTGTGCTACCAATGCCCATGTAGAGAAAGTACCAATTGTCAGGCATGAGCAATGATCGCATAATGGGCAATTAAAACAATACTCAGTAGAAATGAATTCTGGAGTGGAAGAGAGGAGGAGGAGGAGGAGGAGGAGAAGGAGGAGGAGGAGGAGGAGGAAGAAGAAGCAAATTTAACAAGCAGGGTAAGAGATGATAAGGGGGCTACAGTATTATTCTCATGGATCATAAGGAAGTGGGTGTCTGAAACAATGCTACTGCACATATAGTGTCAGGTAATTAATTACCTGTTAACATAACTTTGTGGAATCATGGAGATTCAGTGTAAAACAATAGCCTGTTCTTATTCCAGGGAGGTGGAACTTACATTCACTGCTGCCTAAGAAGAGTCATAAATAGATGAAGAAAGTTTGTAAAGTTGCATAAATAGCTGAAGAAAGTAGTATTTCATTTGCATAGAGAAGAGAGAGAGAGAGGTGAATTTTTAAAGGAGAGAGAAGCCTAAAGGACATAACAGAGTCTTACAAATATATTAATGAAATGGAGCAATTGGACAGTGAAGCATATGAATATCTGCTATTATCTATTCTTAGCATTAATTTCAGAATTCCACATTCACTGTAACTTCATTGTTAATTTATATTGTTCCTGTGGAATTCTGTGATACAACTCCCCACTCTTGCTTTCCCCTTCATATATATTTACTTGCAATAAGAATATATTATAGGAAAAATATGACAGCAACTATCCTTACTTCTGTCTTAATTTTTGCAGGCTCTTGCTCGTTTTCCCTTTTTCAAAGTTTACATGTAAAGGGGCATGGCTGAAATGTATAATGTTACTGACCTCAGGTGAATTTACTTAATGAATCCTACATCTCCTTACCTCATATCCAAAAGGATAGTATACAGTTCTATGAGTCTATGAGTGGGGAAAGGTGCAGAAAATGGGAACCAAGAGGTGGGAGTATCTTCCCGCCAAACGTGTGTGTGTGTGAGAGAGAGAGAAATTAAAAGGAAAAATAATGGAGTTTTATGTCAATAAAAATGGTTTGGAGGAAATTAACAGAGAGGAGCATTTCTCCCTCTCTGTGTCATGCTGGGATTTGAGTATTACATGGTGAAGCTGGCTGAACAGAGATTCAGAGCTAAAGACATTAGACAACTTGATGGAGGACAGATCTATCAATGAGCAGAGCCACCCAAGACATTTTACTGCCTAAAGTGGAGTAGGCTACCCAAATCAATGTACATCCCTAAAAATAGTTAAGTTACAACTGATTGTGTATTTCCTTCTATCATAACTTTTCCCATCTAGATAAACAATTCCTGCATGTCTAAGCAGATTTGCCTGTCTTTACCTCCCAAATGACCAATCACATAACAAAAGGAAGCTAATTAGCAACATGTGGAGTGAGGTAAGCTCATGCTAAGATAAGCAGATGGCTGGCATCCTGTTGGGATGTAAACCAACCTACAATCACAAAGTTAAATTACACTTTTGTGCAACTTTTGTATTCTCGGGAGGGGAAGGGAGAGGAAACCTAGCTACACCATTGGGATCATTGCACAAGTAGAACCAATAGTATGGCTGTTGCTCAGTAGTACTCATAGCCCATATGTGACAATGCATGGTGTGTCTTATTTACACAATGTATTCTGTTGTGAAACACGTCCTGATGGACAGCGTGTCCCGTAGTAAAATGAGAACCCTTGTTCTGCAATGGGACATCTTGCATCACAATTCATTAGCGTGGCTGTGGACTGTGACCTATATGGAATAGCTCTATCATAAAATTTTGCATTGTAGCTTCTGGTATAGGATCTTATAGCAATAGCAATAGCATTTACATTCCTATACCACCTCATAGTGAACTAAGCACTCTCTAAACAGTTTATAATCTGTAAGCAATGCCCCCAACAAGGGTACTTACTTTATTGACCTAGGAAAGGATGGTAGGCTGAGTCAATCTTGGAGCTCCGAGATAGAACTTACAACATTGTGGTTGTAGTACTGGCATTTAACCACTGCACCATCAGAGCTCCTTGGCCAGATATCTTTTACTTTAAGGGAGCTCTGCTACTAACAACATGCTAACAATACAACAAATGCATTAGAACTTACATCAGTTTCCAAAATTGCACCTATCTTTAATTCTGTGTCACAAGATATGTAGATCACTACTGACTTATTCAGTCGGTGGCAATCCATGGTCTGAGCAGCAGAGAGGGTTCCTCTTTCTGCAGTAGTGGGATGAGCCACATCCTGCCCAGACTATGGGCTGTCAGCAAGTGTTAAGCTTGAATGGGGGACAAACAACCTGCATAAGAAGACCTAGGGCCACACACACACATTAATCCCCACCTATACATCTTCTGAGACTTCTACATCTGTTTTCTAGAACCAGAGTTTGAAATATGACTTTTTTGGGGTGCCAGCTCCCAGAATCCCCCTGTACCATGGCCAGTAATCATGGAGGATTCTAGGAGTTGTAGTCCAAGAACAAACATTTTGAAAGATCTATCTTGAACTTTAAGAAAAAAACTTAATAGTAGAAATGGAGGCATATGGCAAGACAAAAAAGCACTAATGAATATGTGATCCATAATGCATGGAAATGAGATCTAATAATTCAATGGTAAAGAAAAAACATTTGAGAACCTTCTAGATTATGGAATGAACTGTCTAGGGAAATTAGGCTGGCTCCCTTCCTGTTGTCTGCAAGTGGAGAACAATATTGTATGAAGCTCCCATCAAATTCATTATATGGTGTAAGTGGCAAATGTCTCATCTAAAACAGTACTTGTGTTCTAGTGCAAGGTAACAAGGTATAAGGATTTTCATCTCACTAAAACAACCACTTTGAATTCTGCCAAGAGAAGAGAAAGACTTTGATAGGGAGTATTCAGCCCCAGACAAGCAAGTCCATAAACCTGGGCTGCTTCCAGATGGACAGATTAGCAGTACCATCCAATAAAGCTCTGTATAGCTATTCCATTTTTCTTACTTTAATGGATCTTCTGTGGCAAGAAAAATGGCAGAAGCAGTAGTTAAAAAACAAAGCACATGGAGGATTACAAAAATGCAACCACATCTTCTGAACTCCCTGCACTGTGTCCCAAATGAAGCATTGCAACAGAGAGCCAAAAGCCTCATTTGGAAGGATGCTAGATCAGACAGAAATGCCTGACTTAGGGGGTTGCAGACTGCCAGAAATAGTGCAAATTGAGTCCACTTTTAGGGTTAGGGTTAGTGCTAGGGAATCATGGGAATTGTTGGTTTTTTTTCTGAGACATTGAGTCTTCTCTGTCAGAGAGCTCTGGTGCCACAATAAACTACAGTTCCCATGATTCCCAACCCTAACCCTAACCCTAACCCTAACCCTAAAAGTGGACTCAATTTGCACTATTTCTGGCAGTCTGCAACCCCCCTTATACTCACCATGATGGCAAAACATTCCCATTGTCTGTAACACCATTGTTTTAATGACTGCAGCAGCAAATTGGACTAGTAGCTCCAGCTTGTTGCATTTGTTTAGGAGACACTATAGAGACATCACAAATAATGGCACATCTAGATTGATTGAAAAGTCAGAGATTTTGTTTCTGTTCTTTCTGATTTGTTGTTGTTGTTATCATCGTGTACCTTCAGGTCATTTCAGACTTTTGGTGACCCTAAGGCAAACATATTATGGGGTTTTCTTGGCAAAGTTTGTTCAGAGGAGGGTTTGCCATTGCCTTCTTTTGAGTCAGTTTTCATGTCCGAGTTGGTATTCGAACCTTGTTCTCTAGAATCATAGTCCAATGCTCAAACCAGTACACCATGTTATACTGGGTTAAAATAAACTGATATGGGGAGCTGGTATAAGAAGTTTCTGATTGTAGCAGGAGCTGTTAGAAAAATATTCTGGGATAAACAAAATATGTATGGGTCTCCAAAATAAAATCTGAAAGAAGGAACAAAATCTGGGATCTTCTAGTATTTTTAATCAGCCTGGATGTGCCCGACATTAAAAAAAAAACAGCAGTAGCCTTGTCAAACAGTGTGCCAAGTCCATTTTAGTAGCTAGCAAAGTTTAGTCAGTCTACTGTTAACTGTTATGCATGGCTTTGTGTTTTACCATGCCAACAACATTTAGCTCTTATCTTTTTCCACTCTTTTCTGTCAAGTAGTTAATGGTTAGTCATTCACATTTAAACAATATTAAATGTGCAAGAGAAAGTTCCTTGCTCTTGGCTAGATAAATACAGGAAAGATGAAAATTAGATATCCTTCCTGCCACCTTTAATTAGAATTAGTAGAGGAGATACAAACCTCTTGTTAGGATACAATTCCTCAATTGGCTTTTCCAAGCTCCATCTTTTGCTGGTTTTATGACCTGTAAAGTACTGATTTGTTCACATCAAGGAGGGAGGTATAATTGCCCAGTTAAAAAGTTGAGAGATTTTATCAGTTTGTGTATACGTTCAACACATTCTATATTCTTATATGTTACTGATAAAGTTATAGCTTGTTTCCACAGGAGAAACTGACATCTCCAAATGCCTCCAAAACCCATGGAAAAATGTTAACACTCCTTTTTGAGTGGCAGCAAGCAATGTAAGTAATTTTTCAGTTGCTTCATGGTCCAAAGCTGGGTTGGTTTTTTTAAAAAAAATCTGCTTGACCCTGGAATGTGGCATTGCAATGACTGCTTCCCTTGATTTATCTGTGCCAGTCCTACAAGAGTGTTTCTCTGCAAATAACTGGTTAGAGTAGCTTGCAATAGCTCTTGCATTGAAGCAGCTTCTCAGTTTGCTGCACTGTGGGATAATTCTACTGTAGCAAGTAGAACTAAACAAAATGTGATACGTCATAGCAGCTTATTGCACTCTTTAAAAAGCTATCTTACCTTTTCCAGGTTCAATCTTCACCCAGGATACACATGTAGATTATCACATCAGGCAGCTCCTTAAACTGCTGCTGAATCCATCACCAGAATCCAAACCAGGTAAACTGTGGGTTGAAACCACACTCAGCTGGCTGATTTTTGAAGTTGGAAGCGATAAGCTCCTTTCTCTATTTTGAAACTTTGGGATGGGGTGAATGGGACCTTTGCATGATCATTTTAATTTCCAAACCCATAGCTCTTTTAATTTAAAAAAGAAATGTATAGTGGCAGACAGCACTACAACAGTCGTAGGCCTTGTCTGCATGGGCCAAAAGGTCTGTTCTACCCCTGTTCTGGCTGCATCCTGTTTGGATGACTCAAATCCAAAACCATAGTTCTGATGCAAATAATGTGTTTGATGTCCAGCATGTTAAGCACCAGAAATGGGCCATAACACCTTTATAACAGATTTTTAAAACTTACCTCTTGTTTGAGTTCTTCCAGGAAGATCTGGAAGATCTCACTGAGACACCCAACACATCTGCCACTGTCACCAGTCACTTTTTCTGATCATAGGGCCATCACTGGACACCTCATTCTGACCTCAGAAGTGAACAACCAGGCCAGGTAGCTTAGCAGGACATCTGTGCAGACAGCCACAGGGGCATGAGAATGGAGAATCAGGTAACAGTGGGGAGGTTGAGGCAGCTTTGAGAGCAAGATATTCTGGGCTGCCCCCAGAGTATCCTGGCCAGTGGAGACAAGTCCACGGTCACATCCTGGAACTCAGTGTTACAAAACCATTATACAACATGGGGGAAAGGGAACTAGAAATCACTTGTTTACGCAACATCCTAGAAAGTGTTTGGCAACTGCGGTGCCAGCTAATGCTATGTGCCTAATAATCATTTGCAGTTTTGCAAATGACATTGCAAGTTGCAATTGACAAGAATTATCCATCTTGCCAAATGCTAGACGCCACCATAACTATTTTGATGCAAGCCAGAGTATGAATAACACATAATTATAAAATTGGAGTCTAACAAAGGAATGGCATTAGGAAATATACTGCCAATGTGTGTGTGTGTGTGTGTGCCTTCAAGTCACCTGTCGACTTATGATAACCCCATGATTTTCATAGGGTTTTCATAGGCAGGGAATGCTCCAAGATGGTTTTGCCAGTTCCTTCCTCTGAAATATAACCTACAGTACCTGGTATTGGTTAGTGATCTTCCATCCAACTACTAACCAGAGTTGACACTGCTTGGCTTACAAAATCAGATGGGGTCTGGGGCCTTTGGGGGTATTTAAGCCCAATACACGTACCTTAATACCAATACACCTACCTTTGTGGCTGAAGAGTAGGGTATAAATACTCTAAATACATAAATAAAATTAAGAAGCCAGTCTCTGACTGCAATCCTAAACATA
>CM034706.1:226958927-226973727 GCA_020142125.1 Phrynosoma platyrhinos
TCTCTTCAACACCCATCTTCAACCCTGCCTCCCTTCCCAGCCAGCATGCCTTGTATTTGCGTAGGGCTAGCTTTTTAAACCACACTTGCAGAGTGATGTGAAAGCAGTTTAAAAACAAAAAAGAAAGTTATTAAAAGGCTGTTCTGGAATAGCAAAGTGGAGGGGGAGAGGAGAAAACACTGACACCACATGACCACACAATCCTGGAACTGCTATGGGAGTATTTTACTGCACCTGAGGACTACCGCTATACCAGAACTACTGTGAGCTTATTGATGGGTTTTTCTATCAATGGCAAAGTGTGGGCTAACCAAGCTTCAAGAACAAGGCAGCAATGAGAGGGATATGACATCATGTAATAGGTATGGCCAAAGGCGCTATTATCCACCTTGTATGGTGGTTTAAAAGCCATATCTGATAAAGTCCAAAGTCTATTTCCTCACAGTGTGCTCTGGCAGCTCACAAGTTGAAAAACAAAGTACAGCTCAGACCAAGGATGGAAGGGAGGAAAGGAAGCAGAGATACAAGGGCAGCAAGATATCTTCTTTTGACAAACCCCAAATCAGCTTGTAAGTACAGTGGACCTGCCATATCGCTGGGATAGTTATCCATGGATTCAACCATCTTTGCATCACCACACCCCATATTATTCAATAATGTGAATAAAGCCTTGGACTTTGAGCCAGGGGTAGCCAACCTTTCCCCTTTAAGGGCCGAGGGACTTCAGCTCCCAGAATCCCAGGAGCTATTGGCCAACATGGCTGAGGCTTCTGGGAGCTGAAGTCCCTCGGCCCTTAAAGGGGAAAGGTTGCCTACCCCTGCTTTGAGCTATATAATTATATGTCACATGAACCCAACCCATGTTGTAGTGAAGGGGTGGGAATGCTACAAGGTTTGATGGACCAATATTGGCTCCTCTAGAACCTCAGCTGACTGTATCATTGAATCCAGCAGTGATCAGAAGTGGAAGCTGGGCTGTTAGAAATCACTTCCAGACATTTCTCCAAGGATTTCTTTGCTGTTTGGAAAGGAGGACAGCATTAACGAGCCAAAAAAAAAAAAAAAGATGTCTAGAATCAATTTTTTAGCTATTTATGCAGATTTTAATGGACTTTTTTCATGTAAGGGACTCCTCCAAGGGTTGTATGTTGTCCATGACTCCCTGATTTCCACAGACGCAGCAAAAAAAAAAAAAAAGTTCACCAACTTCTCAGACCAATTACTGGCATAGAAACTATGGCTCTCCACATGAAACTTCTTGCCCATTCTTATCACTCATTTCTGCAACAATTTTGTATGCTCTTTGTCTCATTCATATGAATTCTGGAGTCTGAAAAGGTTCTCTGATATTTGGCTCACTGTTGCATATTCTTTACTCTCAAAAATCTGTAAAACCAGTGCTATTAATGACTGTGCGAGAGGAAAGAATACATTAATCAAATATTGTTGTTTCAACATCCTTCATGACAGCTTTACACATCAGTGAAGATCAGACATTTCAATTACAAGGTTAGACTAGGTTGACTTCAACTAACTTAAACAATTTCTGATTTGTGTATGGTGCTACACTAGAAATGTAGTGCTTTTATTAAATGAATGTATTTGTTCATCCTGCTGTGATCTCTGAGAGAAGCAACAAGCATTGCATCTACAAAAACAATTAAATGCTTATATGTTAATTGAGGGCCCATAGCTCACTAACAGAGTGTATTCTTTGCATGGAGAAGGTCTTTAGCAAGACTGGCAGGTTGGCAGTTCGAGGCCCGGGTGCTGCATGATGGGGTGAGCGCCTGTCACTAGTCCCAGCTTCTGCCAACCTAGCAGTTTGAAAGCATGCAAATGCAAGTAGATAATAAGTACCACTTTGTTGGGAAGATAAACAGCATTCTGTGCAATCATGCTGGCCACATGATCACAGAGTTGTCTCTGACAATGCTGGCTCTTCAGCTTAGTAAAAGAGATGACCACTGCCCCCTATGGTCAGAAACAACTTGACAACTTTGTCAACAGGGAATACCTTTACCTATATATATAGGTAACACACATGGATTGCAGTTAGAAAATCCTTCTATCTAAGATCATAAATAGATGCATTCAGTGAGAAAAGGCAGTTCTAGACTAGGTGGATAAATGGTAAGGTACTACATAGGGTCTTATCCATTTATATTCAATCTTTGAGTAAGAAAAGCTGATTAAGCTGCCTGTGAAGGTCATATCCCCTGAGTATCTTGGAAATATCTACTACAGGGATTCCCAAACTTTGGTACACCAGGTGTTTTGGACTTCAAATCCCAGAAACCCCAGCTGGCAAGGCTAACAGTCAAGAATCCTGAGAGCTGAAGTCCAAAACATCTGGAGGACCAAAGTCTGGGGGCTCATTCCCACTTACATTTAGCTTGGTTTGACATCGGCTTTCACTGCAGGTTGGTGAGTCGATTCCAGTTGATGTCATTCCCACTATGGAAATGGATCTTTTCTTTATTTAATTCTTTTTTGGCATGATTGTCATTCCCACTAATTTGTGCCCCTTCAAAATGCTTGTCAATAATCTACACTTCATCAGTGATGCAACCGGCAACACATTCAAAAAACACAGGAGTCATGGGTGCTGTGGCTAGAATTCTCCCTTGGGATGCATGCAGCCCTGGGTGTCATGGAGGACTCTCCCTGGGATGCATGCAGTTTTTTTAAAAAATTGGCAGTATATGCACTCCATTGTTTTTGCAATTGCTTGTCTCGCTGAGCCATAGTCAGTCTACTCTCCTGGCTTGCTGCCCACAAGTAATTGCAAATACAATGGAGTGCATATACTGTCAAATAGAGGGAGGGAGGGAGCCCACAAAGCACAAAGGGAGGGGGGATGGCAGATTTTGGTGAGGGATGTGCCAACTCTCTGCCACAGTAATCCCTCCCCTTCAATTTGACACGACTCAGGTCCGTCATTCCCACTTGCTGAACACACTTGCTAACTGCTTCTTTTCAAAAGGACTGGCAAAAAACTAGTGTCTGAAAAGAGCGATATTTCTGCACTTGTGTCACTTTCAAAATGAATCCAAACAATTGCAGTTGCATCTGAAACTGTTTCAAATGGGAACAAGGCACATTTAAAGTAATCAGCAAATCAATGTAAATCACAGTGGGGATGAGCCCTGGGAAGGTTTGAAGGGTTTGGCTTTATTAGGAGATTCTTTTGGCCACTATTGAGAAAACAATTTCCTATCACTTTCTCCTTGGCTTTCCTTTTTCTATTTGGATTACTAGCTCTTGAACATGTGGCCCTTGCTAACATGTCAGTTACAATTGCATATTGAAATCACTTTGGTGACTTCCTATAGCATTTAGAACAAGACTGAACATCCTCAGAGCTCACTGTCACACTGAGAGACTCGCAACTCATCCATATTCTGCTCATGCACATAAGGTTTGCATCCTGAATTTTCTCAGTGGCCTGACAGCATGCCCAAAATAATATTCTGAAGTCACAATGTACAAGGTTCTGTGAAAGATTGCTGAGAGCTGCCAAGCAAATAGCTGGGGCCACATGCCATTCCAGCAAGTGCACAGCAGGCAGCTGTGGAAAAGCAAGGTGTCTAGTCTAAAAAATATTTCTGTTCCTGGCAAGTGTTGGCTATCAGATAAGAGCATTATTATCCAAGTAGGCCTTAAATCACAGGAAAATTCTATCATTACCATCATCATCACCATCATTATTCTGCTTTTCTCCTAATATAAGGACTTAAGGCATTATTGTGGTTGTTGTGTGCGTTCAAGTTATTTCCAATTTATGGCAACCCTAAGGCAACCCTATTATAGGGTTTTCTTTGTAAGATTTGATCAGAGAGGTTTGTCATTGCCTTTATCTGTGGCTGAGAATGTGTGACTTGCCCAAGGGCACCCCAAGGTCATCCTGTGGGTTTATATGGTTGAGCTGGGATTTGAACATGGTCTCCAAAGTCATAGTCCAGTGCTTAAACTACTACACCACAGTGGCTCCAGGTGACTACCAACCAATTTAAAACAGTACAAATTAAAAACAATACAAAAGCATTATTAAGGATAAATACCAAATTTAAAAATAATTAAACAATATAAAAAGTAAAATAAAATAAAATAAAATATAAAAACATATTAAAAACTATATACAAACCTTGCCATCTGAATTGTACAGCATTAAAAAATCCAACCTTCATCAGTTTGAAAAAGCATGATGGTACAAAAATGTTTCTACCTGCCACTGAAAGAAGAGAGTTCCAGAGCCTGGAAGCAGCCATTGAAAAGGTCTTCTTGTTTGTTCCCTTTTAGATTGTACGCCTCAGGCAGGCTTTTTATATATTCTGGATTTTATTTGGTTTTGTATAGCGCCGTGTACATCTACGGTGCTTAATAAATAAAGCTAATAATAATAATAATAATAATTCCCACCAAACAGGCCTGAGAGGATAGTAGGAAAGAAAGAAAGGTCTTTCTGGACTGTCATAGTCCTCTAATGGGCTCATAAAGGGAGATATTATTAATGTTTGCTTAGAAAACTTCCATTTATTATTGTACCTTGTAGAGTGTAATACTCCCTCATGTAGTTCTGTATCACTCTCATTCCAGGAAGACATCTTAAGAGACAAAAACTGCTACCACAGCTGACTCTTTGGCTGCAGTTTTGCAGCTAAGGCTGGATCTGCACTGCAGAAATAATCCAGTTTGACATTGCTTTAACTGCCATGGCTCAATGCTATGGAATTCTGCAAATTGTACTTTGTTGTGGCACCAGAGCTCTCTGAGACAGAAGGCTAAATGTCTCACAAAGCTACAAATCCCAGTTAATTCCATAGCATTGAGCCATGGTAGTTAGAGTGGCATCAAATTGGATTATTTCTGCAGTTCAGATGCAACCTAAACTGCAAAACTACAGCCAAAGCAGATGCTGTCTGAGTGCTCCACCTTTTTAAATCTGCCTGATGGGAATGGCCATTGCACACAAGGCCTTTGAAATGCCTAGAAATAGGTGTATGTCTCTGTAACCACCACTAAATTCTTCCCAGCAAAAATCTCCATTAGTTATTTAGTTCTCCAAAGCCCATTCCCAAGGCAAAGAAGAATCTGCAGAAAGTCATTATCTTGAAAATATAAATTCTAATAAATCCTTGCACTATTCAGCCACAACTGAAGTATTATCCCAGGAACCAATGCATTTTGAAAGTGAGTCTAAGGGAAACTATGATTTTTTTAAACCCAGCTGAGAGCTTGTTAATGGAAGAGAGATCAATAGTCAAGTTTGCTCTTTTGGAAATTTGAGGAGTTAATTTGATTTCATCAAGAGTGATATCAAGAATTTATACCGTCACCTTGGGTTAATTATTCCCCTTCATTTCCATATCATAGAAGTTTCAGAGTTCTTCAGGTCACAAGAAGAAGAAGGAGATAGTAGCAAATTTATTAGCCGTCAGGATTTATTTCCTTAGGCTATGAGAGAGAGAAGTAAGTTTTGCTCTTAGTGACTTTTCTCTTCCCTTTATGTCTATGTTACAATCTGTTATAAAAAGAATTTTAAACATAGATCAAACATTTTTAAATGCAGCTACACTCTCTGCCTTTCCTAGAGCCAAATACAGTAATGTATTAAATGTCTGTAGGCTTGCTTTTGCTTTTAAAATTACAGTTTGGAGAAGAAAAGCTGGTCAGGATGGCAAGTAAGGGGTTAACTGCTTCATCCTGCACTGTAGTCCCAATGTAAATGCTCCCTTCCCTCTACCACCGAATACCACTGACATTGCTGGTTCCTTCAGTGGGAACATGCCATTGGCTAACACATTGTAAAATGCTCAGAGGGTGCTTAGAAGCAGTATAGAAATTTAAAGTGCTATTTCTAAGTGCTATGAGCACCAAGGACAACATCTCTCTGAGGACAAAATATGCATGGGATGGGAGAGCGAGAAATTTTCACCTGCTATACAGAAGAAAGAGGATTTAAAAAAAAGCACTAACCATAACCAGTGAGGATTTACATAAAATTAACCTAGATAACAAGGAAATTAAAACAGTCAAAGATTTCCCATACCTTGGATCAAACATTGATCAGAATGGAGCTGCAGTCAAGAAATCAGAGGAAGACTAGGAATGGGAAAGACAGCCATGAAAGAATTAGACAAGATCCTACGCTGTAAAGATATACAACAGAACACTAAAGCTAGAATTGTCCAAGCCATTGTATTCCCCATAACCATGTGAGAGATGGATAGTGAAGAAAGTGGATAGAAAGAAAAGCAACTCATTTGAGATGTAGTACTGGAGAAGAGTACTGAGGACACTGTGGACAAGCAAAAAGACAAACAAATGGGTCCTTGAGCAGATGAAGCCTGAACTCTCCCTGGAAGTCAAGATGATCAAATTGAGGCTGTTGTATTTTGAGAAGGCATGACTCATTAGAAAAGACAATAATGTATGTCTGTGTCTTCTGTCTAGCTCCCTCCTTGTCTTCTGGGTATTTAGCAGTGTTGACATACAAATGCATAGAAAATATCTATACAGATTGTGGTTTTAATTCATTTTTTAAAAGTCTGAGTGTGCTCATGTTGCACACATGATCCCCACAAGACATATACACAACTTGCATGGAGGCCTTGTTATTTCATGCAACAGGTGTGCAGAGAAACATGGATCGTGTTACATAGCACAGTAGTGATAGAAGCACTGTTCTACCTTCACTTTCCACAGCACTACACTAGTTTTTCCAGGCATTTTTGCAATTTGGTGTTTTACATGAACATGACAATATGGGAGAAACAGTCTATCAGACAGCCTGGATGTAAGTAGTGTAGAGCTTGATAGGTCATAACCAGTACCATACTTTGAATTGTGTCCAAAAAAGACCAGCAGCCAGTAGAACTGCTGTAGCAAGGGAAATGTGTGCTTCATGTAACCAGCCCCATGTAACCAGCCCCAATTAACCATCTGACTGCATCTCTTTGTAGGAGTCAAGGCTTCTGAACTTTCTTTAAAGGTAGTCTCACATAGTGTGTGTTAAAGTAATCCAAACAGAATTCCACCCAACAGTACCTTAGATCCCTTTGATGGATTATTCATGTGAGTTTAAGAGGAAATTCCTTGCAATTAGAAGGAAGTTGGACCACAGTATTTTAACTACACTAGACCCATTCTCCCCAGCCTCAGTTTATTGAGTGAAGGTTTGATGGAGGAGTAAGATCTATTCCCCCCACAGTTGGGCCTCCACTAAGCAGAAGCCCTGAGTGATTAGGTCTTCCAGTACATCATCTGGTTCACCTTAAATCAATTTCCAGAAGCCACATGGAGCCCCATAAAGAGAGTAATACATGAAAAGAATTTTCAGCATTGCTAATTTTATTTATTTATTTATATATTTATTTGGAGTATTTATTCCCCATTCTTCAGCCACAAAGGCTGTCAGAGCGGCTAATTCTGACTTACTGCTAATTCCGCCTAGAGTGGTTTGTGGAATAGCCAGCATGTTTTAGCAGTTGTCACTCTTGGTTGGCAGGTATATATCTGGAGCATTTCCAGAACACTGCTTGATGCATCACTGCCTAACCCTGAAGGTCTGCGTCCTTGAATTTTCCTTTGTAGATGGTACAGGGTTTTGTTTTGTTTGTTTTTTCTGCTGTATATGAATAGGCATTTTGCAGTGGATCTTTAAAGTGCAAGCCCAGAGGCCATTACATGATTCATGACATCACAGAAGGGAAATGAATGGCAATTTATATTAGGCAATGGGCATATCAGTGAATCAAAAATGACTCCGTTGTGATGGAGTATTTTCTAGGTTTGGTATATGACTACTAAGATTTCATCCACTAAATAAAGGACTGGAGAAGGGTGCACAAGTCAATCTGATTTAACTGCTCAACTAGGACAGGCAGCACACTGATATGGTTAAAGAAAATAGCATGATTCACCCTTATACACAGCAAGAATGTCATAGTTAAAAGGTGAGTTTAGATCTCACTATGAAGTCAAGTGATTTGTACCTAATAAGATACAAATGTTTACCTAATAAGGTACCTAATAAGGCATTTTTGTGTCCCATCAAAATCTCTTCAGTGTGTCCTCTAAGTTATACCAGTATTTATTAGATTACCATGGCAAAAGCATGGCAATAGCAAGAAGGGAATATGTACAGTGGGTCCTTGTTATCCACTAAGGGTTGGTTCTAGGTCTCCTTGCAGATAACAAAATCTGTGGATGCTCAAGTCCCATTAAATGCAATGTCATATAGCAAACTGGTATCCCTTATATAAAATGTAAATTTGAGGTTTGCTATTTGGAATTTATACTTTTTTGAATATTTTCAAGCCATGGATGTTTGAATCTGTGGGTAAAAAAATCTGTGAATAAGGAGGGCCAACTGTATACCAGACTGGGCAACTTTGGTGGCTCAATGATAAAACAAAACAGCAAAAATATGTATTGCATTGTAAAATACATGCTTGTATTGACAGTGTAGTGTAATGGTTTTAGCACTGCACTGTGACTGGAAACCAAGGTTTGAATCCCCACTCAGCCATGAAAACCTACTTGGTGACCTTGGTCAAGTCACACACTCTCAGCTTCAGAGGAAGGCAAAGGCAAACCCCCTTGGAACAAATCTTTCCAAGTAAATCCCATGAAAAGTCCATCTTCAGGTCGCTATAAGTCAGAATCAACTTGAACATGCACAACATCAACAATATAATTGTGAATGTACCCTGCAGTAAAAAGAGAGCTGCAAACTACTGCACCCTGGGCTACTTCAGTACATTCACTTCAGTAAATAAGATGTATTATTGGGACAGAAATCATACAATTACAATGTTAAGGAGTAGGCTAGCAATGTATTTTGATCTAAAAATTAACTCCTCTGAAAATACTGAAGTCTTGAAAAGTGCATTATCACCATATGCATTACATGGCATACTAATGCTAGACAATATTCATCAAACCTCTATACCTGTTATACTAGCATCACAAATCTAAGGGAATCAGTTTTTGAAAGACTAATTATTAATCTGAACCTTCATAAGTCTTGTTCATGGAGTCCAGAAAATGAGATTTGCATGAATATGTAGCTTGCACTGGATCATGACATTCATCTGGGGCTTGAGCATTGCAGGTGAACCTGGTTCTCAAATTCATTAAACTGTCTTACATAAATTCAATTTATAAAGTCATTATAAATAAGTTAACACCTGGTCCTAAGAAAGGATTTCATTCATTTCAAAAGAAAAATATTTAAACAGAGGTTTTGTATATGTTTTCTTACATTTCCAGTTTTTCCACTGGAATTTTTTTAAAAAAAATGTTATTGAAAAAAATTGTTTTTCCTTCAGTGAATGTTTCACCTGTCCCAGGTCTCACATTTCTGGGTATGATGCATGTGCATCCATTGTGGTCAAATCCCTTGTCAAGAGGAGGAAAGGCCCAGCTGTCCTTATACCTTATTCTCTCCTGTCTTACATGTCCAAAGGTCATACATCTTAAGATTTGTGAATGCGGTTTACTTTAACATTTCTCTTTAGTTTTTCATGTTTCTCCAGCTCTCTCTTGGACCAGAACAGCAGCCTAATTCATCCACCAATTCCATAATTTATGAGGCATGAAAACATTTGCCAGTACTGAAGCAAACCTATCATCCCTAGCATCTTTTCAGAAACCGACACATTTTCATTAATTCCTAGGCAGTACAGTGTACGCATAATGCTCTGCCACTGATGTATCTATTCATGCTTGCATTGAGTTCAGAATATTTATGTGTGCTGAGAAGCATCCCTTTTTGAAAGGTGCATCTGAAACTGAAAATCAGTTGGCTCAGTTCTTCCTTACCACTTTCAGACACAGACATGAAAGTCTGTGTCACTGAAATGTGTGATGTGCTGACACCACCATAAGAAGCAAAAACAATGAATGTATAGGTTTTGGAGAGAAACCAAAGTCTATTGTCAAATGTTGATCTTTTGGGGTGTCTCTTTTTAAAAAACTACTGCAAGGACGTATGCAAAAGTGCTATCAAGCTGCTTTAAATTATCATGATAAATGGTTATTTGAGAGAACCGGTGGGGTCTAATGGTCTCAGTGCAGGACTAGGACATCAGGAGACCAGGGTTTGAATCCCTGCTCAGCCATGGAATCCCACTAGGTGACCCTGCACAAGTCACACTCTCTCAGCCTCAGAAGGCAATGCCAAACCTCCTCTGAATACAATTTGTCAAGAAAACCCTATGATAGGGTCACCATACATCAGAATCAACTTGAAGGCAAATAACAACAACAAAATAGTGATTTGATGATAGTTTCATTATTTTATTAGTTTGCTTTATGCTTTGCTTGTTTGTTTGCTTCTAACTCTAGCTTTTATTTATTGTGTTTTATAGGTATACCATTTCTACTAAATGTATTTGCAACTGTGGTTTTAATATTATGGAATTTTGAATGCATTTGAATTTTTGCAAATCCCTTTGACCATAAACTATTTAAAAACATGGAGTTTATACAATCATAGAATCATAGAATCTTAGAGCTGGAGGTAATCACAAGAGCCATCTAGTCTAATCCCCTGTCATTCAGGAATACACAACTAAAGCACCCCTTAAAGATGGCCATTGAACTCTGTTTACAGACCTCCAAAGACTACCTCTGTCCTTCCAAGGCACTCTATTCTACTGTCAAACAGCTCTTACAGTAAATAAATTCTTCCTGTTTATTCAATTGAATCTCTCCTTTTTTTGCAATTTGAATCCATTGGTTCATGTTCTCCTCTGCAGAGCAGTGGAACACAAGCTTGCTCAATCTTCTACATGGCATCCATTCAGCTATTTAAAGGTAGTTATTATGTCACCTCTCAGTCTTCTTCATGCAAAACATAAGACAGATTATTAAGTCATTCTTCATAAGGTTTAGTTTCCAGACCTTTTGTCATCATGGTAGCTCTTCTTTGGACACATTCCAGCTAGTCAATATGCTTTCTTGAACTGTTGTTCCCAGAATTGGACACAGTATTGCAAATGAGATCTGACCAAAGCAGAACAGAGTGGCACTAATATTTCCCTCAGTCTAGACACTATACCTTTCTCCCTGTTAAAATTCATTTTGTTAATTTTGGCACAGGTCTCCAATATGCCAAGGTTATTTTGAACTCTGATCCTATCTTTTAGGGAATTAGCTACTACTACCACTACTACTACAACACCCCAACACACATTTGGTGTCATCTGCAAATTTGATTAGCATGGCTTTTATTCCATCATCTATGTGATTTATAAAGATGTTAAACAACACCAAACCCAGAACAGAACCCTGTCATTTCTCTCTAGGTTGAAGAGCAACAATTGGTAAGAACTCTTTGGATTCAGTTTGTCAACCAATTACAGATCCATCTTCCAGTAGCACTGACTAGCCCACATTTCACTAGCTTGGCTGCAAGAATATCACAGGGGACCTCATCAAAAGCCTTACAAAAAAAACAAAAAATAAAATAGACTACATCCACAGTGCTCCCCTGATCTACCAAGCATGGAATTAGATCTGGAGTAAAAGCATACTATTTCAGATTTTCACCATCCATTATCAAACAAGGCAAAGAAATGAAAATTAAATGTGGCATTCTTGATTTCCCTCCCCCTTCCTGCAGGTTTCAGCACATTTCCATACTGTAGTAACAATAACAGCATCAGCAACAACAATGTAGTAAGAGATTAAAAAGCCTATCAAGTGCTAAAAAGTTAAGTTCACCAGTTAAAATGCAAAGCAAAAAAAAAAGGTACCAAAGAGAAAAATTAGTCTGACTTCAGATCTTTTGAGTACAGATTTTCCAAAGATCTCAAATGAATGTGTGAATAGATTGTGTATCACCCCATAGAGAAGGATGTTACCAATGGAAAGTACAATAAATTTTTCCTGTGTTATGAAGTTACTTTACTGCTCCGTGAAGAGAAACTCAAGTTAAATAAAAAAGGCTCAAATAGCATTTGCTGCGGTGCAGTGTATTTTTACATTTGCCACTGAGCTATTTACAAATGCACAACCAGGTATGTTTTATTATATATAATACATTTGATCAGATGTAATTGTATTACTCATCCTAGAGGTTAGTATATTAAATAAAACATTCTATTGCATATGGTTCTGGTTGGAAGTCTCTTTGAAGCTCAGTTTTTAATGTCTGAAGAGAGGCTGGCAGGATTTGTGTATGCCTAATCTAACAAGTACTATCATATTGTTTGTTTCCTCAATTAATATGGTAATTGGAAATTGCTGAAATTATTCATAGTTTCTTGTGGAGGGGGAAAGAATCATGATGACCTGGGGTTTTTGGCAACATCAATGCAGCAGCTGTGTATATATTTAATATGAAATGTTCTGTATCTACTGATGCTACTTTGATGTGCAAATGTTCTTTGATGGACACTGCCCATGCAGAAAGTGAAGGCAGAACAGTATCTTCATTCCTTGGCTTCTACATTTTATTATTGCAAAATGCATCTATTTGTACATAGCACATTGGTTATCTCTGGAAATTCATGCCATGTGTGATGTAAACTACAGTTACACTGTAGTTCTATACTTTGTTCCAAGTGTGACAAATATTTTCAAATTCTAATTTTCTAGCCAAAAACAGTGATAAGGAAACATATATTTCCCCCTGCAAAAAAAAAATTATTGTGTTCTTAGTCACCTTTCTTTTCTGTCCATTTGGTTGCATTTCCTCCCTCTGCTGTTTCCACCTCATCATTTTCTCTCACAATGACCATTTCTTCCTTCTTTATGAGTAATCCCATCCAACCAGAAACCATCTTGTGGATAAAATGTTGCCATGAGGATGCCATGTAGACAACCAGGGTAAGCTATGTGATTATATCATTCAGGGCAAATGAAGTCAGTGGAGGACACATACAGACTGGTGATTTGTGGCAATTTAAATTGTAATTTTTAATGTTGCTTTTTGATACTGTTTGTTACTTCACCATCCAGACATTATCCTTCGTTTAAACAAACAAATCTTCAGTAGAAAAATGGCACATTTTAGTTGATTTGTAGGCAGTCTTGCTCATGGCATGGATTGCCATGTTTGATATGGGTATTTTTTGTCCCCACAGATCCCAGATTGTTGCAATTGTCTAACAACATCCTTCTTATTTTTCTCCACTGTGCCTTCTTTATACTTTAAAATACTGTTCAAAGCTTGAAGAAATAGCAAAACATTTCAAAACTGGCAAAAGATCATTTGGATTTTAAAAAAAGAAGAAGAAGAAGAGGGGGGGATATAAAGCTACAAATGATGCCACAGCCCAATACATTTGCTTTGTCTGTAAGAGTCATGACAGAGAATAAGAAATGACAATGCATTCATGTGTATCATTTCATTGTAGTATATCAGTATTGCAGCAGCAATCAACAATGAAGGTAAAGTTATGTCAAAAGTAGTTCTTCATATTTTCTTTTAAATTAATATCCTTACATAGGCAAAATGACTCTGAAGGCAAAACACTCTTTACCTCCTTTTTAAGAGCAAGAGAGCAGGAAATAATTACAACCCTCTATGTTATAACTCCCCCCCCCCAAAAAAAAGGTCAGATATCACTACCAGAAAGGATATGAACCTTTTTGTTCCAAAAGTTAGATACCAAGAAGAACCTGCTTCGAACCTCCAATAGCGGACCCAACTGGGAAGATATCAACTCATAGGATCAGGTATTCCTTTGGACAAAGGTGAATTAGCAGATAAATATTTTGACACATTGTGCTGAAAGATAAAATGAAGACACAAGATTTTGGCAATGCAACTCCCCCCATCCCCAAACTAATTAGTATTTTCAGTCAAACACTGTCTTGGCACAACTTAAGTATATTTTGTTCTGTAGAAATTAGAAGTCAAATCTGAAGAGAAGGACAGAGCAAGCTGTTGAGGCTGAGCTGGTGCTGGCTGGACTGGTTCCTGAATCACAACCTGGAAATATTACTTTTTCATCGTGTGATTTTGGGAACTGCAATTCAAAAAGTAACTTTTCCAAGTCCTGATCTTGCTTTTCCTTTTGATGGGAACACTGGAAGTATCTTGCTTTCTGGGTATAATATTTGCATCCAGTCTTCCCCCTTTTCATCATCAGATCTTTCTGTTGACAGGACAGGATGGTGACAAGTGGTCTAATTTACACAACACATGAACAGCATGATTGTAACCATGGCCCTAAATCCAAATGGTTTGATTCCCTTTCACACACATACCCCATCTACTGGGATAGACCCACTGAAGGATGAAGTACTGATTGACTAAGATTTCTTTGACTCAATGTCTACTGTTGAAACAGAGTCTATAGGCGAGGCATCCAGCGACTCCATCGATGTAGTTATACTGGATCAGCTTCAATCTGTGAGTACCGAGGACGTGGACAAGCTGCTTGGTAAGCTGAGGAAGACGACCTGCCCTCTCGACCCTTGCCCATCATGGCTGGCCGTCCAAGGGGGGGATGCATCGTTGAGGTTCCTCACAGATATCATCAATGCATCCTTTAGGGAAGGATATGTTCCATCTTGTTTGAAGGAAGTGGCTGTTAGGCCACTTCTGAAAAAACCTTTCCTAGACCCCCTGCATATGAGAAATTATAGGCCTGTGTCATTGCTGCCATTTTTGAGCAAGGTAATCGAGAGGGCGGTTGCTCTTCAGCTCCAAGCTGTCTTGGATGAAACCGATTTTCTAGACCCATTTCAAACTGGCTTCAGGACAGGCTTTGGGGTCAAGACCGCCATGGTCGCCTTGACCGACGATCTGCATCTGAGCATCGACAGGGGTAGTGTGACC
>CM034706.1:226987594-227005716 GCA_020142125.1 Phrynosoma platyrhinos
GAAAGAAGACTGGGATAAAATATAGACACTTCTTTCCTCTACAGTATCATCTTCTGTATTTCAGATTCAGCTGGGCACTTTCATCAGGTTCAGCCAACTGGACAAAACAAAAATGATGGAGGAAGAGGAGAAGGAGATGATGATTATCCCACCTTTTCCCATTTGGGATTCAAGGTGGATTGTTGTTGTGTGCCTTCAGGTCATTTCTGACTTATTCTGACCCTGAGGCAAACCTATCACTGGGTTTTCTTAGCAAGATTTGTTTTGGGGTTGCCTTGCCTTTGCCTTCCTATGAGTCTGAGAGAGTATGACTTGCCCATGTTCCCAAGCAGGATTTCATGGCTCAGCCCTGGTCTCCATAGTTGTAGTCCAGTGCTCAAATTACTACATGACACTTGTCCTCAAGGCAGGTTACAACAGATGAAAAAAGAAAATTCACCAAATACAAATGTTAAATAATTATTAAATTATTTTTAAGAAGTAAAGCCAGTTTAAAACACAAGTCATTAAAAAACAGCACAACAAAAGAACAGATAGAAAACCCAGCAGATTGTTTTGGTGGATGGGCTAGTACATTCAATCCCCAAAGTCCTGTTGAAACAGAAAGGCCTTCATCTCTCTGCAGAATGAGAGTAGGGAGGATACCAGTCTAAACTCTCTGGGGAGGGAGTTCCAGAGCCCAGGGGCATCGTCCGAGGAGATCCTCTCATGTGTTCCTGCCAGATGAGCTTGTGAAGGTGATGGGACAGAGAGAAGGGCTTCTCTAACATATATCAAAACATGGGCCGATTCATAAGGGAGAATAAATAATATGAAATCATACTGTTTGTCTCATAGTACATGCAAGGTACAGTGTATCCAGACCACCACCGAACAGTAGAAGTATTCAATGTTAGTAGTGTAAGACCAGGACAAGGACAGTTGTAAAGAAGAGCCATGGCTAGATAGGGGGATAGGATCACAGGTAGTAGTAGTTTTAAACCAGTACTTCTCAAATGTATTTGGGGGATTGGCAATCTTCACTATCACCCTCAGGAATCTCCACAATATGTGTGCCCATTCAGTACAATTTTTTATTTCTTTCTTAGAAATTTCCCAGGGACCAGCAGCCAGTGCCTCAGGGACAACCACTGCGAGTTCAAATTTTATTTTGTTGCCTAAGAATGTAAAATATTTTCTGCAGCCTAAATGATTTGCTGTGAGTTCTTTTAATAAGCTTCTCATCGAGGATATTCCAGTAAAGAGCATCTCAGGAGTTTCAGAAAATTTTCCATGAAGGCACTCACAAAGTTCTTAATAGTCTTTTGGGGCTTCAGCTAGGAACCAACATTGACATAGCAGCTGAGGAGTGCATAGTATTACACTGATCTGTTCTAAAATGCTACAACATTTTCACACTCACTTTGTGTTGACACTAGAAATTCCCTTGAAAGATCTGTGCATCTGTCTGAATCCTATCATGAACCAAAAGTGATATAATGGAATTTTGCTTCATTCTTCAAATACACAGATGAAGAGGCAAGAGGTTATCATACACAGGATAATAATTAAGAAAAATGAAGCAAATATTGATTACTTAGATAGATGAGAAGCCCCAAACACAATAGGATTGCTTACTTTGATTGAAAAAAGCTGCTCTTCACTTGTTGCATGAAAATGTCAAACTTCTCTGTTTCCAGAAGTGCTACATTTTGGCAAAATCTCTTACTTTATAGTTAATAGTAAATAGCATGTATTTTTCAACATACTTTGAGGGCACAACATTCATGCTGAAAATTGAGAAGTTGTTTACCAAAGGTAGCAAAGTGAAATGGTTCAGTTAACAACCACAACTTTAAATTACTAATGGATTGGTTTTCTTTGGACCAAGGTCCTGCATTTTTTCTGACTTTTCCTTTACATAATTCTCTTTCAGGAAGGACGCAGCTGGTTCACTGCAGTTTTAAACATTTTGAAACTTTGTGAAGGTTTGTGAAGGCCACAGCAGGATTATTAAGTAAAGATTTTATTGTACAATTTGATTCACTTTAAATTGCCAGACTGAGGGCCTCGGCAGACGACTAATTGGGTCGTCTTCCGGGCCCGGAAGAGGAGGGGCAGCTGCACGTTCGGCGCCCCTTCCTCTTCCTGAGGTCGCCCCGGAAGCTGCCGGCCCTCCGCATGTCCGGCGCTTCCGGGGCAACCTCCCTCCACAGCGACCAGACGCGCTGCGGAGGATAAGACAGCGAAAGTGCGCCCGCCGCTTTTAGGGCGCACTTTCACTGTCTTGAGGAAGGAGCGCTGATTTAGCGCTCCTTCCAGGGACGCCGCCAGTGCGCCGAGATGCGGAGGCTGCGGCCCCGCGGCGTGCTGGCACAGGGCGTCCTGGACGCCCTCGTCTGCTTCCCCCTTCCGTTAATAATATGTATTATTAAGTATAGTAGTTTTAATACTCTACTTTATCAAGAATCCAATACTCGATTATAGAGTGTTTTATATTTTCGTTTTGGTGTTGACTGGTCATGTAAGCAGCTTCAGGAGCTCCCAGTTAAGCAGAATTATGCTTTTAAAATGGGAAAAGGAGGGAGGGAGAAAGCAACAAAAGGAAGAAGAAAATGGTTTCTGTCTTTGCTTCCTTTGGGAATCCTGCTGATCTGTTGATAGTATATGATGGTTGCTTGCTGTTGATCTAGCAGTTTAAATGTGCTACTTTTTTTCTCCTACTTTCTGACTTCTTGGACTCATTTTTGGGGGCAAAATACCTTTTCTTTCCAATCTAAGCTTGAAAAGCTTGCTTTTGGGACTACAATTTTCATAATCCCTGGCTAGCATGGCCACTGGCTAGAAAGATTCTGAGAGCAATAGTCCAAAATGTCATAGACTGTGGAATGGCCTGCTGGAAGAAATTCAACAGCTGAATATACTGTCTGAATTTAAAATAGCATTGAAGGATTTTCCCAGCAGTATTTTAAATTGTGAATTTTAAATGTGGATTGTACATCTAAAATTGTACATCTCATTTGTCCTATTCAACTAATGTGTGTTTTAACCGATGTCTTTTAACTGATGTCGCTTGTCTGTTAATTGTTGTTCCCCACCTTGATCCGGGAAAGAGGCAGATAAGAAATAAATAGTAGTAGTAGTAGTAAAATTAAATATTATTTTTCCTCAAGCTCTGGCTTCAGTGTAAGCTAAGTCAGACACTAAGGGGGGTTGCAGACTGCCAGAAATAGTGCAAATTGAGTCCACTTTTAGGGTTAGGGTTAGTGCTAGGGAATCATGTGAATTGTATTTTTTTCTGCGACATTGAGCCTTCTCTGTCAGAGAGCTCTGGTGCCACAATAAACTACAGTCCCCATGATTCCCTAACCCTAACCCTAAAAGTGGACTCAATTTGCACTATTTCTGGCAGTCTGCAACCCCCCTAAAAGTACCTGTAAGTTCATCTTCTTGCCCTGTTTTCCTTTTATTAAGCTGTATGCTGGATCCAGCTGGCATGATTTTACGAGGAAAATAAAATCTAATTGCCCAGGAAAAAAAAAAGCTTATGTCCCTAATGGGGCAAGTTCTCCTTGTCTGTACCTCTGAATCATATGGGAATCAATTTTAATGTGCAAGTTTCACGTCTCACATGTGTGTATCAACCACACTCAGTGAGAATAAAACCATAAAAATGCTGTCAATCATCATCATATCAAGAACTATCGCAAAGGATTATTCTAGCATTCATTTGGGAACAGCAATGTAGCATTCAGCATCTAGGAAGCTACCTGATTCCAACTTGAAGGTTAGAGCATCGATCCATCTGGCTTAGTATTGTCCACTCTAACCAGCAATGGCTGGCCATTGGCAATCCTGAGAATGCCTGGGATTGAAACGGGGATCTTCTGCATGTGCTCACAACTGGTCTATAGGTAGTTTTTTGGCAGGGAGGGGGAAAGTAACCTGTCTGGGTGGGAATAGATGCCATCTAGTGTTTACTGTCAAGTGATTACTACCCTCCATCTGCTGCATGTATGATACACAATAGAGTGTAGGAACAAGCCTTAGGATATGTGGTATGTTGTCTACTTACAAACTTGCCCACATGAAGAAAGTGGTGGGAGCTGTATGTCCATCTTTATGTGAGTACACCTTACTCATGCAGGACTGGGCCCCACCTATGTATGAAAATGTCATTTCCTTTGTTAGATCCAGTCAAATGTCTAGAAGAGAGATTGTAACCTTTCCCTTTTGGATACATAGCTAGACTTTTTAGTGTGATCTAGGCATTCAGGAAGGTATGCTCATACTCCATTTGTACTTCTATGTTTTGGGGGACCTCTGTACAAATGCTCTGAGTGGGGCCACCCTCACTAGACTCAAAGCCCAAGAGTCCTGCCGCTATCAGTGCTACTATCAATGTTTCTGGCATGTATTTATTTACCTATCTCCTTGGAGCTAATAGCACTCCTTCTTACTGTTTGTTCTTATTGGCTCGCTCAAAGAGAGCAAAAGAACAAGGGACAAGAGCCAGAAGGAGGGAGAGGAAGGAGCAGCTTCAGTGGGTCTAAATGGGTGATGGGCAATAGAAGATGTTCCATGAGTCCTGCAATGGCCATTCACCATCCGTAAAAGATGAGTGTTTACATGGATTTCTCAACCAGGAGTGGAATGGTCTGAAATTCATTTGAGGAGCTATTAATTAAAGTATTTGGCCAATCTCTTTAAAAACAACAACAGAATGTAAACTTCTCTTGATACCACAACAGAAAGAAACAGATTAATAAGCTAATAGCTCCAGCTGCCACTAAGATATCTTGATTTCCCCATTTTAATGTGTAGACAGAATCTTAACCTGCCCGCAAAGTGGATACGATGTGACAAAATAAAATATTAATAAAATCCTGAGCAATAGTCATTCACTGTAAGATTTTTCTAAATCACAACTGCAGCTGTGTGAATTGTCCTGCACACTGAATGCAGTAATAACAGGTGTAGGTTTTTGTGGGTTTTTCAGGCTGTGAGGGCATATCCTAGAAAAATGTATTCTTGATGTTTCACCTGCATCTGTGGCTGGCATCTTCAGAGAAGATCTCTGAAGATGCCAGCCACAGATGCAGGTGAAATGTCAGGAAGAACATGTCCTCACAGCCAAAAAAACACACAAAAGCCTATGGATGCCAGCCGTTAAAGCCTTCGACTTCACAATAACAGGTGTGATAACCCAGTTGCTCCACACTTATCTGTCAATATTGAACCTCTGCATGCTTGGCATCGGGAGCAGTTCTTAGCTTGTTCATCTTCCATGTATCTGCATTCTCCAGCAGTAACTACTTCAAACCAAACTTATGTAAAAGTAGCATACATAGGAGGCATCATGCAATGGCGTGAGGATACTATTGTCACTGGTTCACACACACACACCATAAATTGGTGAGGATATTTGCTTTGGATCTTCTTTTTTGTTTGTTTATTTGTGAACTAACAGAAAAAAACAGGAGAGTCAGCACAGAGCTTTTGAAGACCTCTTTATGGAACTGGCTATTCTTCTGAGGACTTCTGGATGTCCAAACAGAGTTTGGGACAGGAGTCAATTTGGGATAGAGTTTTTGGTGGTGGCACCCTGTTCTTGAGCAACCAGTTTCAAGGAAGGTTCATATGGACCTGATTTTTTCATTTCTGCACCAAGTGAAACTAGTATTTTGTGTCTGGGCATTTGCCTGATAACTGGTTTTTTACTGCTGTCTATTTTATTCCTCAGTTGTTTAATTGCTTTATGAGCTTTTAGATTTTATGTGAAATTGTTTTACAGAAGTCATCTTACACATATAATGAGCAAAAAAGAAGGATCGAAGTATCTTTAACAGACTCGCATATAGAGTGCAGGGGCTTGGTCTTGCACTTCTCACTTAGCAAATTAATACATAGCATACACAAGCAGTTTTCTAAATTTGAAGCAAGGAAAAGAATTGCATTTACTGAGGAAAATCTTGGTATGCACTCTCTTGTTTTATACCAGCTTCAGTTCTACATGGCCAGATAGTTTTTAACATCAAGCAAAGACAGCTATTTTTGACTGTTATCCAGATTATAATACAGTCATTTTAAAATAGCAGGGTTCACAACTGAATCCCCACCTGAGGCAGAAAAGCTTTCTTTTTAAGATTCAATATCTATTCCATGAGGCTCTCTGTGCCTCTCTGCAATATGTCAGTTCCTTATCATTTGAAGAACATAATCGGAACATAAACTGAGTAGCCAAACATTCCATTTCCAAGACAGGCACAAACAAACAGAGACACCCTGAGGCCCTTTTCATACTATACCATCATAGCACTATGATTCCATTTTAACTGCCATGGATCCATCCTGTAGAACTCTGGGGTCTCTAATTTGAAGAGGCACAAGAGTTCTCTTGTTGAAAAATACCTCTTCCTAAAATGCAAATCCCTGGAATTCCTAAAATGGAATTATGGCAGTTGAATTGGAATCATGCTGCTACTATTGTGTAGTATCAATGAGCTCTGGAATGCTACATAATATGAGTGGAGTACAGTCGCCCCTCCTTTTTTTCTGGGGGATCCTTTCCAGAACCCACCCACCCCGCAAAAGAGGGAAAATGCAAATATTCAAGCCCTATTGGTTTGAATGGAGGTGCATGCCCACGGGGGCAAGAAGGTTCACACCACCGGGGAGGTGTTCCTCCATTTGTCCCTCATGGATAAGCGAGGGTTGTGGACTTAAAGTCCACAACAACAGAGGGACAACTGTACAACATTCTGTTCACACAGTTCCACACACCTTCCACATCTAGAAGGCAACTGCAAGCTTTCTTGTTAACTGCCATCAAGCTGACTTCAACATATAGTGACCCCACAACTCTCCCTATCATCATCAGCCCTGCTCAGGCCTTGCAGACTCAGGACCATGGCTTCCTTGATTGACTCCATCCATCTGAGATGCAGTCTTCCTCTTTTCCTACTGCCTTTTATCTTATTGAGCATTATTGCCTTTCCCAGAATGGGTAAGCCCCTCCAGGCAACCAGCTGTTACTTGTTTGGGGAAGTCATCTTAATTATCTGCAGGAATCCCTTATAACTCAGTGTCTCTGAGTAAAACGAGTTGCAGGATTTGCTGCAATAACATTTTACAGTACAGCGGACCCTTGGTATCTGCTGGGGTTTGGTTCCAGGACCCCCCATGGATACCAAACTCCATGGATGCTTTAGTCCCATTAAATACAATGACAGTAAAATTGCACTTCTTATATAAAATAGCAAAATCAAGATTTGCTTTTTGAAATTTATGTATTTAAAAAATACTGTATTTTCAAACCATGGATGCTTGAATCCATGGATAAAAAATCTATGGACACAGGGAGCTGACTGTATTTAAAAAATGGTGAGAACTTTGTCCTCTATTACCACAGTCTATTCTGTTCCCCTTCTTCATAGTTTTCTTTTATTTGTAAACATTTTGACCTCCAGCAGCATATCAACAGCCTAAGCCACTGAGCATACTCAGTCCTCAATAGGCTCTTTTTTGTGGGGGAAGGCACTCCTTAAGAGGGTTTGTTTTCTCAAATACTTTTGGTATTTTGGCACCTGTTGGTGCCACTTTTGAACAATGCAAAAACCAGCATTCAGAAAATTTAGATTAGACTAGGAATATATAAAAATTGCCTCGGAGCACAAAGGTTTAATTTAACTCCAGTGGTCTAAAAGTCCTTGATGGAACTTTTCAGACCATCCTGGGCTTTAGAAATGTGCACATAAGCTACTAGAAGACATGGAGGACATATTGTTAAGCTGTACATGTCACCCACCTCCCAGACTGAAACACTGTCAACCTGCAAGAGAAAATTCCACTTGTGTCTTAGACTCCACTATTGGTTACAATAGTGAGCCGGACCCATTTTTGTTGGCTTCCCATTCTGGTTTCCATAGAAATGAATGTAGCAGAGGATTGATTACAACTTGAAAAGGTGCCCATTTAAAATGTTCTTTTCCCTGATAGACCACCGCTGTGGTGATTGGCAGCAAGCCAGCTCAAATGCTGGCTGCTAAATTTCAACTGCAGCCTCAGTGGGAAGAGATTGGATGCCTAGAATACAGTCTATAACATTCAGTGGTTCTGTACAATGACAGACTAATTTCATCAGACTGGACAATTGGCATGTTTGCTTTCTTGAGGCTTTTGGTGGCCTGGCTGCAATTCAAGAGGATCATGCAAGGTTAGAAGGCTGTGGGGGTAGAGCAGGGATAGGCAACCTTTCCCCTTTAAGGGCCGAGGGACTTCAGCTCCCAGAATCCCAGGAGCTATTGGCCAACATGGGACTATTGGCCAACATGGCTGAGGCTTCTGGGAGCTGAAGCTGGTGACAGAACTGGAACAGAACTTTTGCATTCTCTCTTTTTTAAAATATTTTATTAAATTTTAGAATTTGTACATAAAAAATTCATACATACATCATTCATATATCCAGGACAAATAAAAACATCATACAACACAAAACATTAAATAAAACAAAACAAATCAACAACAAAGACTATACATATCTAACATATATATATCTAACAGTCTTCATTCGCTACTTCCTATCTGCAAGTCTGAATTTTGTTTCTATCTAATTTATTTTTAGATTATCTGTTACTAAAATATTCTAAGAAAAAGAATTCTACCCTTCTTGCAAATAATTTCACTTGGAGACCCAAAATGAATTATAAATAAGCCAACATAGATTAGCTTTAATCAAACTATACATCACTAAAATTCTTTACCTTAAAGAATATATAATTATTCAGCCATTAACTCCCTTAATTCCATTAAATCAAATTAATCTAATTCTATCTAAATGTCCAATTTTCCATTGTAGGCATCTCTTTTGTCTTCCCTTTCTTGGCATAAACTATTCTCGCAGTTGACAACATATAAAATAATATTTTACCAACTTTTTTTCCATAGATTGATCTATTATATTAAGTAAAAAAAACTTTTGCATTTTATAAAGAGTCATGATTTAGAGAGAGAGAGAGAGAGAAGAGAGAGGTACTAAAATGAACCAGACTTATATAAAATCTTCAACAAATAAAAGAGTAATGAAGCAGCTTGCTGTATACAAAGCTATTTATTGTGGAATGTTCCTGTTTTCCTCTCACCATTCTAAACCCAACCTGTCTTCAGTGATCAAAAGCAGGCCAAGGCAACCAACTTGAGATGTATTTCAAGGCTTCTTAGATCATTCAAAATTCAATTTATGAGTTCCATAGATATCAGCTAGTCATCAATTTTCTTGTTTTTTTTTTTTAATTATTATTATTCCATTCAGAGACACAGATATAGCTTGGTTTAGGAAATGAACAATAAATGACCATCCCATGGAAAACTGCCCATATACCAAAATCTTCTTCAGATATGGCTTTCAAAGTTTACCCAACTTTCAGAAGTGCAGCAAATAGCCCCTCATTTTTTTTTAAAAAAAATAGTGTTGGAATTTTAAAATATGATCACACAAAATATAATCCCAAAAAAAATAGTGGAGGGGGGAGAAAAAGGGGGAAGCAAAATATATAGGATATGAATAAGGGCTAAGTATATACATTGATAATAAGCTGATTGTGTTTCCAAAAATACATTTTCTTGAAACTAATATCTATCACATATGCATATGCAAAGCAGTAAGATCTTGTGACCATTGAACAATAGGCAGTGAATGTTTATTTTTCTCATGTTGGAGTATTTTTTTTAACAGTAATAGCACACAGGATCCAACACTGACCCCCAATTAAATTCAACACCACAGGAGTGTAATTTAAAAGAACCCGTGCATGTACAAAATAGATTTTCTAATGCTAAATTGATATATTGCAATGTATTGTATGTAGAAGTAGCTTCTCAGTGGTGGTATCCAACAGACTGGTTGATAAACCTTTACAACAAATTGTTTTTCATAAACACAATAACACAGAACAGTAGTACTAAGTTACCAAGGAAGAGGTGTTAAACTGGGACAGCAAGCCTGTTCTCTATTCCCTAGGCCTAGCGGAATAAGTTTCCAGGCCCAGTACAAGGTGTTGGTTATCACCTTTAAAGCCCTAAATGGCTTGGGTCCAAGCTATCTCAGGGACCGTCTTCTCCCCTACAATCCTCCCCATGCACTCCAGTCCTCTGGGAGGAATTTACTGCAGCCTCAAAAATCTAGGTTTTCGGCTACCTCCCAGAAGGCTTTTTCTGTTGTCACCCCCAGACTATGGAATGGCCTGCCGGATGAGATCCATCAATTAACATCTTTAGACAACTTTAAAAAGGCTGTCAAGATGGATCTCTTCCGGCAGGCCTTTCCGGGATAGAATAATCCCAGCCTCAGGAACCCCTCTATTAAGAGGATCTTCAGGTTCCTCTTTAAATATGAAATTGAGAACTACTGCCGCAATGTGAACTGTTCCATATATTATTGTTGTATTTTAAATTGCTGTTTTTGACTTGTAATTGATTTAATAACTTTTTAAGGGGGGAGGGAATTAGATTTCGTTGTGTGTGTATATTTTATTGCTGTTAGCCACCCAATTGATCTCAAAAGGGCGGAATATAAATAAATTATTATTATTATTATTATTAGTCTAATGGTTTTACGTTACAGGCAGGTAGATTTTGATTGAACATTAGTTTGTGATCCGAATCGATGGATCTGTTCAACAGCGGAGCATGGTTCACACTACATTTGCCCTTATTTTTTTGCTGTAAAATAAGCCATTTGTGGTTCACATTGATGAATGTATCAATTCAAAATGGACTTGCTTCAGCTGGCCAAATTTAAATCTATTCCGATCTGCATCTGCGGGAAACTCTTATCATTCTATGAATAAAGACGTTGGAGGAGAGATCTCTTCTTGGTTCTCAGGATAGACCTGACATGGACTTTATTGAAGCAGCAATTCTAGGGACAGAAAGTCACCACAGAAAAGGTATATTTTCATGTTTTCCTGATTGCCATCAAGATATTTCCTGGTTGTCATGCAGGAAAGACCTTTGATGAAAACCTCAACATATGTACCATCCTTGGGACAGCTGTTCAGCTAGCCACATCTCATATAGGGCTTAGAAATAATCATGGGTACTTTGAACTGCATTCAGGAATGGACCAAGAACCAGTACAGTTGTTTCAAGACTTACAGAATGGGTTCTTTTTGGGCCAGACTCAGCTAGCAGCATAGTTATGTTTTGAACTAATGTTTCTGAGATGTCTTGAAAATTTGCCCTACATATGACACAATGCAGTAATCTAATCTGGAGGTTACCCAGAGGCCAGGCTATCAGTTTTCAGGAAGGATTGCATATTAGAGTTGCCAATGTTGCCAGGTTTTCAAAATAGCAGTAAGGGACAATTGAAAAATGATGGCACGCAGGATTGACAATCACTAAGCAACTATAAACAAGATTGTTAAATGCCTAAATACCAAATGAAAGTATTGATTTCAGTTAACTTAAGGGCTCAACAGATGGTCCCTAAGGAGCAGCTCCATGCCACAGCCCCAATCTAGCACTTTGCTGCTCTCAAAAGAGCTGGCAAATGCCACTCCTTTTTAGAGCAGCAAAAAGCCACCCTTGCCATGGTGATGGTAGTTTTTCAGCACTCCTTTGGTGCAGCGTGTATGGACACTGCACCAAGGGGGCATCCTGATGCCACCCGCTGTCTGTTTGGGGGCACCCTGACGCCGGCCCAATTGATCTCAAAGGGGCAGGGCATAAATAATTTATTATTATTATTATTACTATTATTATTATTAGGTGGGCAGCATGAGGATGACATGGGGCGGAGTTGGGGCAACCAATGTGTAGTTGCCATGCCCCAACTACACCCCCAGGCTGGCTCTTGTGGCCGGCCTGTACAGCCCCTTAGTCTTGTATTTTCTGTAAAATTAATTTATTGTCCAGAGTAATAATTTGCATGATGCACATATTTCTGTCTCAGTTAAGGACCCACATCCCAAAATACATGATTTTTTTTTTCTTTTTGGCATTTTGTCCAGTCTATATAAAAAATAAAGGCCTTTCAGCCTTCAAATAGGGAAGCTCCCTTGTGACAAGGAACACTTGCCAGCCCTATAAGGAACAAGATTTCAAACAAGAGACATCTCTTATAATAAGAGATACGTGGCAACCCTACAGGTCAAATAAGGGATCAGGTTCTTGTATCTTTAACAGTTCTGTAGAAGAGAGAATTTCTGTAGAATTGCTTTTCAACACAACCATTAAATGTATGGAAACCATGCCTCTTATTTTACCTGGCAAGTTATCCAATATACAGACAGTTCTGCCTGCAGCATCTTTGGATTTCTCCTTTATATCTTTAAAAGCACCACAAGTTATCAGGACACAAATGCCAATCAGGCACAACTTTAAGTTTGGACTGGAATCTCAGAAATGGCTTTGTGATGTCCAGTAACAGTGGAATTGAATTGTTTTCTATAGATGTCTTCTTTTTTTTCCCCTGCTGGCTATGAAAAAGCAGATGCTGTGACACATTCACAGCACTGGCTGAACCTGAAAGGATGCCAACTCAGTAAGTATCTGGAGAAGAGTTAGATTGATTATAATTGGGCAGGAGATTAAACTGATTTGACAGGAACACGATCAGGAGGCAGCGTGAAGGAGGGAGTCTTGTTTGATGCAGAAAGAGGGTGGCAGTAGGTCCTATGGCCCACAGAAAAAGATCTATGCTCTACTCAGGGCATCAACTGAGGTGAGAAAATTGTTTTCCAACAGGTAAAAAAGATTTGAAGGCTCATGGTGGGAAATACTTCAGGATTAGACAGACTATAAAAGCTTCTTTTATAAAGTATACCATGATAAATATTTCTAATTTTTCAGCTGTTTGTAATTCTTTTTATATACTCAAATAATTTTACTAATACTTGCAACAACCCTGAAAGGTGATTGCAGTGATGATGATCATAATGCTAATAGATTATTCCCACACTGTAAAAGGAAAGGCAAAGATAGACAAACAGCAACTGGTGCAGGCCCACTTGCAAAATCATTGCTAAGGAGGCATTCACACTTACTTTTTTCTCTCAAGGGGATCCAGATCTCCATGGTGATGCAATACTGGATTGGTGTTCCCACTATGTTTTCCATTCCCAAATCTATTCATGGCATTTTAACCCTGTTGCCATCCACACTTGCCATCAGAGCAATTTAAAATGGATGCACCTCCATTTCCAGGAATGATGCAATGTGATCCAAATCTATTCGGTAGCATCCTCACACTACCAAATATGTGGATCATTGCAGCTCTTTAAAAAAGATACAGGGGGAAAAAGTGGTATCAAATATGCCGGTTTAAGTGAGGTTAAGTGGGTTTTCCAGTAGCCTTCCTCACAAACTGCACCAAGTGCGATTGGGGCAAAAATAAACACCATGAAAATAACCTGGTTTCATCAGTCTTGTAATATGTCATGGCAATCTTCCATTCAAAGGAATGCTGAAGTGTGTCAAAGGGATCAGCTACTGCCACAAAAATATAGAGCTAAGAAAAGTTACTTTTTGGACTATAACTTCCAGAACCTCCAGCCTGTAAAAAAATAGAAAATTACTTTTTCAAGCTCTACACGAAGCTACCAATCATCACTGGTAGACCGTAGAGTGGTACCAGTCCAGAAGTCATCAGTCCCTGGAAAGTTTCTAGGAAAGGAGGAAACAATTGTAACTACTGAGCATAAATATGATACTGGTCCCTACCCCAGTGGCGTTGCTACATTTGGTGTCACCTGGTGCAATGACAGTGAATGAGGGCATCTCTCCACCCCTTGAGCTGTGTCACTCCACCACTGCAGCATCCAGATAGGCTCGCCTGGCAGAGAGACAATCTTTTCACTCACAGTCACCGTCAGCAAGCAGGAGAATGTCTCTTTGCTCCTTGAGTGTTGCTGGAATGTGTGGGAGTGCATGAGATGTGACTCAAGGGATGGAAAGAGGCCCTTCTGCTTGCTGATGGTACCTGCAAGTGAAGAGGGCATCACTCTGCCCCTTGAGCAGGATAACCCTACATCTTTCAGCCAGGTTCATAGTGCAGAGAGACACCCCCAGCAAACAGAAGAACTTCTCTCTTCCCTGAGCTGGCTAGAAGGCACAGGGTGGGTGGGATGCAGCTCAGGGAGCAGAGAGATGCTCTCCCAGCCTGCTCACTGATTGTGACTGCAAGTGAGCAGGGCATCCCTCCATCCCCTGAGTTGCATCTCACCTTCCATATACATATCTTTCAGCCAGGCTCAGCAGGCAGAGAGACAGTATCTTTGCTTGTAGCCAGTGAGTGGAAGAGCATCTCTCTGCCCATTGAGCATGTATGGAGACACCCCACTTAGGGTGTCATGTAATGCGGCCAGTAACCCATATCCCCTAACAACACCCCTGCCCTACCTCATTGGGGGGGGAATAACTGCTGGTCCTCCACCACCACCAGTTTGAGAGGCACTGGTTTAGAGAAGATTTTCTAGTGTTGTCCCAATTCTTTGACATTCTTTTCAGAGATACTCACCTAGAGCCTAGTCTGATGAGTTTTAGGTATCTGGCCAAGACTTCCCCTCCACAGAGATTTATTGTTTATTATTTTTAATGTGGTTTTATATATTGCTCTGTTTTAACCACTGAATTGTTTCTTCTTTTATGGCTGTTTCATTTTTGCTTCAGTGAGTTGGGAATAGTATTATTTATTTTATTCAAACCTATTTGTACAAGCTGTCATTATTTTTTAAATGAAAAAAATACCTTAAGAGGGGACCTCTTAAATGCCCCCCTTAAGTAGTTCTTTGGATCCGAGCCAAAGTAACTAAGGCAGCCATTCTCATCATCAGCACTTCCAGAGTTGGTTATGTTGGTTGGGGATAATGGAAGTTGTACACAGACCATCTGGACAGCACCACATTAGGGAAGGAACAGTACCAGGCATTTGTCGTTTCATTAATAGGATCATTTCTGTAGAAAGAGATTATTCATAATAAGTCCCTTCCTGGATCTGGATGTAATAGATTGATTTGCCCTCTATATTTGGTTTTGAAATTCATCACCTTCCATTCCCATCTCCCTTAACAAGAGCTACAGAAAATATGGACATTAGGGGCACTGTTAGAAGCCAAAGGGAACCTGACACCCAGGTTTACCATCATATATAGCCTTTTTCTACAATTTAGGCTATGCCTCTTCTTTCTGCGTTAGCTCAACGAGCTTTCAGTGCCTAGCAATTTCCATTTCCCCAATGGGAAAGGTAAGTGGCTAAAGTGCCAACATTAATTACAAAGGCAAAGCTAGAAAGGCCCCATCTGAGCACTGAAGTCTTAATTGCTGATTTCAGTGGAGCTGCAAACACTAGAAGGCAATGTAGCTGCCCAGCATGGTAGGAAGGATGTCTCCTGGATGAAAAAGGCTGCCTCCAGCGCATGTATTGGAGGGAGAAAATGTAGCAAATTGCAACAGCTCACTCAGCTGTTGGGAGGCACAAATCAGTGTAACTATCACATATAGCAATATCCCAGAACACATATGCAAATACATATGAATGCATGCATGAATACATATGGTCCTATCCTGGAAGGGCATCACTTAAATCTTAAATATCTATTATTCAGAAGCAGAGGAACATATAAGCTCTGCACAGCTGTGACAGTTACTGAAATTAAATCTTCTTCTGAGGGATAAACCAAATGTAATGCAGAAAAGAGCCATACATCCATTTTCTGAAAATTTGCTTGTTTTGCTAATTAGCATGTTGAGGCAGAAGAATTAAATCAGTTTCTTCTTTCCATTCACATCACTTCACTCTAAGCCTATTTATATCGCATCCACATTAATCTGCATCTTAAAATATAAACTATTTAAATGTTTGTTATGTTTGTTTCATCATGCTTTACCATATCAAGGTACAAAACAAGTGATGTATATACCTATTTTTAATGTGCATTGTAAACATAAAAAGGTAAAGGTATTCCCCGTTGACAAGGTTGTCAAGTCATGTCTCACCATAGGGGACAGTGCTCATCTCTGTTACTAAGCCAAAGAGCCAGCGTTGTCAGAGACTACTCTGTGATCATGTGGCCAGCATGATTGCATAGAAATCCTCTCAAAATAGGCATTTTGAATGTATTTTATATTTATTATTATTAATTTTGATACATTGCTTAAAGCCCAGACCTGTACTCCAATATTCATGAACCATACAATCTAATCAGTAACTATATTTTAAGATACACATTAGCTTCCAAGATACGGTAAGGTGGACCCACAACAACCCTTCATGATGAGAAAGGGCATAGCCATAACCCTGACATAAGACAACACATTGTATTCCTAGTTGAAGCATTTCCATCCAATGTTTGGGCCAGAAACCCCGCTTTCCTCCTCCACCCCCTTCTCAACACATAGAAGGAGGCATGGATGCGCCCATTTCTTCTTAGATTTTCATTTCCAGAGTAAAACTATATGCAATTATCTGACTGAAAATGTTCCATTCCTATCCACTTTAGCTCACTCACCCCAAGTATTGCAATGTCTATATGTTCAGGGTTGGGCGAGGGTTGGTGTTGTTGTTGTTTTGCAATGTGATTCATGCTTCTCACATTCTATCAAGTGTGTTGCACAGCTTCAGACATTCCTTTCACATCTGAGCATAGCAGCAGATGTATATCCTTGTGGTATCAGTAGACACAGTACCACTCATTCTTCTCCTCTGCTCTTCCCCAATAACAGGTATCAGTGCCTTCTGATGTGGAAGACTGGCACCATTTCATTTAATTTCGGATTGACTCACCCTGTACTTTTTGTGGTAAAAGGCATTCGGGGGTGGTTTACCAGTGCCTCTTTCTGCAGAGTATTAAAAAAAGTTAAAGTGTAAATAATAATAATAATAATAATAATAATAATAATAATAATAATAATAAATTAATTTATATTCTGCCCTCTGTCGAACAATCAGGGCAGCTTACAACAATTAAAATTCCATACAAAAATACAGGGTAAACACCCCACTCCACCCCTAAAAAAGTATTAAACTACACATCCGCTAAAAGATAACAAAGTATTAAAAGTGCCACTGCTATTTCCTCTGAGATTCTACACCAGTGTTACCCTCCACTACTGCTGCTATCCAATAGCTGTTTGGCACATTCAGTCTGGCTCCTCTGCAAACACCTATCTGATCAGGGCGACCCCACAGCACTGCAGCACTGCTACCAACAGCATAATCTCTTGCCATACAGAAGCATGTACTCTCCCACTACAGAAAGGCAATGCCAGGATGGGGGTAGACATTCAGAATAAAGCAGTGTTGGTGGACAGCTGAAAGAAACAAACGTACCTGTAGGTGGCTTACATCAGTGGTCCCCAACCCCCGGTCCGCGGCCTGGTACCGGTCCGCAGAACAAGTGGTACTGGGCCACCCTGCTACTGCGTCTTCTGTGTAGTGGCGGCGGTGGGTCCTGCAACTTTTGCGAGTCCTGCGAGTCCCAATAATAAGTGCAGAGGCAGGACTCCTGCGTCTGCCGACATGCCCCGGCCCAGCTGATCAGCGTGGGGGCAGGGCTTCTGTGCGTGGCTTTAGTGAATGATGACGGCGTGTGAACAGAGGCATTTTGGACATGTTTCAGACATTAGCGGGGATTTTAGGCAAGACTGAGCCTGAGCCTTCATTCTCCCAGTTGGTGTAGGATCACCTGTCTTTGTTTTCAAAAGAGTTTGAGCACTACTTCCCAACCACAAAAGACCCATGAACTGGTAAGGAATGGATCCGTGACCCATATGTCAACAAACCAGGTGAATCTAGCATATCTGTACAAGAAGAAGATCAACTGCTGGAGATTGCAAATGACGGTGGCCTTAAAACTATGTTTGAGAATACAACTCTGCCGGTGTTCTGGATTAAAGTCATGGCAGAATACCCTGAGATTGCCACCATAGCACTTAAATCCCTATTGCCATTTCCCACTTCCTATCTTTGTGAAGCGGGTTTTTCTGCAGTGACTGCAACCAAAACAAAACAAAGGAATAAACTGGACATAAGCAAGACACTTCGGGTGTCATTGTCTCCTATTATCCCCAGATGGAACTGTCTCGTTGCAGAAAAGCAAGCTCAGGGTTCTCATTGATTTAGCGTTCTAGTCACTAGAATCCAG
>CM034706.1:227013039-227030335 GCA_020142125.1 Phrynosoma platyrhinos
ATTTTGTCTTGAGATGTTGGAGTTTATTCCAATCACCCTGCTCAATGGGAATGGGATCCTTCTGGTCCCTAAAGAAAGAAGGTGCATTTAGTAAACTTGCTATATGGTCTTCAGAATAACTGAACATATCTAAGCTATTTGCCATCATGGGAACTGTAGTTTATTGTGGCACTAGAGCTCTCTGACAGAGAAGGCTCAATGTCTCAGAAAAAAAACAATCCCCATGATTCCCTAGCTCTAACCCTAACCCTAAAAGTGGACTGAATTTGCACTATTTCTGGCAGTCTGCAACCCCCCTAACTTATCATGGGGGGTCTCTTGGTAAGATCTGTTCAGAGGGGGTTTGCCATTGCCTTCCTCTGAGGCTAAAGCCTTAACTTGCCCAATGTCACCAAGAGTTTATCACACAGAGGACAATTGGAAGTATAAACGGTGATTAACCCATCATAATCCCGCAATTGCACTAATGATTTTCACACAACATTGTGTTCAAAGTGCTATTATCCTGGGAATAACCCATGATAATCGTGCAATTGCGCTAATGGTTTTCACATGACCTTGAGGTGAAACATCATTAAAGTTCCATTATCCCGTGAATAGCCAGGCAAGAAACAGCAACAACTAATTCACGGAATGTTAATCACATTTTAATCATGTTTTAATCTTAATTGCACTATTTTGATAGGTTAATCACTCAATCCACTCCTCCGTGTGATAAACTCTCTAGTGGGTTTCTGTGGCAGAGAAGAATTTGAACACTCAAACCTCTGTCTACATCATGGTATTATTTAATTTTCTATCTTTAATGGAATTCTTGGACTAAAGCCTTATTTTGTTTCTCTAGCCCAGGGGTAGGCAACCTAAGGCCCGGGGGCCAGATGCGGCCCCCCGAGGCCTTTGGACTGGCCCCAGGCCAGTCCTGCTGCCTCCGCCACCACCCGCCATAAAGATATTTATTATTGTTGTTATTACTTGTTCTTGGGGTTTTCTTGGCAAAATCTCCACAGGGGTTTTGCCATGGCTTTCCTGGGGCTGAGAAAAAGTGCATGCATATTTTTTAATTTTTTTAACTTTTTTTAAAATTATTTATTTATTTATTTATTTATTTTTGGTGCTTCGGCCCCCCAATTGTCTGAGGGACAGCAACCCGGCCCCGGCTCAAAAAGGTTGCCTACCCCTGCTCTAGCCACTGGCATTTTTAATCAGAATCCCTAGCTAGTGCACATAGATACAACATCACCCCCCTTCTCACTTTAAGGCAGGCAGGCAGTTTTTCTTTCTTTATTAAAACTTTCAAAAGAATATGAGCACACTACAGATTGAATCTACATTTGCATCCTATATCTTAATTTCTTTAAAATAGCTCTAGGATCCTAGATTGCCTTGGAGGGTGGTGGACTCCACATAGGGTAGTCTTTAAACTGACACTTGTAGGACATCTTTCAGGAGTGCATTAGTTGTGTATTCCTACATGGTAGGGGGTTGGAGTAGATGGTCCTTGTGGTCCTGTTCAATCTAAAATGCAATTATTCTATGGAGAAATGTGGTTCAATTTTACTTTTCAGTATGCCCAACCTTTTCAAAAAGTATTTTTAATATGATTTAGGGGCCTACCAGGATGTCAGGCCTTGCACCTGTATCCAGTCGTCTTGCCTTTGTAGCATACCTGGTCATACTGTTCATCTGTCTAGCTCAAAGTTTTCTAATCTAGAATTTTCTAAGTTAGAAAGCAATGGCTTTCTAGGGTGTCAGCTGGCTGAGGACTTTCAACTGATCCTCTTTTACTGGAGATACCTGAGATTGTCCTTAGGGTATTAAAATTAGACTCCCATCAGTCACCAAACATATACAAAGCAGATGTCCATCCCCCTGATGAAATTGTCAAATACAAATTACCATAAATGCAAAATTAATAAAATATATAGATGGAACTTGCCCAAATCAAAATAATGAAGACTTGTCAGTAATTCAGAAGGATTTCAGTCTTGAACCAAAAGTCTTCCATTCCAAGTGGAAATGCTTTGCTGCTTAAAAATTGGGATCATAACATTTGAAAATTCACCAGATTTCAGGTATCTGTGAATATTTGTCTTCACTTTCTTTCTATTACTTGCTAATTACTTGGGTGAAGCATGCACAGGACTTATTGTGCTCCTGCTTTCCAAATTAAGCAAGAAAACCATAATTCATCCTATTTGGGTCTTGTAGCACCCTTGAGACTTAGGGCCTTTGCAGACTGCCAGAAATAGTGCACATTAAATTGAGGCACTGCCCTGGCTCAGTGCTAGGGAATCATGAGAATTGTATTTTTTTCTGAGACATTGAGCCTTTTCTGTCAGAGAGCTCTGGTGCCACAATAAATTACAGTTCCCATGATTCCCAAGCCCTGAGCCAGGGCAGTGCCTCAATTTAATGTGCACTATTTCTGGCAGTCTGCAAAGGCCATAAATGAAAGAAAGAAATTAGCAGCATGAGCTATTGTAGACTTCAGTCTACTTCCTCAAATGCATCTGAGGAAGTAGACTGAAGTCTACAAAAACTCATGCTGCCAATTTCTTTCTTTCAGGTAGTCTCAAAGGTAATACAAGATATCTCTACATACAGATTCTAGAGACTAGCATGGCTATATCTTTGAATTCATCCTATTTGGAGTTGCCAGTTAACAACTGAGAGAGTCACATTGTACCTTCTAATTCCTCTGTGGCATGGGAAATGATTCAGCCATTGCTTTTGTCACCTGCTCCTCCTTCTGCACTGCCTATCCCTTTTCCTTGTCTACTGTAATAAGCAGAACTCCAGATATGCTGATCATCAAATAGGAGATGTCAGACAGATGACAAGACAGGGAAACTAATGGTGGAGGGAGCTAAGACTGCTTTATCCTCTGGTATATTAGGGAATTTAAAAGATACCATGTAGATCTCTGAGTTGCATCGTGGCAACCATAATCCCATAGCAACAGTAGAACAGTCCTTCTTCTGAGCCATCTCAGTGACTTTTAACATTTTTAAATATATAGGGGTGGGAGAGAGAGCACTATTGTTGTCTCCTGCTCATAGTATGTGTGAGTCAGGACATTACTTTAGTAATGACATTTAAATCAAAAACAGCCCTTAAGCAAAGATGTTTGAGCAGTGTCCTATAAGTAAATAACTCTTTAACATAAATTCAAGCACTATTTTATTAGCATGACTATTGTGTTTCTCCTCCATTATTTCCTGAGATGAAGGGGGTGAGGTTTCAAAGGGGAAAAATGTTAAGTGTGGCATTAACTGCATAGCAAGAATAATTGAAGTTTGTTGGGGAGAGAATGGTAAAGAACAGGATTCAATATTACTCATACTTTAAACTGAAAGTCAACCTAATCTGTTATCTATAACTGCTTCCAGGCTATTTCAGAATCATTTGTGATAAACAAAAATGTCAGAACTCTTAGCTGTTTGAGCCATGGTACCCAGTCCTAATTAAAGACCCAGTGGTGAGGATAGAAATAAAAATATACGGCACAATAAATATGACTTTCCAAATAAAAAAATGACTCACCACTCTATCCAGAAATGAGCCCCAAAAGACAAACATAATTTGTCTGGCTCCATAAGATGCAGTTTTCACTGTTTTTAGAGTTTGATTAATACTGTATTTATTTAGCCACTGCTTCTGATTGGATGAAGAGGAAAGGACTAAAAATGCTGAGCCAAAGTACACATATGTAAAATTAATTAACAGGCATACATTTTGTTTTGTAAATAGCAGCCTATATACATCAATGCAGTGAGACACAGTGGCTCAGTGGTTAAGATGCTGACTCTGATGGTTGCACGATCTGCAGGTCGGCAGTTCAATGCCCAAATGCTGCGTGATGAGGTGAGCTCCCATCACTAGTCCCAGTTTCTGCCAGCCTAGCAGTTCGAAATCATGTAAAAGTGCAAGTAGATAAATAGGTACCAAACAGTGTGCGGTGCAGTCATGCTGGCCACATGATCACAGAATCATCTTTGACAACGCTGGCTCTTCAGCTTAGTAATGAATATGAGCACTGCCCCCTATAGTTGGACACAACTTTACAACCTTGTCAAAAGGGAAACCTTTCCTTTACACAGTAGGCCCTTGGTATCCACTGGGGTTTGGTTCCATGACCCCTCATGGATACCAAAACCCGTGGATACTCAAGTCCCATTGACTACAGTGGCACAATAAGATGATGTCCCTTGTGTAAAATGGCAAAATCAAGGTTTGCTTTTTGGGAATGTATATATTTTAAAAACATTTTAGAACTGTGGATGCTTGAATCCATGGATAAAAAAAATTCATGGATAAGGAGAGCTAACTGTATCAATGCAAATCTTGGGGCTTGTGGGCAGAAGTCTAATACGGGTATACAAAGTAGATATTTTCCTGGTACCTTAACAGAAAATCTGGTACCTGAGGCAGAAATAACATAGGAAGAATGTAGTTAGACTCCTATGCCACAAAAAAGAAGAGAAGTTCAGCATATTTCAGCAAACATTTTCTTCAAACCTAACAATATGCACATTTGAAAGGAAACAACCAAATCAGCTAAGCCTTGCATAGGAAAACAAAAACATACTGAATCTCCTAGAGATCACTTTCCAAAATGCCTTCACATATGACTTTTTCTTTCACCAGCCTCCCCTTTTCTTAAGATTTCTATTATTGCAATCAAACTTCTAGATCTATACTGCTTTAATAAGTTGGAGGTAGCTGAGGAGGCAAGGCAATCTTACCTATTTTTCTCTTTTCTCCTTGTTTTGCTCAGTAAGCATTGTATCGCAACAGGCTGCTAAGACTCCAAAATCATGTTAGTGTATGAAATACAAATATACTGGTTTGGGGACAGTCATTTTCACAAAGACCTTCTCTTATGTGTTGCTGTAGTTTTGGGAATAACTTAGTATTTTTTTTTCCTGACAGTGAGAAAATATGGTCAAGCGCAGAAGGAGACAAAACCACAAAAAAAAGGTAGGGTGACCAACATGCAAAAATCATTTTGAAAAAAAGATGCTAATATTCCTCCCACAGAGAAGGGTTGTCCACACTGGGGGAAAATATCAAACCCAGTCCAAAGCTGGTGCTGGCAATCTTCATGACATACAGCAACTTCTTGAGAGATACCATGGGTTTTGGCCTATAACCCAAACTAAGCGAAGGGGTTTTTTTCCCCCAAAAGCCTGGAGTAGCCTCAGCTTCTTTTGGTACATGGACAGCTAGACTGGGTCCATTTTAGCCATATGCTAGGATCCATGCCATCCCCATTCCTTGTGCTGAACAGCACAGGGAAAGGGGATGGTTTGTTTTAGGAGTCACTATCACTGCTTCCACATGGACAGGAGTGCTGTGTAAAGCCTGCCTGGCATGCCATTATTTATGCTGAGGTCAGAACAGGTTGCCCATGCAATCAACAAGGAGGGGGAAGAACAACCCCCTCTTTGTTGATCACATTGAGGGGCACTCTGTTCTGACCTCAGCAGAAGCAACGGTGCAGCGGGCAGGCTCTCATAGAGAGCTACTTGGCTGGCAAGGTGGTGACACTGAAGGGGATGGACCAACAGAACTGATGCGGTGTCGGTCCAATTGGCCCATGTGCATACTGATGCAATGCCAGTCCAATTGGCCCATGTGCACAATGACATGGCATCATACCAGTTTCAGTCTGGGGCCAATCCAGGACATAATACTCAGACTGGCCTCAGATTAAATGGCCAGTGTGTAGATCTGTCCACAGTCACAGTTAGAAATCCTCCAGGAGAGCCTTTTAGGGAGAAATGTGGTATGGCATTGCATCAACATAGAGATTTTAGGCTAATGGCTTTCCATCTTCCTGCTATGAACAATTTCTCTATTTTTATGAACAATAGCATAGAATCATGGAAAAGACCACAAGGGCCATCCAGTCCAAGTCCCTGTCATGCAGGAATACACAATCAAACCACTTCCAACAGATGGCCATTCAGCCTTTGTTTTAAAACCTCCAAAGAAAGAAACTCCACCACTCTCCAAGGCAGCATATTCCATTGTCAAACAGCTCTTTCTTTCAGGAGGTTCTTCCTGACATAGAAGTGGAATCTCTTTTCTTGCAGTTTGTATCCATTGCTCAGAGTCCTATTCTCTAAACTTGCTTCATCTTCAGTATGACAGCCTTTCAAATTAGTATTTTAAACAGGACTATCATATCACAATATTATTCTAATTTCTTTTTTAAATGTTAACAGTTTTCATTCTGCTGTATTTTCATGCTGAGCAAACACTACTATTTACCAAGGCATCATGATGCATGGTGAATGATTTGGGCTAAATCTGGGAGTAGTGCAAGGTAAATAGCGTTGTATGGCAAGGAATGATGAAATAACAAAATACCCATTCTCCCACAAGGCAAACAAGTCCATGAAGGCACCAAGGTAGTAATGTGTTTATATAATGTCTGGGCTGTTAAGCAGTTATTTCTTTGGTATAACTGGTAATGTCCCCCATTTATTTTCAAGATTAGTTTTTAAAGTCACTATAAGGCATTTTGAGAAGAAATTTTCACATTTTATGTCATTCTTTTATCAGTCCTAAGCCCATACCCTGCCCCAGTAATGGAAAAGCAACAAGCAGTATGACAAGGTAATGAACTACCTTTTCATCAATGTAATGAGGAACTACAACAAGTCACTTTGACTACATGGCAACGAATAAAGTGAATTAATTATTTTTGAAAATAACTTGCCACACTCTGGTTATATTCCTTTATCAATGTTGGCTTCTTTAGGTTTCTAATTTTTCTAGTCCTCACTCCACTGCAATGCCAGTTTTTCAAGAATATACAAAAAGGTATATAATTTCTGCATGTATTTTCTCATGTGTACTTTTTTGCAATCTCTGCTTCCTTGGGTAATGTTTTTTGTGTGTATTTTTTCATGAACATACACATTTTGTGTGCACTTTTTTCTAAAAAAATTTCACACTCTCTCTGCACAGAGAGAGAAAAAGAGGAGTGCATCACAAAATTCTCAGATGTGCAACTACTGAAGGATAACTGAACTCCAGTTTGTATATCAGCCCAAGAAATCTATCTTTTCTCCTATTCTTCTCTCAATAAAATTATTCCACAATGTCTATAGAGCCCCAAGATTGTTTCAAAGCCCAAAGATTGCTTCAGTTACTCTTATGCATCAAGGTGTAAAATATTTGCTACTCCGGAATAGGCCTCCTCAGAACCAGTTTGTTCCAGTTATGGGATATCCTCCTGAGAAAGGGCCTACCTGGTGCCAAACTCATTATCCTTTTGGGGCTAGGCAACCAGCTCTTTATTTTCTTAAGCCTTTTAGTACTCTGAACATCCCACTTGCTATGTTGTGTTTTTAAGTTGTATTATTCCTGTGATACTTTTAGACTTTTTGGTGGTGTCAGTAGTTTTAGCCTTTGCAGCTTTGAATTGATGGTTTTACTGTATTGTTTTTCTTTTGATAGAGAATGAGTTGGGATTTTATTTGCATTTTTACTAAATGTTACTGATAGGGCTATCAGCTATACAATGACCCATAAATCTGAGCTATAAATAAAATGTAAAGGACTGAGAAAAACACAAACACATCTAAATTTCAGTGAATCATCCAATAACTGTGAAGAATCGTCTGAGAGGAAAACAACCTACCACCTCTGGACATTTTGGACTACATGCCCTATCTGCCTGCATGGCCAACTGCAGGAATTAGAGCCCCAGAAAAATCTGAGGAATGTCACAATGTCTCCCACTGTGATTTCTAGAAAATAGGACTGGCCTAAAAGCTTCCTGTATAATACAAATTGTATTGTTCCATCTCAGTCTCCTTCACCAATTGCCGACATAGTACACAGCTTAATTTATGTCTGGGATTTACTGACATTCTTCTTCCCACCTGAATATCTTCCCACTTGAAAACCTCACCTTAACCTAGCTGAGCATCTCCAAAACTCCACAAAATGCAACCTTTGGAGGCAAAAGTTGAACATGAAAGCCCATAACCAAGGGGAGGCCCTAGGTACAGAGCCAAGTTTCTATTGCATCCAAGCACTCCACAAATATCCAAAATATGCTTGGAATTCAGGCTGTTTAGCAAAGATATCAAGAAAATTACTTTCCATTAATCAAAGTTCTAGCTTCTCAAAGAGCTCTGTTTTCAGGAGCTGCTGCCTTGACTGTTCAAACAAAACAGATGAAATTAGAAGAAAAGAAGAGGGAGGTGGAAAATTATACCCAAGGTCACTGTTTCATACTGTTTCAGAATGAATTTCACCACATTAGCCAGTCAACCCTTAAATATACATCTCAGAGACAAATGGATATAGGCTGCTTGCATAACTGGGACTATTCAAGTATTTGATTTGAGCCAAATAATAAAATAAAGCTGAAAAAGTAATGACATATCTTTTCGAGTCCAAATTTCAACAAGTGCAGCCCTAAGAGGATATGAAAACTGTTAAATTGTTCCTGCAATAAGGAGAGCTAACAGGTATGGGTGGCAATCAGGAAACCTTCTGCTCTTGGAAAAGGAGAAAAGTGACTACAATTTGTACTGTGGAAGTCTGATAGCAGACTCTGGGGCAACCTCCTACATCAGTTGTCCTATGAAAGAACCCCTCAGTGGCTGCCCTCAAATCTGACATGCCAAAAGGCAAGGAGTTTCACCAGCACCTGTCTATTTGTTCAACTATTCAGCACCACTGTTGCTGTTTTATTACATCTGTTGCCCATTTCATGACAGTGATGCATGATTTATATGCAAGGTTTTAATGTCAAATGAGGAAGCTTCATTCATGGATCTGAGCCCCATGACTGCTCTCACACGTACCATTTGAGTAAAACATTCCAAACTCCCCTGCAAATTAAAAGAATCTTATTTTGACACTAAGCTTTCCAAATGAAAGTCAACTGTTTGTTCCCATTGCTTCTACTATTTGTAGACAGTTGGTCAGGTGGCTCCTAAACCTGAAAACCCAGGTAATTGCCTGGGACAATCACCTCTAAACTCCATCTCTGTTCACCATACATTTCAGAGGATTCTTGATTATCTTCTGGAACACACACTCAGTTGAAGCAGAGTCCTTTTGGACAACACTGTTGTCCCATATGAAGTGGAAAGGGTTCCTGCAACATACCTAGTCCTTTCTTGGTACCCATTGAAAAGGGAGGTCACCAGTGGTGGGCAAACCATCTTTAAGGAAGTATACTAGTAATTACTGATCATCTCAGTAAGAAATCTATGGAAACCTGCAAATAACACAAGAGTTCCTCAATACACAATAGGAATTAAGGGTGTTTCTGCAGTAAATATAGTGCTATTACTAAGCCTGTTGTGGATGTTTCCTTAAGGAAAACTTTTATTTCCATCTATACTGTGTTTTATCAACTTTCATTTCAAGCATAATCTTCTAGGACAGAGAAAAATGTTCTATAGCCCATCTAATGTGTCATTTGGTACTAGAAGTGCTGAGTAGAAAGCTGGTGTGGAAGTGTTATTGGATGATGCTTGTGATCAAGCTTGGCCCAAGACATAGAGATGGCACAGCAAATGGCAGTACACATCCACTCTTTTGAGTCATGGTGTACAGTACTTAAAGCCAGACTAGTTTGCTTTGGTGCCTTAGTAAGCAAATCCCATAAAGACATCTTCCCATCCCTGACAGTAATAACACAGTACAGTCAACCCTCTATGTCCATGGATTCTTTATCCACATATTCAACCACCCATAGCTAGAAAATATTCAAAAAATATAAATTCAATTCCAAAAAGCAAACCTTGATTTTTGCCATTTTATATAAAGGGCACCATTTTACTGTGCCATTGTATTTAATGGGACTTCAGTATCTCCTGGAATTCTGAATAAGGGAGACTCAGCCTGTATTTTAAATTAGAGAGTTGTGATTTGAGTATTGTACTAAGACTCTGTAGATCAGGATTCAAATTCCTGCTTGGCTGTGGAAACTTACTGAGTGACCTTGGGCAAGTTTCTTAGCCCATAAGAAGACAAAGGCTAAGCTGCTCTGAACAAATCTTGCCAAAAAAAACCCACCTTGATATGTTCAGCTTAGGGTTGCTATAAATTGGAAATGACTTGAAGGAACACAACAACAATAGCTTACTTCCATTTGGATGCTGATCTTTCACATGCTTATCTATATTATATTTTAATGTGTAATTGCCTGGAGTCTTATTTTGGAAGGAAAGGTGGTGTACAAATGATGATGGTGATGTTTCTGTTTGGAAATGGGAGAGACAGTATTGGATAATAATGAAATTAGCAAGGAAAATGCTGAACCACCACCAGCCTAGCCCACACCCACACACCCATACATGCAATCTAGCACAGAAAAGAAAATAAGCTTAATCTTCTTTGCAAAAACATAGCAAAGTAAAATAGCTGTATTTATAAATCATTTGGAAATCATATACATGGCCCAATGAAAGACAGTGGGGGAAGACAGAAGAATGGCTCCAGGTGAGAGTAATGAAGAAAGACAGTGGGTGTGGAAAAATAATGGGGAATTTATCATAACGCCTGAACTCCTAAAGAATAACATCTAAATGAGCAATTAATGAGTTTGTGGATGTAAAGGTTTCTTATTCTTTTGGAAAGGCCCTTAAACAACTACCAAAGATGTTAGGAGAGAGGAAATCACAAGGTTTCAAAAGGAGGTCAATATGGATACTGGTCTTGTATTTCCCAAAACTATGATATTCCACTTTGTCCCACTTAGCACTGAATACCTGCAATTATGGTGCTGCCTCTTGCCTCAGCCATGTATTTGTCTTACCCACTGATAATTTCTGATAAGAGTTACTAGAGCAGTGCCCATTCTACATTACTATTGTTACATGCCTCCTATTAGCTAGAATATGGCATTATGTTTCAGCAGATGGTAAGAGTTGCTCCATCAACAGCATCTTTATTAAACTCATAACTTTAAAAAATGCACAATAAAGTAATAAACACATATAATTTGACTAGTTCTATGCTGCTCAATCATATACAGTCACCTCTCCATTTTTGCAAGGGATCTGTTCCACCCCACTGTGAAAACGGAAAATCGTAAATATCCAAGTCCCATTGGCTTGAATGGCGGTGAGTGGACACCAAGTCTGCAAAAATAGAAGTGTGACTGTAATGCTACATCAAAATGAAAAATAACCATAGGAATTGCAATCCAAACAATAAAGAAAATTGGAAACAGTAAATTGTAAGCATTCTTGCCACTAGCTAAACTTATATCATTTATAGAAAAAGGATAAACACCTTTTTCGGATCCTGAAATGTTAATGAGTCTGCAAATCTAATCTAGGGTGGGGAACATTGTAACACATAACAGGCCTTTGCAGACTGCCAGAAATAGTGCAAATTGAGTCCACTTTAACTGCCCTGACTCAGTGCTAGGGAATCATGGGAACTGTAGTTTATTATGGCCCAGAGCTCTCTGACAGAGAAGGCTCAATGTCTCAGAAAAAAATACAATTCCGTATTCCCTAGCACTGAGCCAGGGCAGTTAAAGTGGACTCAGTTTGCACTATTTTTAGCAGTCTGCAAAGGCCCTAAGTTACTGTCATGTTAATTGTCAATGTCAAAACATTAGAAAATTCTTAGAAACTATAGGAGTGACATGGAGAAACTTTACTATCATTTAAACTGCTGTCTGTCTGTCTATCTGTTATGTTATACAAATTCACATGCTTGATCACAGTCTCACAAAACTTGGTGTGATATCTAAGGGGACCAAAACAAAACCATAATAAAGTTTTGGACCCCATCCATCAACTACTTCAGGTACATCCTAAACACACGCTTAGTTGTATTGTGTTTCATAGAATCATAGAATCATAGAGTTGGAAGAGACCACAAGGGCCATCCATCCAACCCCCTGCCATGCAGGAACTCCCAATCAAAGCAGACCTGACAGATGGCCATCCAGCCTCTGCTTAAAGACCTCCAAGGAAGGAGACTCCACTACACTGTGTATTTTTTATCTCTAGAGTAGACATCTATGAATTGGTTTTGACCAGACATTATATTTACACTTAAGATGCTATCCTAAACATTTCTGTTCACATTTGGAGTCAATCACAAACTTCAGCTTTTCCAGAAAATTGCTGAGTTTGGTCCATTTTGCAAGAAAATAGGTGAAACAAATTTTCCAAATTGTAGATGCTACCAGTCAGATTTTTTTTAAAAAAAAAAATTCTAATCCTAAGCAAAACAATCAACATCTACATGAGTAATGCCAAGTAGTGATATATTTTCTAGTGGTATATAAAACTTTAGTTACCACCATTGTCCACCTGTGGCACATATGGCACAAAATGCACTTTGGGGAGTTTGCATTCACCAATGTCTACAGATGTCTACAATTTCCAGATGTCTACAAATGTCATTATGTCATTATGAAATGTCATTATGAGATTTCTGGCCTAGGTTGATGGAATATATAGTTCATTACTTCTGGAAAATTTGGAAAGGCTGTTCTTAAAACATGTATGGTGCTTATTCATCCTTCAAACACCATGTATCATTTAAGAAAAAATGGCATAAAAAATAAATAAATTCTTGTCAAAATATTCTTAAAATGCCATTTAAAAATAACATTTAAAAGTCACTTGAATACATTACACATTATACCAAAACAAATAATGTGATTCCTATTCACCATGCTACTTTTAAAAAACTCTTTACTCCATTTTTCCCTTGTTACCAACCTGTTACCCCAGATCTTCATACAGATGTCCTCAGTCTCTGGCTAAGCCTTCTATACAGGAGATTCAGATGACAAAGACTTGTATTTATAACTTTTAAGAAAAGTTTGCAGATTGCCACTCCAGAGTTCTTTATCCATTTCCTCATCAGAAAAAAATGAAGTGGACCTTAAGTTTTCATCTTTAAAGAAGATCTATACTTCTGCAGCTACTCCAGAAGCAAGATGCCCTTGTTCCATTAGCAATATCATCAAATTCTGGAAGGTTCTACTGGTTTCAGTACCTCTAAAGATTTTCCAAATTTCCTGTCACAGCATGGTGACATGACATAGTCTCAAACATGCTTAAGAGGTTCTCCTCATGTATGATGTAGCCTTTAACACTGGTGAATCTTTCTGGACTTAGGTTTTTGTGGGGGTTTTGGATTGTGAGACCATGTTCTAGAAGAATGTATGGGATTTCCCCATGAATGATTTATTGCTAGTTATTCCCTGGTTATACCCAGGATAAATCCTCTTTAATTGCAATATCATGTGAAAATCTTCACTGAGATCACATGATTTTCCCAGGATTACTCTTTAATCCCCTGATTTTCCCTGTGTGATAAAGTTCTTAGGCAGCAAATGTCTTGGGGTGTCTGGAAATAATGCAGCTTTAGCCATATGTCAATCTCTGCTACATCCTGCACATTCATATAAATCAAAGTATTTAATAATACTTTGACATACTAATAATAATAGACATACAATTTTATCAGGAAGAAGGGGTTTGTTCAGAGCTAACACTCCCACACGTTTGTTGTTCAAAAGAGGCAGAGGGACAAATTGTTCAATAAAACAAATGCCCCTTACACATCCCAGTGTCTGTGGCTGGCAGCTGTTACCCAACCAGCTTGACATCCTGCCTTCCTACTAATGAAGATCTGATAGAGCTTAAATGAGAAGAGAACATGGATCTTGGAAGCCACTGTGCTTGGCAATTGATGGTTTTCTTATTCTCATAGTTGTTAGAATTCAGTATGAATCAGGTTCTTCAGCAAGAATGTTTCTCAGAAACAATCATTTAGGTGTCCACTTTGAACATTTTAGTGCCTGGAATGGCAGGGGCAGGGGAGACCCAGTAGCTTCCTACTTTATAAGCCAAGCCCTCCATGTGGTATTTACAGACTGGGTCACCTGGCAATTAATTTATATTTCTTACCAGGAAGGGGAACTACACAATGGAATATATGCCTTTCAGAAGACATACAGTGGGGTCTTGTTGTCCACTCACATTTGGTTCCAGAACCCCCATGGATATTAAAACCCATGGATGCTCAAGTCCCGTTACATACAATGGTGTAGTAAAATAGTGTCCCTTATAAAAATAGCAACATCAAGATTTGCTTTTATATATATTCAAGTCATGGATGGTTGAATCTGTGGATGCAGACTTCATGGATATGGAGGGCCAACTGTAGCTCAGATTCGGATCCTGGAATCTCCAGTTAGAAGGATGAGGAAGCATGTGATGAGAGAGAGCCTTCTCTGTGAAAGACCCTGAACAGCTGCTGTGAGTCAGATTAGTACAGACTACCAAGTTAGATGAATAAATAGTTTGATCTCATACCAGGCAGCTTCTTCTATCCCTGAGGCACACGCCATGTCACCCATCTGCCATTTCAAGTTGTGGTAGAAGAGTAAAGAAGGCAACAACAAAATGAAGCATTCATTTGCCCCATTCAAAACCTGTACGTGAACAGAAATATGCTAGTGCTTGCCTTATGTATGACAAGGCATTTGTTGATTATTTTCCCTACTAGGAGTATAGGGTGGAGAAGTGCTTCATAAGTTGTCTGATGTGAGCTTTTTCCTCCCACAATGTGCCAGGGATTTGCACCATGTTTGTACCCACTAGCTACAATCATTCTTTCCTGGAAATGTCTCAGGGATTGGCAGCTGATGGCACCAGTCCATTGACCACCACTTTGACTAGAACTGGGGTGGAAGACTTAACTGAACAAAACAGGTTGCCTTATCTCCTTGGCCGATCTCTTTTTCTCTTGTTCACTGCTGAGTAGCATCCAGGCAGCCTATTCAAAAAAAATAACTTTTCCAAGATCTGTTCTTACAGACCTAATCACCTGGCAGTTTCTTAATGATAATGGTTCTTATCTATAACACTCTGGATTTCAGACATGAAGTTTGCTGTTATTTAATGCCTATTAATAACATTCATAATTAATAACATTCATAATTAATAATAACATTAACAATACCTATTAATAACTTGAGCAGTGGCTCAAGTGGTTAAGACACTGACTCTGTTGATTGCAAGATCGGAAGGTTGGCAATTTGAGGCTCGGGTGCTGCATGATGGGGTGAGCTCCTGTCATTAGTCCCAGTTTCTGCCAACCTAGCAGTTCGAAAGCGTGCAAATGTATGTAGATAAATGGGTACCACTTTGGTGGGAAGATAAACAGCATTCTGTGCAATCATGCTGGCCACATGATCACAGAGTAGTCTCTGACAATGCTGGCTCTTTGGCTTAATAACAGGGGTGAACACTGCCCCCTACGGTCAGACACGACTGGTCAACCTTGTCAATGGGTAATACCTTTACCTTTACCTTTACCTTTTTCATGCATAACTGTCTGTTAGTGTAATTGTTTTATTGTGTACTGTTCCCCAAATTAGGCAGCAACTGGCTGATGGTGAAAACTAACAGAAAATGAAGGGGGGAGAGAAACATCACAAATTGCTAGTGCTCATATCAGCTGTGTTTGTTTCTATTTTGTTCTTTTTTAAAAAAGGAGAGATGAGGAGGTATGGGCGCTCTGTTTCTTTAATGCTTGCCCAGCAGGCAGAAAATAAAATCAATCTTCCTGGCAGACAACCCTGCCCTCTCCCACACACACACCACAAACCCCTGTACCTATTGAATGTTTGCCTTTAATGTATCTTTTAAAAGCAAAGAGCCTCTGTTAGGAAAAATTCTGCCTACAAAACCTTCATGCAGATATGTAGAACAAGTAGCAAATCAAACTAGGCATGTAAGGTCAGGGTATTTGAAAGGTGTCCCAGCTGATGAGGACTGCAACTGGCATAGCATGTTTTAGCTAAAATTTCTGAATGCACAAAGCTGCAAACAGCACATTTTAACAAGCGTTCAAATGCTTTTGTAAAATATTCATTTCCAAAGGGGTGGGGAAGCAATACAGAAGTAAATGCTAAGCATCTGCTAATGTGCTAGCAATGAGCAGACATATCATCCCAATCCATTATTCATGTGATACACTCAATCCAGGATTTCAACAAGGCACTCTGTGGCCCAAGAAACGCTTTATGGGAGCTCTTTCGTGCTCCAGATTGCCTAATAAGGCATGGGAGCAAATGTAAGAGGCAATTTCACACCTATCCATATGTCCTAAATCATAGCATCTGGCACCTGCTTCTTGAAGACAAGGGCTGGAAAGCCAGATAGGAGGAGAATTTAGGAAATGTCACTTGTGACTGCTAAATCCAATAATCTCCTACTCAGCATGGCCAGCAGCCATGTCAGCTTGGGATTCTGGGAGTCACAGTTTAAAAATAGTTTTTCTAAGCTTTGTGAATGAAATACAAGATAGGATTGACTGGGCATTATTTGTGAATGAATGTCACTTTAAAAAGTGTAACAGAGCTCTTTTTCTCTTTCAGCTATACTGCTCTTGTAGATGACCAAAATACTGTCATATCAGAATTCAGATTATTTTTTTCAAAAAATAATATTTCTATTATTAATAATATAACATATTAAAATAATATTTAAAAATATCTTATGCATAGTATTCCACATACAATATGTAATAAGTCACATTAATTACTCATTCTTAATTACCTCATCTAAGTCTTATTCATATTAAACCATTTAATATTAACTAAACCAATAATTAGAAAAAACACATGAAATTATTATTGATATCTTCATTCTTATTACTATCTTCTTTTCAACTTATGTTATTCATTGTTCCACTAAAGTGTGATGCCATTAATTTGTCACTAATTAACTTATCTTTATAATCAAGTTCTCCCCATCACCAGAGCCTAATATCTTCATGTTATTTTACCCTCCAAAATTGTAACTCTTCCTGTGGAGGTAAACCACCTTCCTCTTTTACTAGAACCTTTTGTACAAATATCTTCCATATTGCTTCAAAGTCATTCCTCTTCATTATTTCTTTTTTTAACCTTAATTTCACATGTTAACTTACATTAATTTGCCACACTTCTTTATACCAACCTTGTATTTGCAGATCTCCATGAACTTTCCATATATATATTTTTTGCTATAATTAGTCTTGCTGCTGTTAATAGATTTGTGATTAAGTCCTTCATAACCTGGGTGAAGTTAATCTTATCATATATAGACAATAATGCTATCTTTAGGCATATTTCTAATTCAATTTCTGTTGTCTCTTTTATCGCTATAAATACTAATTGCCAAAATTTCTTTACAGATCTACAACCCCACCACATATAAATATAAGTACCAATTTCTTACAGATTACAGATTGGAAGCAATCAATATACATCCCCATCCACAAAAAGGGAGAC
>CM034706.1:227036138-227065228 GCA_020142125.1 Phrynosoma platyrhinos
CTTTGAGACCCCGCGTGTGAAAACGTCCTCTGTGTAAGAAGATAAATGGACACAAATCTGACATTAGAAATGGCAATACCCAAAACCCATTTGTAGAACATTTCAGTCTTTCTGGACATACACTAAAGGATTTAGAAGTTACAGTCCTTGAACAAGAAAATTACAAAAGAAGACTAGAAATAGCTAAATTGAATTATACTCCCAAATTCCAAACCATTGGCAAAGGTATGAACAAAGACAATGGCTTCATAGCTCGCTACATATATTAATATAAGAGTGCTCATTACTTTACTTTTGGTAAGCAGATTTATTGTCTTTATACATCAACATTGACTACTGTAAAGACCTGGATCAAAGACCTGTATCACCCCTTAGAAAATTTAAAACAAGGGACATGATTGGAAACTTTCTGGATCTTATTTCCTTCTATCCCACTCCCACAACTGTATATATATGCTTTATGCCTGAAGCCTTAATACCACTCTGTAAGCACCTGAAGAAGTGGCTTTATATCCACCAAAGCTCATGCTAAAATAAAAACCAATTAGTCTTAAAAGTGCTGCCACATTTCTTTTTTTTTCTCCCCCTCCCTTCCTCCTTTTTAATATTGCAAGAGATTAACATGGCTACTTCTTTGAAAATGTACTATGTCTTCCAATTTCTATCCAGGAGAAGAAGACATTGGTTGGAATTCTGTTACCTAGTCTATTAGACTACTAGAACAGATCCACTGAATCAATTGTTGAATTGTGTTAACACATAGGTAAATCTAATTAATTCATTTGGTCTAGTCTAGTTAGGACTGAAAATAGAATATATGCCATGGTCTCAGTGGCTGTGCTCATGCTCTGGTATTCCCTTCTGAGAGAGGTTCGATTGACATCCTCCTTTCTGTTAATTCATAGAGAAGTGAAGATCTTTTTGTTTCAGCAAACCTTTAAGAGCTGACTGCTGGGTGGGGACATTCATGTTTGTGTTGTTTATATTTGTTGTTTTTCTCTGTGATTATCTGTTTTAACTGCTTTTTAAAATTTGATAATATAATTGTATTTTAACTTTTGTATGACCCAAGTTTTCAAACTGTATTTGTTTTAACTTTTGTAAACCACCTTGAGTTTCAGACTGGTAAATAGATGGAATATAAATAAATACCATTGTCATTACCATCACCATCATCAAAAATGCCTCTTCACCACCTGTCAGACAATGTCACTAACTGGCATACTATGCACTCCACAGTGAAAGATATCCATAGAACTTGGAAATTTTATTTTTTGTGCTACTGCAACTCCCAGAATCCCCTATCCATGGCTATGGCTATACTAGTTTATGAATTATGGGAACCATAATTTAAAACATAATTTTTCCAAATTTAGGATACCACTTTGTAAATTTTCATCTGTTTCCACCATCTGCCTCAACAAAACTGAAGCCATTGGCCAGTTTTCTAGCTAGCATTTAATAAACATATTCTGAAACATTCAGCACAATTAGCCAGTCTATTCAAATTGAAATCCCTCCTGCTGAGAGGCCTCTGGGTGTCTAACTTTCTCAAAGAACTGCTGAGTTACTCAAAATGATGGTTGGACAATTAGTATTTGCAACAAGCAAATGCTCCAGTAATCAGCAAAAACTGAACTCCCAGCCATTATTTCTAGCACTAATCAATGGTCAGGCTCCTTGGGACATAAAGGAACTGCAAATAAGCATTTGGCCCCCTTGCAGCCCTGTGGGACACAAATTTACAGAAATTGCAATAAAGATCAGAAAAGGCAAACAGTGTGAGTTTCTCTGAATTCCCCTGCCATGTTCTGGAGGCAGCTGAATCAGATAGGGGAAAAAGAAGTCATTGTCCCCAGTTCCCATAGTATGGAGATAGTCTTCCTAATTATAGCAGATTGGTCATAAACATTGTTCTCAGTTCCACCAACCCCACCTAATGATCACCTTAGTGAATTTGTGTGATGGCCTTCTGTGCTTTGCAAGTTCACTAAAGCTTCATCTGAAGAGCTAGAAGAGAGTGCACCTTGCCCAATGCTCCACACGTTCCATGCATGCATCTGCTCAAAGCCATTCAGCCTGATAGTAGTGGAAGTTTGTGACTGATATCTATCACAGTTGCCAGTTCAGCTTCAGCAATTTTTCCATATAGACCCTCTCCACCAAAAACAAATGTAAACAACTCCATAGGAAAATGGAGTTAACATCCTTGGACAGCTTTAAAAAGGCTGTCAAGACGGATCTGTTCCGGCAGGCCTTTCCAAACTAAATTACCCGGCCTCGGATCCTTGGGATCTCCTTCCTCTTAAGAATGTTGTCACCTTTTCAGAACTTGGAGTTGCAGGGGTTTGCTGGTTTGTATCTTTTTCTTAATTTTTATTGTTTTAATTGTAATTGTTTTAATTGTGACGTGATTTAATAACTTTTTAAGGGGGGAGGAGGGAATTATACTGTTTTAAGCTGTACCTATTTTACTATTGTACACCGCCCGGATTGGCTTGCCACAGGGCAGTATATAAATAAAATTTATTATTATTATTATTATTATTATTATTATTATTATTATTATTATTATTATTATAAAATAAGTAAGCAACACTGTTTGAAATGAAATGAATGTACTTTAGTTACAATCAGACCATACAACATTTCACAGATAAAAAATATGTGTGTGGCCAAGCAACATTATAGTGCTGTCAAGATGGCAGAAGTTATTAATGAGGAAAAACAGACAAGCTAGGAGAGGATGCAGCAGTTTGTTTATACCTGAGCCTATTGGGAAGGGCAAGATTCTGCCTCTTCTTCTCTCCCTCATGCTGAGTTGAGTGCAAATTACTTTTGCACTGTGGACTCAGCCTGAAGCAATGGATGTAGGCTGAGGACAAAAGGGGAATGTCGGAGGAGGACAGAGAAACTGTCACATTTTTAAAGCAATTAGAAAAGTAAAAAGACAGAGGTTTAACTGGGATGGTCCCTACCAAACTATGACAGTTGGAAGGCATGTAAGCCTAGTTATTGGGAAGGTAAATTAATTGCAAGTAATTACAGTAATAGAAATAGTAAAAGAGTTCTCATATCTGGGCTCAAACATTGATCACAACAGGGACTGCAGCCAGGAAATCAGAAGATTAAGAATGGGGAGGGCGGCTATGAAAGAACTAGAAAAAATCCTAAAGTGCAAAGACATACAACTCAGCACAAAAGTCACAATCATAAAGGTCATCATATTCCCTATTATTATGGATATAACAGGGACTTTTAACAGGGACTTTGTTGCTGGATGAAAATCAGACTGGCAGAGTGGGTGGCCCTGGCTACATGCACATTCTCTCGGTTACTCACTCAGGTAGAGGGAATGGGTTTGGGGAGCATGAGGAGGGGTGAGCATGAAAGTGGAAACAAGCATTCCTTTGCTCACTTGAACAGGTGGGGGGAAAGGGTATGGGATGGGGGAATGTAAGGACAGAGGGTGCACAGCAGACAAGGGGGATGGGATGTGGAAAGCGTCTTCTTTCTACCTCCTTCTGCCCCCCATCCCATCCCCTGAACCAATTCCCAGTCCAGCAAGTAAGTGACCAGACAAGTGAGAAAATATGCACACATCCAGGCCCAGCCGCCCCACCAATACAGATACCTTTTTTATGTTAAATACAGTTTAAATACAGTTTTTGGGGCCTAGAGATAATCACATTTTTCCACTTTCACAGGGGTTCTGCACCCTAAACTCCACAACAGTTGACAGCCAACTGTAATTACTTTCAAGCTCTGCTAAATATGAGTTGCAGGAAGATGTGTGTAGAGGAGTTGCTTTTGTATTCATGTCATGCTATGGGATTCCCAGAGGCATCTAGTTGGCCACTATGGGAACAGAATGCTAGACTAAATAGGCCTTTGGTTTGATCCTTCAGAGCTCTTCTTATGTTAACCTCAAGAAAGCTTTTTACATCACTTTCACTAGAGTGAAGAAAGGAAAACCTTTTGCTTTGTTCACATATTTATCAGAAGAAAATCCCCAGTGATCAAAATTCATTATTGTACTCTAGGCTTTTACATTCCATAACTTTCATTATTGTTAAAAAAAATATTCTCCATTGCTTCTCTAAATCCCAGTGGCTCCTTGTGCTATTGCTGAACTATTTTCATCAAACAGCTCCTATGGACATTCGAGACCAAAGTTTCTAATACTGTATAAATCTGGTAAGTTGCATAAAGCCCTTTCTGATTTAGGAACTATTATGTGCAGAAAAGGGAACAAATGAGGGCAAGGAAACACATAGGATGGCAAGAAGATACTTGTCCATCTTTTGTACCTGGAATAAGAATGGAGAGGGGGTTCGGAGGTTCAGCACATGCCTACCAGCTTCCCAAACCAATTCCTGATAAAGACAGGCTAGAAAGTAGTGTTTCTAGAGCACTGCCTATACAAGTCTGATTCTTATTTTAATATAGTTCCAGCCTGTTCACACACATTCACAGTAAAGACACACACAGAGAACAGCTTATCACAAAGTTAAATAATATGGCTTACCTGATCCGGCTTAAAATTTAAATTGGGTGGTATCCTGATATTATCACAAGGATTTAGATCAGGGGTCAGCAACCTACACTCCATGGGCCGCATCCGGCCCGCCGACCCCTGTCGACCGGCTCCCGCCGACCACTGCCGCTGCATGCTCCTGCCACGGTGCTGCTGCGCATGTCGCAGCCACCATTTTGTTTGCCAAAATGGTGGCTGCAACTCATTTGTGCATGCACAGTACTCCTGCACATGCGCAAATGAGTCACAGCCGCCATTTTGGCAAACAAAAATGGTGGCCGTGGCACGCGCGACAGTAACTGGCAGCGGCGAGGGGGCGCATGCACATGAGTGCGCGCACTGCCATTCCTCCCCCCAGCCCACCAGAAGATCTGGGGACCAGCAACCGGCCCCAGGTAGGTTAACGTTGCCAACCCCTGATTTAGATGTTGAATCTGCTGCCTGGGTCCGCTCCCAGAGCCACTCTGGTGGCCATTTTCTCAAGCTGGAAAACTCCTGGCTTTGAAAAGAGCCACACTGAGCGCCCCTGGGAGCAGGGATGGATCCGGCCTGCATTCAGGCAGCACATTAAATGGCAAAATCTTGTGATAATATCAGGATGCTGCCCAATTTAAATTTTAAGCCAGATCAGGTAAGCCGTATTATTTAATATTGCGATTAACCAGAGAAAATCTCTGTGGATTAAGAATTCTGGTTTTTATGCAGATAGATCTGGAGAACTTTCAAATGACTGGAAATTAATCCTTCCCATAAAATAAAGCAGAGAGCAGAAGTTTATTAATGCTTGGACTTTTCTTGCATGTCAATAAACACCAGGGTTACTAGGGACAGGACGTATGTAGGACACATCAAGACTATTTGAGGGTTGGATTTCTGCCAGCCACTCTCATGCAGGTGAATATTAATTCTATTTACTGTCATCATGAAGCACATAGCCTTTTTATGGCAGTTTAACTAACAAAGAGAGCACAATTTTGTATAAGGGTAGCGTTGATTTATTGTTAACTCTTGTATTCCAATAAATATTCCATAAACCCCAAATCATTAAGATTCCTAGGCCTATCCTCCTAAGTGAGATTGTTATTCTTTTCCTTTTATTATGATGTTCCTCTGATCACAGTTTGAATTCATCATTTGCTTGGTGTATTAATAGATATGCATTCTACTTTATACTATGGGTTTAGAGTTTCCTCCTTAAGGCACTCATAAAGTGCAATCCTATACAACTTGAAGGTGAAGTGGAATTCAGGGTAGGCTCACATACTTCCAATCTATCCCTTTATTTTCAATAATCTGTGTAGTTGTTCGTGGGCCCTCAATTTTATATCTTTATATAAAATTATTTTATATATCTATATCTACATCTTTCATTTTATTGTGCTAAAAATGACATTTGCCTTGGAAGTTTGAAGGCTCATGGATGAGCTTACAATTGTGTATATCAAAATAAATGACTCTTGATTGGCTTAGCTAGGAAAGTCAGTAGACTTATTTGGGATGGATTGTAAACTGGGCTGGGAAGAGCTAACATGAAAAGGAAATGTCTTATCCAGTTACTGCTCCAAGGATCTCTCCACACAGTTTGTAATTTGCTGTTTCAGTGCCTTTTCCTTGTTCATGAAAAAAGGCCAGAGGTGGACATTTTCAGCTCGACAAGCATCACCTTAACAGTGGATATGAGCTGCTGTACAGTGGATATGAGCTCCTGATCAAGGACATAATAGTCTGCTGTGCATTTCTATCATAGTAGATAAATCTGCAGAAGCTCATGTGCATATACAGTCACCACTCCCAATTCGCGGGAGATCCGTTCCGGGGGTCCCCACGAATTGGGAAAATCACCATTACTGGAGCCCCATTGATTTCAATGGGGGTGCATTCCTGCATGCAGCATGGCACGTGCACCTTGGGCACGCACACAATTTTGTCCCTCATGGCTTGCCGTCTGCAAAGGAGTGAGGGACACGAATGGTGAGGGATGAGTGTACACTTGAATCCAGTGGCCTATGGTCAATTTTGATGTAAAGGTGTTCATCACAACAGAGTCCATAGCCATGCTCATGAGGCGAGCCCAGAACCCCAGCCAGCTATATCATTCCATATCAACAAACCAGTTGTAACAGTTTTCATCTCAACCAGAACCAGGACTTTTGTTTGTGGTTTTCAATTTCTCTTTGAAGACCAAGCCATCTCCAAATACTTTTAAGGTACAATGGTGATAGCTTACTACAATATAATATTGCTGGGGAAACCTTCCTCTACACTCCAGGCACACCTGTGAGAGTTGCAGTTTATCAGAGAGAATAAGGGGTTGGGAGTGGGGAACTGGAAGATGACTTTATTGTCCATGCTAATAAATATGTTCTGATTCTTTGACCCTGAAAGCTCTGGTTTCACTATACCACTGCTCTAATCATATTGCTGGATCAGAGAGACATTCTTGGATTCTGCCCACCCTTCCAATTTTTCAAAATAAATTTTTTTTTTTACTTATGAAATCCTATGCCAACTGTGTAATTCCTGAAGGATCTCCTTCCAATTTTTCTCACTACTATTGTTTAGCCTTCTGATTACCTTTAGAAAGTCTAACCAGTAATTTCTTAAGTCTTGTGTTGGAGACTGGTGATCATTTTGATGTAATATTTTCATTCCATTCAACCCATAAACAATTTAGTAATTTTTCTAATATACAAAATACAGCTTCAAGGAAACAAATATTTGAAGAATAAACATAACCCAACTGTTATCAATGTTCCATAGACCAAACTATTACAGGATGAACCATCCTATTTACTGTATCACAAAATACAGCAAAACTCTAAAAGACCATAAGAAGAAAACTGTTTCATCTGGAACAATCTGTCTTGATTTCTGTAGAAAGGTCAACACTGTTCAGGCCTCATAGTTTAGCAAAATGACTTAAGACATACCGCACCAATTTCTTGAAACAGTAGTACAAATACCATACAGACAAGAGCAAATGATGCTGCAGCAGAGCTGTAGCCTGCAGCAGATGTATCATCTGAGCTTGCAGTTGTTGTGTAATGTAAAATGCAGCCCAAACTTCACTTGTTTTGATACTAGGTGTGGCATTTTGAAGAGAGAAAAGTTTTGGAGGAAAGAAACACTGGAATTGAGCATTTGTAAAGCTAAACGTGTGCCTTTTTTCTTGCAAATAAGTCTCATAGAAGTAAATTCAAGTTTCCTAGAAAGGAAACAATTCTTGTTACCTGATCAAATGGCAGCATAAAATAAAAAGAGGGAGCAACAAATAGCAACCCACCTGTTAGCACACCCTGCATACCCCACACTGTATTTAGAGTATTGATATTTTCATATTTTATATCTGGAGCTAGTATGTTCTTAAGAGGTCCTAATGACAATTTGGAACACTAACTGAAGTTCCCAGGAGAAAAGGAGTGAAGACCCAAGGGCATGAGGACAACCCAGGTAATAAAACAATCAAGGCTAAATGGGTTTATTAATTGCTCCTGCCTTCCGCCAAGTCCTCTGCATTTCCTCTTGTAGCAAGAGACAAAGGAGTTCTCATTACACCAAAGTAGTAAGCCAACTCTTTCTGTCTACCCTCTGCCAAATTTTCAGCCAATTTCCCTGTCCATCTACCCTGAGATTGTCCTAATCCAGTCACTGTTTTTGTAACCCTAAAGTTAAAGCCATTCACCAGTCCTGGATCCCATTGTTGATTCCTGGGAAAGACCATCAAGTCTTTTTTACCTTACAAGATAGCAGTGGCCAGCTTTCAGATATAATTATTGGTATCAATAACCTAACCCCTGTGCACACAGTACACATACAGTTGTGCCAGCCTGCGTTGTTGTATGAGCTGTGTTGCCCTCAGACCTCAGTCTGAACCACTCCTGCTTTTTGTGGTCTACTCCTCAGACAGGTAAATATCACCCTTTAAAACCTCTCAAACTCTGCTATCCCATTTCCATCTTTCTATTTTGGTTAATTCTGAATGCTATGTCTGAATTGCTATTGTGTCTGTGTTATTGCAGTCTTCATTTTTCTAAATGAACCCCCCTTAATTCAGTCAAACCTGGAGCGCTCCTTGGTTATTAATGGCATACACAAGTGCCAATGATCCTAAAGGTTACCCAGCTTCTTGCAAAGATAATTTCCCCAACATTTCAATTAACACTGACATACTTGGGGAGGACCCCCATCCCATCACAAGCCACACAAGTCATATTACCCCAAATGAATCAAATTATTTTGGTATGTATCAAATAATTTCAGAAGAAATTCAACCTGTATTTTATAGCAAAGCCTTTAATTATGTAGAACATGAAAATTTTTAAAAGATAATGGTTGTGCTCTATGTAACCTATACTCTGTTCTGCTATGTAATCTATACTCTAGAGAAAGGGTCACTGTCAGGACACAAGATGGAAAAATGGAATGCTTTCCAAATGGCAAGTGGTGTCAGATAAGGGAATATTCTATCACTCTATTTAATTTATATGCAGAATGTATGGAAAGTGGAATTAGATTTGGTGAAGGAGGTATGAAAAATTGAAGAAGGAACATTAACATTTTAAGATATGAAGGTGACACCATATTACTAGCAGAAAATAACAAAGGCTCAAAATAACTATTGAGGAGGAATAAAGTGCAAAAATTGAATTACAGATGGATTTTAAGAAAACAAAAATAATGAACACAAATGACTTACACAACTTAAAAGTATGTGGTTGCTGTTGCATGTCTTGACATTGGTTCTGACTTATGGGCACTGTCAGTAAAAAATATGGAGAAACGAAATGGTTTCCAATTAGCAAGTGAGTCAGGTAAGGCTGTATCACTGTATCAATTTAATTTGTATGCTGAACATATCATGTGTAGTCTCAGAAGAAGGAGGCATGAAGATTGGAGGAAAGAGCAATAACAATTTAAGATATGCAGTTGACAGTATACAACTAGTGGAAAATAGCAAAGACTAGGAACAACTACAGAAGGAAGTCAAGGAAGAAAGTGCAAAGGCAGGATTACAGCTGAAGACCAAAAAAAAAAAACAAAAATAATGATCACATATAATTTACATAACTTTAAAATAGATTATGAAGACATTAAAACAGTTTAAGATTTTCCATATCTGAAGTCAAAAATCAGAAGAAGTCTAGGATTTAGAAGAGCAGCTATGAAGGAACTAAACATGATCCTAATCCTGAAGTGTCAAGATATGTAATTGAATACTGAAGTTAAGATTGTCCATGCCATTGTATTTCCCATTTCTCTGCATGATTATGAAAGGTGAAGAAAGCTGATAGGAAGAAAATCAACTCAACTGAAATTTGATGCTGGAGAAGAGTTCTGAGGATACCATTGACTGCTAAAGACAAATAAATGTGTCCTAGAGCAAATCAGGCCTGAACTCTCAAAGCCATACTTTGGCCATATCATGAAAAAAACATGACTCACTAGAAAAGACAATAATGCTTGACAAGGTAGAAGACAGTAGGAAAGAAGACTGCATTCCAAATGGATAGATTCAATTAAGCAAGACACGGTCCTGAGTTTGCAGGACCAGAGCAGGCCTGTTGATGATAGATAGGGTGCCTTGGAATTTCAAAGAGTCACCATCAGTCAAAGTTGACCTGATGGCAGTTAACAACAACAGCCAGTGTGGCACAGTGTTTTGATTGTTGGACTATGACTCTGGAGAACAGGGTTCGAATGCCCGCTGAACCATGAAGCACACTGGGTAACCTGGGATAAGTCACACTGTCTCAGTCTCAGAGAATGGCAATAGCAAACCCGCTCTGAAGAAACTTGCCAAGAAAACCACATGATAGGGTTAGGGCCACAAGTCAGAAACAACTTAAAGGAATACAACAACAACAACAACAACAAAACAACTATAGATACAAGGGGTTTTCTCACATTCCCCAGCAATTAAAAACAAACAAACAATTCCCTGACCTTTTATGACACTCACCACGTGTGGTATGAGGCAATTGCCTCAGTGAAATTAAGAGCAGTGCCAGCCCTGCTGAGAATTAAAATGTTTATGCATGTATCTATAGTTATGAATCAGGCAATGTGTTAACTCTCAGCCGAAAATCAGGGAAGACTAGAAGCATCTGTGAGGATTATCTGAACAGTCTGGAAACAGCACTGCAAATAATCTATTTTTATTTCATGAGAAAGGAGAACAATTTATCACCCACATATTATGGCCATTCTTTCCATGGTTTTCATAAATCCAGCTATTACTGTATACATTAGAGCTGCATGTGGTCTTCTTTGCTTTGTACTAGTTGCTGAAAATTGTTGCACATCTGCATGGCTTAACTATTCACTCCTCCAGAGTTATCAAATTGGCTGTAACTTATCCAACTGGAAGCAGCAGATGGTTATATTAAATAATCTGTATGATAGAAAAGAAAGAGAAAGCTTGGCAAGTTGTTTAATGGCATATGCTACTGATTCTTAAAGACTGTGCTCTATGTACAGAAAGTAAAGATCTCAAAGAAAAAAATCCCCAACCCACTAACTGCTGGGGCTAAACTTGCTTAAGGTCCAATTTCCCTCTGACCTGCTGACATAATTCAAGCATGAGATTTCAATGTTAGTGCCCAGAAAGAAGTTTTTGAAACCTCCTTCCATATGTGCCCTTCAGGCAAAGATGGAGTGGGTCTCAGCTGCAGAGGTCTTCTGTAAAAGGAGTACCAAGAATGAATTCTTTGCAACCTTCACTGCATGCTAGGGAATTTTCCTTTTCAGGATCTTAAAGAGGGGGGATGAAAGAAATTTGGTCTTCAAATCCCTCTACCCCATCTTAAAAAAAAAATAACAGGCAACTGTTTGCCTCAGACTGCCAAAACCCATTGAAAACTGGGTTGGTCTGCATATCTAGGGTTACCAGACTGAAAATTGAAAGGGGCTCTTCTACATTTAATGGTTGTGCAGAAGAGAGGTTTTCAGCAAGTGTTGCTTGTCATGCAACCAGGTAACAAGCAACACCTGCTGAAATTCCCTCTTCTACATAGCCATTAAATGTACAGTCACCTTGTCCAATTTTCACTGTGCCAATCCTACCCACACTTATTGGAAACCATCACATACTTTAAAACTTTTTTAAAGGGGGGAGGAATCAGCCCAAACAAAAACTGGAAGTGATATGGTATCAACTCCAATCATGTCAGACACTTCAGTACAACCCCCCACCCCAAACAGACACAAGGGCGAAAAACTGGTACACATGTGGCCAAGCAATATCAGTGTGTGATTAAGGTGGTGAAATTTATTAATACGGAAGACTACACAAGCTTCAAGAAGCAACAGCAGTTTGCTTTTGCCTGAGTCTACTAGGAAAGACAAGATTTTTCCTTCTCCTCTCCCCCACACTTCTCAGTTAATGGGATGCAAAATACTTTTGCACTTGCAAGACAGTTTACAGCAATTGAAGTAAGCTGAGAACAACAGAGGAAAGTGATTGAAGGAGAGACAAACTGGGACATTTTAAAAACAGCTGAAAAGTGGGATGACAGAAAATTAATTGGGATTGTTCCTGCCAGATCAGGACTGTTGACGGGTATGTTCTGAACAGCTGTAAATTTTAAAAATGCAGAGAATTATAAAAACTCAGAGAAGTTAGAGTGAAAGGAGAAATGCATCTGTTTATATAAGACCAACAATTGCACAAAAATTATTGTAATAACATAACATTATGCACCCAAAGCTACTTTTAGTTCAGCAGATTTCTGCCATCAGTTTCTCTTTAGGCATAGGTGAAACAGGATTACAAATGGCTGTCTCCAAGACTCTCTGCTAGCTGCAGAAAGAGGCATTTTGTCTGATTTATCATTTCCTGTTTCTCATGAATTTTTGGCAGTTAACTTCTCTTGGAGACATCTTGAGAGCTTCACAAAGTGGTGCCAGGACTTAAGTTTATTTGCTGACAGGTTACATGATAGGTTACATTTGCTGAAATTCTCTCTTCCATACAACTATTAAACAGACAAGAGTGTTTTATTTTTAATGCGCCTACCCTATTACTGGCTGTTTACAGCAATCAGGAGAGGGCAATTGTGGTCCTCTGGATGTTTTTGCAACTCCAAACAACTGTCCTAAGTGGTTATTGCTGAACATCAGGAAATAAAATGTTTGGTTCTTTTGATAATTTTGGCTTGGTATGTAACAGGGTCTAAATGCCCTTAAGGCACCAGATCCTGTCTGATATTGGAAGCTAAGCAGGATCAGCTCTGGCTTGTACCTGGATGGTAGACCACCAATGAATCTCACATACTGTAGGAAAGAACTGGGGAAATCACTTCCAAGTATTCTTTGCCTTTAAAAACCCTATAGAATTCATAAGGTTCCCACAAGTCAACAGGTGATTTGAAAGCACAAACACACATGTATATCAGCATTTATGCATATATATTTGTCTCATTATAGGTGAATGTAGCATTTGCACCAGTCAGGCACACTACTTTTTCATTTATGTGAACCAGTGTAGATTGTTGTATAAAGAAAGCAAAGAAACAAGGGGACAATGTAGCAGCTACAGTCTGCCCAGATCAAGGAACCAGTCCAGAGGAAGGTCTCTTTCACACTACACAATTATAGCACTTTAATTGCCATGGCTCCATGCTATCCTGGGATGTGTAGTTTGACAAGAGAATTTTCTTCCAGCCTCCACAGCCTCACCAAATAGCAAATACCAAGATTCTGTAGGATGTAGCCTTGACCACTGAAGTGTTATCAAAGCACTATAAATATGTATTATGAAAGAGACCAAGCTGCTTTATGGAACCAAGTGGAGCCCTATTAATATCTTTAGCCCTTTTGGCCTCTTAGAGGATCTAGAAATAAGTGCTAGCCACTGGCCTTCCTCTTAGGGTTCAACTTTCTGGGAGTGGCCATACAGAAAGGCAGATAAGGAAACAGACAGGGAGGCAGAAAACTGATGTGAATGTGGAAAAGCTCAAGGGACAGCTGAGGACAGAAAAAGAAAATATTGTCCTAACTGGCTTAGCAAAGAAGTACTGCATAACTGGAGCTACAGCTTTATTGTCAAGAACAACCACCAGACAGTGAGATGTTTAGGTAGATAATTGTATCTGCTCTTGGGAGAACTGTGTCCACAACAAGGAGCTATCCAAGTGGCCCCATTTTACAATGGGAGGGGGAAGCGTCATTATTAAAGATTATCTATTAATATACTAAAGTATTAATTCTTAATGCCTCAAAAACACTTAGTGCTAGAATCAGTAATGTGTGAAACTGTGAGCTGGGGAGAGGTCATTGTGTTGCAGGATAAAGATTATTTGCCTCCCTTGCAATTCAGATCTCCACATTCTAAAGTCTGCTCCCTTGGCTGCTACAAGACCATCCTCTGGTTAACCATAATAGTGACACTGAAGCATAACAGAGCACCAGACAACAGCTCTTTCTTCCAACAAATTACCAGCGCATGACAGACAATAGGGCAGCTGGTTCTGTTCATCCCTGATTTGCGACTCCATCCTGAAGCCTTATATCATGCAATCTTCCAGATAGCAAACAGCTTATTGCTGTGTTTAATGAACACTGCACTTCCCCCATGCAGTTTCAATGACCAAAAGGCCTCTCTCCCTAGTGAGCAAGACATGTTTAATTCATGCCCACCACATGTAGGATGAAGGAGTAGTGCTGTTCAAATACCTATGAAATCCCCACCCTATCAATATTTTAATCGAGTATTTTCCAGCAATGACACAGGATTTGAGATCCTGCTGACAGCTGGCTTAGTGTAACACTATAACAGTATAGCTCTGTAGGATTGTAAGGGAACCACGTCTAGTGTCCAGTCTAGTGTGGGGAATTAGAACTGTATCTTTCTGGGATCTTGCAGATTATTGTGCAACGTATGTATTTATTTATTTTTATTTAATGCCTCAAAAATAAATAAATAATACATTGCAATAAATTGTATAAATACAATAAATAAATATATTTCTATATTTATTGGTATCTATTGTATACATACAATAATATACAGTAAATAAATAATAAAATTAGGGAAATATTTGTGTAAGGAGGTCCCTAAGACTTTCTCAAGCAAGGCAGCAAAAAAGCCAAACACCTATGTAACTGACTGGTTACTTAAGCACAACAGGATTCTAGCCACGATCCTCACATACTCTTTAATTTTCTCATGAGCCTTTGATTCTATGAGTAATAAGACTATTATGGTATGTTTTAATTTTTTGGTTGAATCTAAGCAAGCTTGCCTGAATTGTAAGATCCTCACGGGATGGTTTTCTCAGGGCCAAACCTTCCACACAAGCCTGGCTATGCCACTCCCTATCTCCTTTTGGTGAGAGTAAAAGTTCTTTATATTTAAACATTTTGATGATTAGCAGGTTGTGCAAGAGAGGTGCATTTTTATGTCTTTACTTGGCAATTAAGAATTATGTGATAGCTAATTTAATGTCTTTTTTAACTTTTGTGTCTTTGGTATTTTAGATGTGCCTTGTTTTAACTTTGTTGTAAACTGCTTTGGCAGAATATAAATTAAATGAATAAATAAATAAATACATCAAAAATGGATTGTGTAGTAAGCACAAAACTTTCAGTGAACAGCCAATGGAGTTTATACAAAAATCATACAATAATGAAACTGGGAGCAGGGCAAAAAATCCTCCAAAAACTGGTTGGGTTGATCTCATGCTTTCTGCCTTCCGCTTAGTGACTCTTTTTCTTTCCTATGTCCAACATCTATCTCTTGTCTAACTGCAATTCCTGCCTATCTAGGGAAGAGGTCATCAAATTCAAGATACTGGGATGATGGACACTGCCAGAAATATGTGTAGGGAAGAATGGCGCTCCACAGCTTCCATTTGTCTAGGTGCCAGCAGAGCTGCAGGGTGATCTATTTAATTACTGAATGTTTGGAAACAATGCAAAATGTGACAGAATGAGTGCATCTGCCAAACCCAGCAGAGTATTGATCTCTCAAACTGCATTTCATTTGGGTAGAAAAATCAAAGCTAACCTGAGACACATTATAACAGGAAGGAATAACCGCAATCCATGGCGGCACACAGCTTCTGACACCTCAAAGCAACTAACTCACAATCCACAGGAGGCTGTATCAAAAACAAGAGCATAGGGATGTGGGATGGAATATAGCAACTTTTCCCAACCTGGTGCCTTCAAAATGTGTGGTACCAGAGCTTACACCATCCCCAGCCAACATGGAACCTAGTACACAAAAAAAAGGAACACAATATTGTCAAGTATTGCCCAGACTTACAAAACATGAAATAGTATGACACAGAATCATAAATCATAGAATCATAGAGCTGGAAGAGACCACAAGGGCCATCCAGTCCAACCCCCTGCCATGAAGGAACTCAAAGCATCCTGACAAATGGCCATCCAGCCTCTCTTTAAAAACTTCCAGAGAAGGAGATTCCACCACACTCTGAGAGAGTGTGTTCCACTGTCAAATAGCTCTTACCATCAGGAAGTTCCTCCTAATGTTTAGGAGAAATCTCTTTTCCTGTAGCTTGCATCCATTGTTCCATGTCCTAGTCTTTGGAGCAGCAGAAAACAAGCTTGCTCCATCCTCAATGTGACATCACTTCAAATATTTAAACAGTGCTATCATATCACCTCTTGACCATCTCTTTTCCGGGCTAAACATACCCAGATCTCTAAGTCCCTCTTCACAGGGCATGGTTTCCAGACCTTTCACCCTTTTGGTTGCCCTCCTCTGTACTTGCTGCAGCTTTGTCAACATCCTTATGGAATTTTGGTGCCCAGAACTGGACACAGTATTCCAGGTGATGCCTGATCAAAGCAAAATAGAGTGGTACTATTACTTCCCATGATCTAGACGCTATACTTCTATTGATGCAGCCTAGAATTGCATTGGCTTTTTTAGATGTCACATCACATTGTTGACTCATGTCAACTTGTAGTCTACTAGGACTCCTAGATCCCTTTCACATGTAGTCTTATTAAGCCAGGTGTCCCCCATCTTATATCTATGCATTTCATTTTTTCCCCTAACTGCAGTACTTTGCATTTCTCCATGTTGAAGTTCATTTTGTTAGTTTTGGCTCAACTTATAATCTATTCAGGTCATTCTGAATTTTGATCCTCCCCTCTGAATGTTTGCTACTTCTCTGAATTTGATGTCATCTGCAAATTTGAGAAGCATGCCCCCTATTCTTTCATCTAAGTCATTAATAAAGATGTTGAATAGCACTGGGCCCAGGCAAAATCATGTGGCACCCCACTGGTCACTTCTCTCCAAGATGAAGAGGAGCCATTGCTGAGCACTCTTTGGATTCGGTCGGTTAATGAAATACAAATCCACCTAAAAGTTGTATTGTCTAGCCTACATTTTACTAGCTTGTTTACAAGAATATCGCGGGGACCCTTGTCAAAGGCCTTATGGAAATCAAGATATGCTATATCCACAGCATTCCTTTCATCTGCGAAGCTGGTAATTTTATAAAAAGAGAGAGAGAGAGAGAGATCATTCTGCCATGACTTGTTTCTCAAAAACCCATGTGGACTTTTTGTGGTTATGGCATTCCCTTCTAAATGTTCACACACTCTTAAACCTCCAGGGATGGTGAATTTCCAGAGGGGTGAAATTCTCCATTCTTTGACCAGCCACGTACAGTTTTGAAGATATGGCTGTGGCCTGTAGAGATCCTGAGTGTGTGAAATGAGGCTGTTGCAATCCCCAGACCCTCTACAGTTGCTCACCCCTGTTCTGTCCACACACATTTCACAGCAGTCCCTCTGTGCAGAAAATGTTGAGGAGAAAGCCAGGAAAGAAGTCTTTTTCCTGGCATGCTGTCTTTCTGCAGCATTGTTTGTTTTTTCTTTCTATAAAGGAGTACCCTGTTATGTGAGTCCCCTGTAGTCGTTTACAATCTCTTCATCGCTTTATGAAACCTTAATTACCTCTTTTTATCAGACCTAAACCAGAAGATTGCTTTCTACTTGCAAGGAAAACTTCTGCATGGAAGAAGCATTCAGTTATCCTCTCTTTCCACTTCTACCAGGACTAGGCATGCTCTGGAGCCTGGATGGCTACTCCACCTATTTCGAGTTCCTTCAGAGCTCCAGAGGCTGCCACCGTGTAGCATCTATCAATTTTAGGCCATTAATAGATAAAAGAGTTTTTGAGACTGTTGAAAAAGCTAAAAATCACAAGGTAATTGGTTACAAATGAGTATACAAAAAAAAGGTGATGCCTGATGGTAATCAGAGATACAAAGCTAGGTTGGTAGCAAAGGGTTTTGCTCAACAGAGGTTTGAGAATTTTGACAAGACATTTTCTCCAACAGCAAAGCCTGAAAGCCTGAGGTTGGTTTTGGCTTTAACAGCAAAGAGGTCAGTTGGTACAAAATTTTGATTTTGAGACTGCATACTTAAATGCTTGTCTTGAAAAAACTGTGTTCATGGAACAGCCTTTGAGTTTTGAACAAGACAATCAATCATTTTATTACAGCCATTCGGCCAGTATATTTGAACAAGACAGTGACAAAAAAGTGTACAAATTGAAAAAGGCTTAGTATGGATTAAAAGAGAGTGCTAGAAGTTGGAATCTTTGCATTCATGATGAGCTTGTGAAGCTTGGTTACAAACACAACATTGCTGATGCGTGTGTTTACACAAAGAGAGATGTTACGTTGGTGATTTATGTTGATGACTTGCGCATGGCAGCGAAGTCTAAACAAGAGATTAGATGGTGAAAAAAAATTGTCAAGAAATTTTGTTGTTAAAGATCTAGGCCCTCTCAGATCCTATCTTAGAATTGAGGTGCAATAGACTGAGGATGACAGTTGTTTATTGAGTCAACAAAAAAAGATTTAAAAGCTGATTGAGAAGTATAGATTGCAAAATACAAAAATAGTGAAAAGTCCTATGTCAGTTGGATATGTCAATGGAAAAACAACTAGAGTTTCATAGTATTGTTGATAGCTTAATGTTCATAGCATATAACACCAGGCCTGATATTGTGTTTAAAGTTGACGTGCTTAGCAGAAAGACAAATTGTCCAAAAGTTAAAGATTGGACGACAGTTAAACATTTGTTGAGTTACCTAAAAGATAGCTTAGACAAAAAATTGAAGACACAAAACAGACAGACCCCACCACCACCACCAACCAGTATTTTACAACTTTGCAAAATCCATCCTTGTGTGTTTGGGGGGCTGACAATTTTTGGCTGACAAAAGTAAAGGGCTACTAGGGCCTTTGAAAGGCTTCAGTGAATCCCCAAGGGATTATCATCCCTGATGTACAGTCTGATGTGGTAACTTTAAAAAAACCTCATCTATGATTTCTCATCTTGCACTGTTTTGAAATAACTAGTGTGTAATGGTATGATGGAAGAGAGGGAGTAGTTGAGCCCTCCCTTGTAACAGTAACTATATAGTGAAGGGAAATCCCTCAAAAGGTTTTTAAGAAATGAACTAACACATCAAGGGTGGAAACTATATGGTGTTACAGATGTCTAAACACAACTTCTAACATTCTTCATCTTTTTATTTACACAAGCTTTTTGCCATTAATTGGTTGTTGCAAATGAGTTTTTAATATCTGTGGCCCAAAACACACTGTAGAAATAATCCAGTTTGAGACTGCTTTAACTGCCCTGGCTCAGTGCTAGGAAATCCTGGGAACTGCAGTTTATTGTGGCACAAGAGCTCTCTGACAGAAAAGGCTAAATGTCTCACAAACATACTGTTCCCCAAAGTCCCTAGTATTGAGCCAGGGCAGTTAAAGTGGTCTCTAACTAGATTATTTCTGCAGTGTGTTTGGGACCTGTTATGTTTTAAATGATTTTATGCTGCTTTTTAATTCAGTGCAATTTTTAATATATGGTACTTGGGTGGGTTTGTGGGTGTTGGTGTTGTTATTTTTTTACTGTTTCAATCAAATTTATCTATATTCTGTTTTTTAAATCTATGTTGTAAATCACCACAGATCTCACACAAGAAAGACAGGATATAAATAAAATAAATAATGGCTATTAGCTATCCTGGCTAAGGGTATCTGGAGTTGTAGTCCAAGCAACATTTCATCCCTAATCTCAAGAGAAACAGCTAAAGTCTCTTTTTTGCACTACAGAATGATAGCACTTTGATAACACTTTAATGATCATCCTTTGGAATCCTGGGATTTGCAGTTTGGTGAGGCACTAGACCTCTTTGGCAATAAAGTCAAAATACTTCATGATACTACAAATCCCAGTATGCTATAGGATGGAACCATGGCAGTTAAAATGATATCAAGGTGCTATAAATGTGCAGAGTGAAAGAGACCTAAATGAGACAAAGCCATTTCTAGAACTACATTTCTAGAAATATTCTAAAAGTGCTCCTAAACTACACTTATACCACTCTAATGTTGTGCCTACCAGATATTTGGAACTGCAACTCTTATCAACCCCAGCAAAGCTGAGGGATCATGGGGGCTAAAACTGAAGACATCTGAAGGGCATCACACTGGAAAAGGCTATCTTATACAATGTTCTCTAAAGGAATGTTTTGTAAAAAGCCTTCATTTTAAAAAACAGACTGAGGTGAAACAAATGTAATAGAAGTATTTGCTTTTTCAAAGTGATTCTGTACTACTATTTGAAGCCTAATCCAAATGTGTTGGATGTGCTCAAGCCTTGTTAAGACAGTCTCTGTTTTATGTTATTAAAATATTTACATTTGCAATGAATTTAATTGGTGTGCAAACTCAGATTTAATATACTTAAATTCACTGTGTGCTTTCTCTGTACTACATTTCATCACTGTTTAGAGAAGACAGTCATGAACAGACTAAATTCCAGAAATGCAAGAGAACAGAACCTGAAACCTAAAATCTCCTGTTTCATGAATGCAGCAAATGTAAATTCCACTTTTGAAAGGAGTAGAATTGCCTACTCACAATATAGGGGGCTCTGGGTTTGAAGACACTGAATGATGCTATCTCAGAAACAGGGAAGGAGGAAGGAATTGCTAAGAGACAAATACCACAGAGGGAAAGGATTAGTATGTCAAAGTTCCAAGGAACACCTGTCTAGAGATGGCAAAAAAATGACACTTTTACTTTCTCATCGATTTACATTTCTAAAGCTCAAGTTCTTTCCATGCCCCATACAAAGAAATTTTAATAAATTCTTCAAAGATGAAATGAAACAAAATTTCTTGCCTTGTGCTCTAGCCAAATTCACTGGGCATGTCTGCTTCCAGAACAGAGGGAATCATGTTGTACCTGTCAGCTTCCAAAAGAGAAAAAGATACTGCTTTTGTCCTGTAACCAGGGGATTTAGGTAATTTTATTAATAGTAGCTCAATATGGGGGCTGGGTTACAAGCAGCCTAAGGGACCTGTCTCAATTGTTTACAGAGGTGCAGAGGTACAGAACTGCAGAGGCAGAATTCTCTATTAGCTATTTTTATTAAAGAAATTAAACATACGTACACTCTCTCTCACACACACACGGGACTAAGAATCAAAGGGAATGAGATTGGGATAGAAAAGAGGCTTCACGAGCGGATATAGGGCCGCTTCACAAGCAGATATGGAAGCGGCAGATCAGGGCCGCAGCAACCACATGCCATGGCCCTGATCCTCCTTTTTGCCACTCCCAAAAGAGCAGGCAAATGCTGCTCCTTTTTGGGGTGGCAAAAAGCCACTCTTAGAGCTGCTGCAGGGTGTCTGCATGCTGTGCCAAGAGGGTGCCCTGATGCCGCGCACAGTGCCGGTCTGCATCTCCCCCATAGTTACTAGTAGCGAGGTTGCTCCTGTAGATGCAGATGGTATCTGAGGTGTGGGACTCAGCCGTTCCTGAGCACTCGCAGGGGTAGCAGCAAGCCGGGTCTAGCAGGATTCAAACGGGCATCATGTCTGCCTGTGAACCAACTAGTCCAAGGAACACTGGAAATTTGGGGTCTCTGTAGGAGAATCCCACCTGGGTAAAGGACAGAGGAGTTTCTTATGGCCTTTGGTCCAAATTGTATGAGGTAATCACTTGGGAAGAAGGCTTCCGGTGTGAGAATTGGTGTGGAAATGAGCAAACTCCAGATTTAGGTAATCCGCAGGAGTGTGAGATAGGAACAAACATAACACTTGGAAGTTGGTGTACAAACCCTTGTACAAACCCTTGATTAGATTGCCTAGCCTTCCTGAGGTATGTGTGACGGAGTCAACCCTTGTGCAACTCCTAACTGCTGACATGGCCTCATGCTTAGGGGCTAATAGTGGGTCCATCCAGGTCATGAAGGGGGTAAACCTCACTATATTTCTGATATAAAATGGAAAACATATGGCTCATTGTAACAAACCAGCCAAATTCTGTCTATTTCCAGAACAGAGAGAGTCAAGTTGTACCTGTCAGCTTCCAAAAGAGAAAAAGATACTACTTGTGTCCCCAGAAATTTGAGCCAAATATGTTTGCACAAATATTGTACAAATTGCAAAAAAAAAAAAAAAAGGAAAAAAAGGAGGACCAAAAATTGGTGTTTTAATCTCTTGCTGGCTCTGTCAAGACATCCAATCTCATTGGGAATACTGCCAATGGCAAGATTTCTTCCCAGGACTCAGTACTAGGATGAATCTTTTCTGACAAGCCTAAAGTTTCTCAGCACAGCTGTGGGGCTGTAAGTCTTTGAAACAGACTGCGGCCTCAGTAAATTACGAAATTAATATGACTCTTAATGGTTCCTAAATTTAAATCTGGCACAAAGAAACTAGAAAAACACAAATAAAAGAGTATGAGAGAGAGAGATGAAGCCTTAAGCACTCTTTCAAGAAAAATCACCAATTCTAACATTCCTTAATGTGGAATCGTTTTTTGTGTTTCTTCCAACTCAAGTGATAAATCTGAAGGATTACTCTTTTGTGTGTGTCTGAAGTGGAAAGCACTCATTTAAAATAATGTTAGCAAGCAGTATATCTCAAGCTGCTAATTACTGACATAGCCCCAGGTAAAAGGCTTGTGTTTATAGGAGTGTTGCATCCAGCAGTTTACACAAAAACATCTTTAATCAAGGTGAGTACCACTTGCTTCATTTTATTTGTCTAGAATACTAAAGCAAAATGCCCTCTCCTTGTCCAGAACAGGTTGGGTGCTCTCCAGGGTGACACAAACAGACAAAGTGGTATTAACATAGCCAGATCTTTCATGCTTCCTATTTTGAGATTACTGATACCTCCTCAGATCTGTAGGTGTGTGGAAATATGTGGCCTACAGATAGTGCAAACTTCCATCAGTGTGACAGAACTCTGAATATGCCAAATATATGCTTTCATGGCTGTTGAATATCAAGCACTAGGAGCCAAAGAGGTTATGGTCTCACAACTATGGGCCTTTACAGACTGCCAGACATAATGCAGCTTGTGTCCACTTTATCTGCCCTGGCTCAGTGCTAGGGAATCATGGGAAATGTAGTTTTTTCTGAGACATTGAGCCTTCTCTGTCAGAGAGCTCTGGTGCCACAATAAACTACAGTTCCCATGATTCCCTAGTACTGAGCCAGGGCAGTTAAAGTGGACTCAAGCTGCATTATTTCTGGCAGTCTGTAAAGGCCTAAAGACTAGCAGTACTGAGACAATTTTTACATGCCTTTCAAATTAAGAAAACACACTCAGGTAAAAGCAGGAGGGGCGGCAACCTACAGATATATCCTTTTCTCTCAGGCAATGGGAAATCTGTCCAAATCTCACATTTGTTTCACCTTTATAAGTTAAAGTTCCCTTATTATATCATAATATTAACCAGCATCCCAGGCTATTTGAGGAGGCCCCTCTTCTCTAAAGCCAAACACTTTGGCTAACATTCGAAAACATAGCAGTGCTACTCTGGATCAGTTGATCGCTTGGTCAGTTTATCACATCTCCTTTCCGGTTCCCAGCCAGCATCACACTATATTCCAATATCTCCCTCCACCATTCATATGGTTATCTACTCATCTTGGCTTTAGGCAACATCCTTCCTCCTGCCTTTGTCCCCCAACCACTATTGTTAAAACTGGACTTATCACCTCATCACCCTACCCACAAGTTTTGTATCACTATTGCTATTCACACATATAATCAACTCATTCATAACTATAAAGGTCTGTTCCTAGGCACTTCATGCATCTGATGATGTAGACCTAAGTCTACAGAAGCCTATGCTACCAATTTTTTTCTCTCTCTCTTTATCCCAAAGGTGCTACCGGATCCCTTTGCATACTCTGACTAACAGACACTCCATTTTAACCAAATATCAAGAACGTCTGGCTACCCTCACAGACAAAAATGGCACAGAGAACAAAGACTGTGGAAACCCCAGTCTGTTTCATAAGCTCAAGCATCTGTTACCCATTTGCTCCACAAATCCTTCTGTCTTTCTCTGAAGACAATAACTTTCCCCCCCCGAGTGTACAAAACAAAATTGTAGACACTTGCTGCTTAGGAGAATGGCAAAATTGCTTCTTTAGGTTGACATTTCTCATGTATCTGCTTCCGACTTCCATCCATATCATCTGAAAACAAGTTATAAATGCATTGTCAACATTTCATCACCAATAAATGACTTTTCAGTGACAATATTTTAACCTTTATTTTAAAAAGGTTGCAATCCTATACACATTTATTCTGGGAAGTCAGCTGGTGGCAATAATCCTGAATGTACACAGAAAGAAAATAAATCAAATGGCTAAATCAAAAGTTACTGATACACTTCAAAAGGGGTGAAGCTAATCTCCTGTTTAATTGTTATCAAAATGCAACTTAGTTATGCCTTAATTATTGGAAAAATAACTAAATGCAAGTAACTAATTGTAACTAAATACAAGTTCTGGATCTTAATCTGTTTTCCATTTGCCTGGGATTATTGGTTGATGAATGAGAAACACTTGATTATGAAGTGCTCTTAAATCAGGGACCATTAGTTTGAATAGATTTTTATCCCACTTATTCCTGCAGAAACACATTTTATTTCTTTTTTCCTTCCAATAAGCAAGGCACTGACTGTTAGTAATACAAGGACTTCCTGACTGTCTTCCTTGTACTGTAAAATTATCTAACTGCAAATTGACATTATATATTAGTAATTCAATTGCCTTCTTGTCGCTGTAATTATCTCATAGATTGTCATTGGTTACTTATTTGCCTTCTGCTATATAATTACCTAAGAGACACTCATAAAGATGGAGTTATTACAGATGGGAAGTAGAGCTGCCAGCTGTTGACCCAGAGAGAATGGCTGCCACTTTAACTGCTCAGAGGCAGCTCTTACATTGGGACTAAATTCTTCAGTTCCTCTACTCCTCTAGCTTGCTTGCTCTAACAAACGGTGGAACATGGTAAGTAAATAACAGCATTATTTATAATGTGTTACCTTTTCTAGTAGCAAAGGACCAATAATTTGTTTGTTTGCATATTAACATTGAGTTGCTATTTTTTTAAAACATTGAGTTGCTATAAAGTTTTCAAAGGATCATTTTGTAGGATTTGGAGTTATTTAACATTATTTTAACCTCCTCCCTGTTGTCCGTCCACTACCATGCCAAGACCTTTCGGCTGACTGCCTCTTAGAGCCCTATCATATCACAAAATGAGCCTTTTTAAACTTGTATTTTTAACATTTTAATTGCCTTTAAAACTGCTTTAAATTCATGTTTGTAACAATGGTTTTGTTAAAACTTTGGTATTATCCATTGTTTTTAACAGTAATTTTAAAACTTATTGTAAACTACTTTTGCTCCCATATGGGGTGGGGGTGGGGGGAAGGTAGAGCAAAAATTAAATAAATACATTTTGGAGCTATGTTTCAGCTCTATAATTTTTTAAAAAAATAAAATGCTACTACCATTATCCATTTTCATTTGCAAGCACTGGTAAACAGAATGCCTGGCTCCAGGTATGAAAATATGAAAGCCCTATATACAGGTATGCTAACAATTTCCAGCCAAAGTTAGGCTGCCCCCCCCTCCTTGTTGTCTGACCACTACCATGCCAAGACCTTTCAGCTGTCTGCCTCTTGGAGGCTTATCACATTACTAAACAATCCAGACAAGCAGTGACAAAGAAGTATCTTTCAGCTTGCTTCTTCACATGATGTCAAAGTATTTCCATTCTCTTCTGGTTGTAAAAGCAGGGGAGAGGGTAGTAGAAGCATTCCTTTTGTCATGCTGAAAAAAACCCATTGGGCAAAAAGGATGCTTTTACAACCCCCTCCCATGCTTTTATAACCTGAAGAGAACAGAAATGCTCTGCTGTCATGTGAAAAAGCAAGCCAAATGATGCTTCTCTCTCACTGCCTGACAGATGTGTTTTGTAATGCAATAATGCACTAAGATTGTAAGTTTTTTAACAGGATAGGATTTCCCTGACACCAAAATAGGACTCAAAAATGACTTTGGAAGACTACAACTTTTTAATACCGGACCATTTATTTATTATTAGTGTGGCGTTTTAAAATGGTTTACTTTGGTATTTCAGTAGTATAACCTATTTAGCTATATTTTAATAGACACCATTTATTGTACTTTTAATGGAATTTTAAAAATGACATTGGGCTGCCTTGTACTTGGGGAAAACGTGGGCTAAAACACGAATAAGTTGGAGAGACTTTTCTGCAATTGAACCTATAGAATACCTTACTTAGGGTCCTACAGGACAGGCCACAGCAGTAGGCAGCCACCCTAACTGGCGGATGCTGGAGAAGGGAGCAAGAGGCATCAGGGAGGTGCTGGAGAATAAAGCTGTGTGTGCCTTCACTGAATCCTCCCCAAGCTGCTTTTAGAAACAGTAAAGGATTCTGTCCTATCCTCAGTATTGAATTAAGATCCAAGGGTCAGTCTGCTTGGCTTCTGGTTGGAAATGGAGGAACAACATCTCGCTCTTATTTTCAGGCAGCTGCATCTTTGGGCTGTACCAGTCATACTGATCATAATCTTTTACTTTTTTTTTTCTGAGGTTGGAAAAGTTACTTGGGGGCACTAATCTCCCCCAGGCGACTGTGGACAATGAGGATTCTGGAAGTTGTAGTCTTCCAAAGTCATTTTTGAGTCCTATTTTGGTGTCAGGGAAATCCTGTCCTGTTCCTATAGATCTTGGGATTCATTTATTGTTTATGGGATTCCCTAAAATCTAACTTTCTAATATTCGTTTTAGAGTTTTCTTCATGAGGATCTTTTAATACAAGTCTTAATTATTTAAATATACAATAGCACACTATTTTGGTTTTATATTTTCTTGACATGTCTTTAATCACCCCGCATTCCACATATATATATATATATACACACACACAGAGAAAGACAGAGGGCAGTGTCCATGTATACACCACCAAAGAAGTAGAACACATCACTATTAAAGAGGATGAAAGATGAGATGGGTTTGCTTAGAACTACATGTGGCAATTTGTATGTACACATGCAAACTTAGAAAGGATTTCTTTTTCTCTGAAGATGCCAGCCACAGATGCTGGCGAAACGTCAGAAAGAAACTCTTCTAGAACATGGCCACACAGCCTGAAAAACCCACAAGAAACTTTAGAAAGGATTGTTTTGATTTAAATAGAATTGCAGTATCTTTCAGGAGAAACTGTGACCGGGTTACCTGTATGCCTGCTGAGTCTGTCATCCAGATTAAGGGTAGACAACTTAAAAGAACTATAAAAAGAGAGATCAGGGAACTTGTTATTTAAATCAGACTTGACTGGAAGCAGTTCAAACAGAGGGCATCTCCAAAAAATCTGTCCTCTAATAGCCCTTATAACAGAGGACTATTTTCAGTAAAAAGAGGCCACATGGCCACTCTAAGAGACAGACATGGGGAGGAGATTTGCTATCCCAAGGCTAGGACTCTAAAAACAGCAAGCACTGGTTCCTAACCAAAAGCTTGAACTCTTGATCAGAAATGGAGCTATGAATGTCACTCAGGCAACATTCACACTTACAAAAATAATCCGGGATGAATCCAGGTTATTTCCTTGGTGTTCACACTGGCTGAACAGACTCAGTGCACTTCGGAGGGCTTCCAAAAAATCTATTTAACCCAGAATATTCGATACTGTTTTTTCTTCACTTTTTCCTGAAAGATCTGCATCGCTCCATATCTTCAGCAGTGTGAATACGCTTCTGAATCGATTCAGATTGCTCTGTTTCATTCAAGGGAATGGAGGCGGCTCCATTTATCCTGAAACAATGGCATGTGTGAATAACACAAGAGTTAAAATGACCTGGAGAGATTCACAAATCCAAAACGTAATGGAAATAATGATCCCAATATTCATCAATGTGGCGATCCGCAGCTCTTTGGGACAAAAAACTGAGTGTGAATGCTCCCTCAGATTGGCATATTTGCATATATGGGAAACCACATGCTATGTGTCGAGCAACCCACCCACGCCCATTTATACACTTGAACACATGGAGACAGTATTGTAAAGGGTATAGTATTTCAGTGTTGGACTAGGACTCTAGGACACCAAGGTTTGAATCCCCATTCAGCCATGGAAACCAACTGGATTACCCTGGTAAGTCACTCTCTCATCCTTGAAGGAAGGTAACAACAACCCTGTTCTGAATAAATCTTGCCAAGAAAAACTCATGATAGGGTCACCATAAATCAGAGTCAACTTGAAGGCAAACAATGCACAATTCTATTTCTCAGGGCCACTTCACATGTTACCATCTTAATTAAATAACATTTAAGTTAGATCCCCTGGCATCTAAGCTTACACATAATGTTCACTTTTCTTCCCTTAGCAATTACATGTATTAGTAAGCTGCTAGAGCAGGGGTCAGCAAACTACAGCCCGCGGGCTGAACCTGGCCCTCCAAGGCCTTCAAACCTACCAGTGGCCGGTCCTGCCGCCGCTGCGCATGTGCCACGCGTGAGGCACCATTTTGCCTTCCAAAATGGCGCCTGCACTTGCGCACACATGCACCTGCCATCGGGTGCCATTTTGAAAGGCAAAATGGTGCCCGCTGTCATGTGCATGTGGGCGTGAGCGCGGGCGCCATTTTGGAAGGCAAAACGGCACCATGTTGCAAGCGCATGCGCATGACGCAGTGCCCTTTTGCCTTCCAAAATGGCGCCCGCCGTGGTGTGCATGTGTGTGCATCCAAAACGGCACCTCCGCCGCCATTTCCCCCACACACACACTTTGGCCCACCGAAGATCGGGGGACACCGGGACCGGCCCCACCCCCAAAAAGTTTGCTGACCCCTGTGCTAGACGGTTTTCTTTGCAGCAGACCCCCATGCCCTCTCACTCTCTGTGGTGGCAGCATGTTTTATCTTTATGGGGCATGGATACAGCAATGCAGGGCAGATAATTCCAACTTCTCATATACATTTAGTGGCTACTTGGGAAAGGCAAAGGTAGGCTTGATTGCATACACTCCTCTCATGTTTTACCTCTGCATCTACCAAAATTTTCCTGATGCAAACACATGGAGACTTCTTGAGGAATCCATTGTTCTCTGCCACAAAGAGGCCTGTAGCCTCACTGGAATGGAGATATATTGGGTTGCAGAGGGGTCCCTGTTGAGATGCAAATGGATTTTAAATTTCCTGGACT
>CM034706.1:227065328-227078577 GCA_020142125.1 Phrynosoma platyrhinos
AGGTATCACTGATGGATTTTTGTTTGAATTTGCTAAATGGCAAACACAACTACCCCGAATGAATCCTTCCTAAAGAGGACAATGGAAATTACTACAAACATTCACTCTAAATAATATATATATATGTATTTACAAGTACAATACTAGGCTGACAAATGGCAAAGTGAATGTCGGAAGGTAGGCAGGAAATCAAAGAATCATATCCATCAAATGAGACCAGATTAAGTTTATTGGGGCCTTAAATTCCAAAACTAAGGTTTTTTGGACATGTTACCCATTCTAGTCTGCACATGTGGTGGCATGGGAATGAATTAAATGAATAAATAAAATACAAAGTACTAATAAAATACAAAGTACAAAGAGAGCTTCAGAAAACTCTTCATGTGGGAATCCATTTATAACTTTAGCTGCAACTTCAGATGAGATTTTAAAAGCCTTATGCATTTTTATTCACTTACTAAAGTAAAGCAAATAATATAACAGAAACACCAAGCAGTCCACAAAAAGACTAGGGAAGAAGAGAAAGCAAAGAGCCTAGCCATTGAGGCCTGAAGTAACTGGCCCTGCCAGCAATAGCCACAGGAGGAAATAGAAAATATTGAAGCTTTATATTGTAAACATGATGGAGAGAGCCCAGCTCCATTTGAGTTTATTATTTCAGCTGCTATGAATGATGACTGAATGGTTTTTAATTTATTTTTATTCTGTTTTATTGGTTGTAAGCTAATAATTGTATGTTGAAGGTAGTTGTTTGTCACATACAATAATTGTATGTTGGATTGTCGGGTTGTATATGGGAAAGGACTCCTGTAAATGTATTAACAGATCCTGGAGCAGGAAAGACATAGTGTAAAGTTCTGCCAGGCAATGCCATGACATCCCCACCTTCTCCTTCTTTTCTCTGTTGTTCCCCGGCCATTTATTGGCTCATGAAAAGCAGAGGTGGTGGGTGGAGGAGAAGCATTAAGCTATGTTCCGACAGCTGGACACACAACACTGAAGGATGACATCAGAATTATATATATCCAGTAACATCAAAAATCCATCAAACTGTGATGTCTTTATTGGCCAACCAAAACACACAATATACACGTTGCAAGCTTTCAAAGCTCCACTGGCTTCTTCATCAGACAAAGTGTCAAAAACCATACAGGAGAAAAAAGCTCAAGATGTTAGTCATAGGCCTGTATTTTGCTGTTTCTGTTCTCAGTTCAGATGGTATGGAGAGGTATTACTTGCAGGCTAGAACCTCCTCCTTCTGGCCATATGGCTGCTGGGAGATTCTCAAAGTCCAGGAAATTTAACATCAGAATTGTATACTACAGCTTTCTGCGCCAAGATCTGGTAACTCATAAAGGCATAGGAGCCCTGTCCTGTATTCAAACTTGGAATTCTGACTGAAAGGCAGCATAAGTTAAATTTTTTAAAAAGAAAATGGAATGGCAATCATTTCTTAGAGCAGTGGTTCTTAACCTGGGTTCGATCGAACTCCAGGGGTTCGGTGAGTCAGTCTCGTGGGTTTGGCGGAAGTCAAGACACACATCCGATTCATATGATTCGTGATGACACGCCCCGCTCGTCCATCATTGGCTGCAGGTGATAACCTGTATACATTTTATATGCCCCACTATTTATATGCCCCATCCAACCAAACCAGCTTGCCCCGCCTCCACCGACAGAAGTGGCCCTCTGATTGGCCATGTGGTGTGATTGACAGCGCGACAGCCCACTCCCCTCACTGGATGGCGCTGATGGTCTGTCTGTATTGGCGGTAGAAGGGTTCGGTGAATGCGTAAGAATTGTAAAAAGGGTTCGGTGAATGCGTAAGAATTGTAAAAAGGGTTCGGTGAATGAGCATATGAAACTGGTGGAGGTCAGTACCTCCAACAAGGTTAAGAACCACTGTCTTAGAGAATGCACATGTTTCTGACAGTATTTTTTATCAGCAGCCTGCATCCCAACCTCTGCAGACTAAATCCTCGTTTCTGCTCATATGGAGCTAGTGAGTGTTGCACTGAACCATATTGTGAAATACTTTGGATACCTAAATGATTAAACATCCCCAATTTTGGACTTTTCCAGTGTCTCATGAAACCAGTTCAGAGGTATGCTTCTGATTGTATCAAAAAGAGAGAAATCTTTTCTGATCTTTTAAAGTCTGGCACTTTATTAAACCAGGATCTTTCAATAATGGATAAAACCATTCTATAGATAATAAATCAGGACTTAAAAGAAACACAAAAACAAATGCCTCTGAACTGAGCAACTCACTGTGAAAAGAGAATCAATGTAGCGTTAACAAACCTCTCAGGCTAGCATTGATCCATGCCCAGATCTCTTGCCAGCATTCAGAAGAAAACACATCCAGATTAAGAAATGTTTTTCATGCTGTAGATTTTAGGAAACCTGCCTTTTCTCCTAGTGGGAGACTCTAGGGAGACCTTGGATTATGCTGCAGGAGATAAATTTGGTTCTAAGAATATCTAGTCGAGATACATGAATGCATGGGACTAACTGGTGATATGAAGGGCGTATTTGCAGAAATTTGTTTTGTTTATATGTTTGGAACACAATACATCTGTATTGGCTAAATACTATTGTCTCTGAAAAATGTGGCCTTTAACGTCCACAGTTTGCCAGCATTTTAGAGCTGGACTAAAACTGAAGCCCAATAAGGCAACATATTAGATCAGAAATGGTTTTGTTAGTGGGGTTGTCCTATGTAAAAGCAGAATGGTCTTGTATGGTGGATGACACATATTACACTGAAGATGAGCTGGAGATGGAACCCTTGATGTTGTGATTATACACCCCATATTACAGAGAACAGTCCTCTATTTTAAGGCATTTATCATCTGTCTGAAGGACTTTAGAGAGGGGGCTTTGAAATTGTCCATTAACTATTTACTACTGCTGCTGCTGTTTTTGTACCTGTGCTTAGCTTTGCATTATAAATAGGAACGATGTTAAATTGTTAAATTTACTTTTTGCAAATTACTTTGAAATATTTGGAGATAGAGTGAGATGTAAGCATTATTTAAGACATACAGCAAGTAGTGAGTATTATTCCCATCCACCACCTCTACAGGGCTTCATTACTTTGAATGAAAACTGTGAAGGCCACATTAGAGTAGAAGCCACCCAGGAGTCATACTCCAGAGAATGCAGTCTTTGGCCAATCCCTAGCACAAGAAACTATTGAATCAATAGAATTTGCATAAGTGGTTTGAGCATTGCACGAATACTCTCAGAAACTAGAAACTTTGAGTCTCCATTCTGCCCTAAAAACTCACTACACTAGATGACCCTGGACAAGCCACACACTCTCAGCCTCAAAGAAAGGCAAAGGAAACCCCCAACCCATCCCAAACAAATATTGCCAAGAAAACCATGTGAAACGTTTGCTATGAATCAACTTGAAGGCACATAATAAGATTTAGCATTCAGTTGATTCACTAGGTCTACTACTGTTGGGATAAGCAATAAGATTCGGGGTAGAGATGGGAATCATGCAGCTCTCCAGTTGTTGGACTACGGACTCCCAGAACTCCTTACTCAGTAGCTGTGACACCTAGGGCTGCTGGGACTTGTAGTCCAACATCTGCATGATTCCCGCCCGATTTGGGCTGCCAGTTACCCCAAATATGATAGCACTTTTGCCTGAAACTATGCGGCCCAGTGTTGCCTGGTTTGTGTACTTTGGATAGTAAACTGACATTAAGGCTCCCGGAGTGCCTCTCAACAGATTTGGTCCTGTAGATTTATTGAAAATTTCTTCATCAGAATGCATAGCTCCTTTGATTTCTTCAGTGGAATCTAAGGGCATGGTTCTATAATATGTGGTGCTAGACAGTTGCTTCTCATCCCAGGTTGTGATGTCATCTGATACATCATCCTGTGTTCATAATAATGGTTTCTCCTTTACAGACGGTTTAATGATGACAGTATTGTCTCATGGGTGAGCATTGGCCCTCTGTATCCACAGATTCTGCATCTATGGACTCTACCATACACAGCTTGAAAATATTCCATTTGCCCCCCCCCAAAAAAATCCAAACCTTAATTTTACCATATTATATAAGGAACACAATTTTACTGTGCCATCACATATAACAGGGCTTGAGTATCCATAGATTCCTTTCCATAAAGGCTTTGTTGCAGCAGATTACCCATACTTACTGCAGCTTTGCAAAAAAGGAAATAGGTTGTCAAGATCTTATTGCGTACAACATGTGATTGTTAGTCTCTCTTTTAGTACTATATACACCTGTGCAAGGGAATTCTGCATGCAGTCAGAACTTTGTTTGATGTTTCTACTGCTATAGCTCCTATTGACAAAAAAGCAATCTACTGTTGAATTTCAGAATTAGTTTGCCCTTTGGACTATAGAATCAGCAGCAGAAAGAACTCACCCTTATATATAAAATTCCAAAATCCAGATTAGTGTGACACCTCTATTAAGTGAATTCAAAGGTCATAAAACACGTGCAAGTTTTTGATATCTTCAGATTTCTTCTGTCATAAAAGCTTACACGTGTTTAATGACCTTTGAGCGAAAATTTGACCAAGAATGTTTGCTTTGAAAAATGAGCACTGCACTGGTCATTTATTATAAAAGATCTACATGGTATTACTCAAAGCAGGGCTTTGCAGAGCAGAGAACACATAGCCCTCCAGAGCTTGTTGGACTGCAGTTCTCATACTCTCTTGCCATTGCTTATGCTGGCTAGAGCTAAGAGAAGTTACATCTAAAAGACTACATTGCCAACTCCCGTTGCAAGGAATGACTTTCAAATAACAAAATGAATTTCACCCGGAGGAAAGGTACTATACATAGGCAGAAGTAAGGTACTATAAATAGGCAGAAAAAAATGAAATGCAGATATAGGATAATGGCTTGACAACAGTAAAGTGAAAGTGATCTAGGAGTCTTAGTAGACCACAAGCTGAATATGAGTCAACAGTGGGATGCAGCAGTTTAAAAAAAGCCAATGCGATTCTAGGCTGCATCAATAGAAGTATAGTGTCTAAACTGAGGAATGTAATAGTGCCACTCTATTCTGCTTCTGGGCACCACAGTTCAAAAAGGATGTTGACAAACTGGAACGTAGGTTTTTGTGGGTTTTTCGGGCTGTGTGGCCATGTTCTAGAAGAGTTTCTTTCTGACGTTTTGCCAGCATCTGTGGCTGGCATCTTCAGAGAATACTATAATAGAAGAGAGTGGGTCTATATATACTGTGAGACCCTGGGTAGGGAGGATTGATTTCCATATCCTCCTACCCTGAAGCCATGCCATTAACAAAAGAACAATAGATATTCAACACAGAACAATACCCAGTTTACATGCAAATCACTCCTCCCTACCCAGGGTCTCACAGTATATATAGACCCACTCTCTTCTATTACAGTATTCTCTGAAGATGCCAGCCACAGATGTTGGTGAAACGTCAGAAAGAAACTCTTCTAGAACATAGCCACACAGACCAAAAAACCCACAAAAACCTATGGATGCCGGCCATGAAAGCCTACAACTTCAAACTGGAATGTGTTCAGAGGAGGGTGACCAAACTGGTAAAACATGGAAAGCCATGTCCTATGATGAGTTGCATAGTGAACTGAGTATGTTTAGCTTAGAGAAGAGAAGGTTAAAGGATAACATGATAGCTGTGCTTAAATATCTGAGGGGTTGTCATATTGAGGATGGAGCAAGCTTGTTTTATGCTGCTCCAGAGACTAGGACCTGGATCAATGGATACAAACTACAGGGGGGGGGGGGGGAAGATTCCACCTCAATATTAGGAAGAACCTCCTGACAGTAAGAGGTGTTTGACAGTGGAATATGCTGCCTTGGAATGTGGCAGAGCCTCCTTTTTTGGAGTTTTTTAAACAGAGATGTCCATCTAATAGGAGTGCTTTGATTGTGCATTCCCACATGGCAGGGGGTTGGACTGTATGGTCTATAATTCAATGAACATTATATATACTGTTAGAGAAGCAAAAGAATTTAGTACTGAAGTGTTAAAAATGCCTCAGAGAAGACAGAAGTAATAGGAACAGACAGTCTGAATGACATGAAGTGGTCTTCTTCCTTGTCCTTGTCTCCCAACCTTTGGTGGTATAAACGAATACTCTTAGGAGCATTTTTCATCTCTTTCCACCTCTAAAGAGCTTTCCTTAAGGAGGCAGCTAGATTGGCTTGAAACTCAAAATTATTTTTCTTTCTCTGTACTAGAGTTCCTGTGATAAAGCCTTTATTTTGTTTCTCTAAGATGGGATCTTTGCTCTTGCTATACATTTGCTGCCATCATTCTCCATTATTACTTATTACTTAGTGTTCAAAACATCAAAACAAAAGAAAATTAACCAGTTCCCAAAGGAAGCATAAATAACCTGAATTTCACACAGGCAACAACTTTCCATGGGCCTGAAAAAGATCTATGACTCTTCTCCTGAATTTGTGGCTATTATGGGTTGATCAGAATAACATGCCAAGCACCACAAGACAATAGGGCTCAGTTGTAGGATCAATATGTGAGAGGGGGAAAATTTTAGCTGTTTGGCCCCCATCCCTCACCCCCACATTCAGAGCAACATACCACTGTCATATGATCATTGCTTATTATAGTAAATTCATTTCTATGCAGGTCATTTCTTCTTTCCAATAACACATGCTCACATTAATAATAATAACAACAACAACAACAACAACAACAACAACAACAATAATAATAATAATAATAATATACTATTAGTCCATGGCAAAGCTATTCTTCCTGCCACTGTTATCCGTTTTACAGGGATGAGATGTAATATTCTGTCTCTGTAAAGACACTTGCTATTGTATTGAGGTTACATTGGAGGTGATACTCCATTTTCTTGATGATTCATGAAAGCCCTGATAAATGCCCAAGAGCATAAAACGGCATTGAAAAGGCCAAGGACCAAGGGCTTTTACTTTTCTCAAAGGTTTCAAGGCCTTGGAGCATTGCAAGAGAAGTGATGGATCGATGGCTGGGATGTACATTTCTATCATCTCTCACATAAGGTATCAACACACAATTTTTAGGAAAATATTGGATTCCCAATGGATCTTCTTCTCAGACCTTTTTCTGAAAATTCCAGTTGGATGAACTGCTTTGGTGTTTAAGAATGTATGCATAGCATGAATTATTTCCTAGATATTCCTGTGGAGACACATTATAGCAAGCTCTCAGAAAGGAAACAGAAATCGTTTGCATGAAAAAGTGACTTTTTTAAAAAAAAGAAAAAGAGAGACATGCTTCTATTTTTGAATATTTTAGGTTATGAATACTATTATTAGCTTCCAACATTGCTTATTAGTAGTCTAAGGAGAAAAATTAATCATTAGGATGCATAAAACAAGGCCATTGATCATGCTACAAGCATATTCCTCCAACTCATTCCACCATCCAAATATTGTTATAATTACAAATCTTATTTTGACAGTAGGTTGCAGGCTTACTGCCGCTGACTGCAATAAAAATTGGTCTCTAGGAAATAATTTCATTGTGTTTTCCAATACACTACCTGTAATTTGCTCAGCTTTACTGCTGAGACTATCATCAAGATAGCTTTTGATGGGTCTTTATAGACATTTATGAAATGCCACATTGTTCAGTGGAAAGAAGGCTCAGTATTTTGTCCTTTTATAGGACTAGACAAGAGGGGGAAGGAAGCAAAGGAGGGGGCACCAGTTCAAGAAACACAAAAGGGAAATATTGAAAAAGTAAAAATGACTATACTTTTCCCCATCCCCAGATAAGCCACCTTTGCAGCCCTGAGGTGGAGGGAGAGCCAAATGCTATGAAGTGTTTGACCTAGTGGTTTTGAAAGTGTTTGATTTTCTCGTTTTGAAACCAATGATCATTGGGGGGGGGGGGGGGTGTCCCAATGTCCCAAGATCCTACAGCAGGTAGGCAGTTTTCCTTCCAGCACTAGAGATGGGTGAGAAATTGGCTTAGCTTATTTTTCAATAAGAACTACTTAAAATGTAAACCTTATTAACATATTTAATGGAAAGAACTTGACATTTACATTATTTTAAATGTGATGTGAGAGAAATTGAAATGGGTAGATTCATTCTTCCAGACAGCAATTAGAAGTCTGTCATTCAGTCATGTTTGTGATGCTCATTTAGAGTTGCTATCACTTTAAGTATTAGGATCCATCAAGATTAACAGCTACATGGCAATCAAGTACAACATGGCCTTCTCCATACTAGAAAGAGCTGTACAGACTGAATTTGGCCACTGCAGTTAGTTGAGGATTGTGTTTGATTTGTTTTCTCTCACAGCTTTCCAAATTCTTTATAAATCTGGTGGAAAGAACTTATCTTTTTAAAGTGAGTAGGGGAGAAACTGAAGCTAACAGATTCATCCATCCCTACTCAGCCCAAATAAATAAACACTCTTAATTATTGATAGTTTTGATTATTAATGGATTTGACTGGCATATCAAAAACTACAGAAACAGGTAATATATGGGATTTTCCCTCAACAGAAACAAGTGTCTCTCTTTCCCTGGCTGGCTTGGTTTAAAAGGCCTGTGTCTACGAGAGGGTGCCATAAAGTTTTAATTATCACCTTTAAACAAGTTTGGCAAAAATTTGACAGAAAGTTTGTTTGGATTTGTAATTGTTACCTTATTTCTACATAGCTACCATCCAGATTTACACATTTTTCCCAATGTTTCTTGACCTTCCGAATACTGCTATTGTAGAAGCCTGCAGATTGCGCCTTAAACCACTCTTCCACTTCATGAATGACATCTGTGATTTCAAATTGGTGACCCAGCAAAGGATTTTTAATTTTTGGGAAAAGTCACTTGGTGATGATGACACTGACAAAATTTCATCAATATACCATAATGACTTCTGGGTAATAATTATTACTTTACGATACCCACTCATACATCTCCATCTTACACTTTAGTCACTTTTGGCACAACCTGTCACAAAAATAAAGGACACAATGAGCTGATTTTCTCAACATCATGCACTTAGGAACCAATGATGACACTGATAAAATTTGATCAATATACCGTAATAACTTCCGGGTGATAATTATTACAATACCCCTCTTAAGGTACAAACCAGATGTAAGATTTATCACATGGTGGTACCTTGAATACTTGTGGGTTTTTCTTCTTCTTAATAGATGTGGGATGTGTAATCAGTATAAAGTTATAGGGATGGACAGGGATGTAGTTTTAGTACTTGGTCCAGATCGAGAACAGCTTCTACTCCTCCAGTAGCTTCATTGAGAGGTAAGTTGCCATTTGGGGCTCTCAGAAAGTTTTGCTATAAGCTTTCCAAATCTTAGGGAATGGGGACTTTTCAAGCATTACTGTAAGCAAATATCAAGCTCCTCCAAAGGGAAATGTTAGTAGACAGACAGAAACAATTCATGACTAAACAATGTATAGTTTAGCCCAGGGGTAGGCAAACTGTCCCCTTTAAGGGCCGAGGGACCTCAGCTCCCAGAAGCCTCAGCCATGTTGGCCAATAGTCTGGGATGTTGGCCAATAGTCTGGGATTCCAGGAGCTGAAGTCCCTCGGCCCTTAAAGGGGGCAGTTACCCCTTAACTGCAGCCAAAGTACCCTCATGGACTGATTTGGTCTCCAATCCAGCTTCTACATGACTACAGAGTAAGATCCTACGGAGTTTTAAACTGTAATGCCCAGTTGCTTCTGTTCAGCTGTTTATCCTTTTAATTTCATTCAGAAATATGCTTCTTGAGCATAACAGTGGCTAGGTTGCTCTATGCTAAATATTGGAAAATAGACAAGACAGTGGAAATAGATGAGTGGTTAATAACAATGTATAACATATGCTAGAAATAGACATATTATCATCGAAATTGAAATCAGATCATAAGAAGGAGTGGAAAAGAGACTGGGAAAAAGGAGCTTTATGATAGGAAAATGGGGTAAATTGGCAAACATGGGAACCAATCTAGATCTGTAAATATAAGGCTACAATGGTATGAAAGCAAGAAGCAATATACAATTTTTGCATATGAGAGTTAAATCTACAAGGCTATTAACTCTCTGAAAATAGAAGAAATGGAAAAGAAATATATTGAGAAATAGTTTATATTTGGTACAAGGAGTAAATCTTTATTTTTAAGCCTGAGGGGTTGAGAAAAAGGATTTATTGGGAAAGTGGCGTTACAGAAATAAAAGATCATAAAAGAGAAAGAAATCAGTTGGAGTAATTGGTGGTTAAAGGAAGGAGAAGTAAAGAATGTGTTGGTAATTATATTGGTAATAATATCGGTAATAATAGAAGTTAGGGTGTGATATATCTTTTTTAATTTTTATCTGTTATATTTTTATCTATTTTATTTTTATCTATTATATTTTCTGTAATTTTGAATGTGATTAATAAAACTTTAATTTTTTATTTTTTAAAAAATGCTTCTTGAATAAGTGACACTGACTGACGAGTTCAAACAAACTGAAGCCCAGTCAACAAAAACGAGAGATGAAGGGAGGTGGTTTCTCTAAGTCAAGGGTCGGCATACCTTTTTTTGGGAGGGGCGGTTCAACAGTCCCCCAGATCATCAGCGGGCCGAAGGGGGAAAAAATGGCGCCAGAGGTGTACGCTCAAGTGTGCTCGCACACACATGCACACTACTCCCAGCATTGTGTGCATGCGTGCGTGAGCGCTGGGTGCCATTTTGTGTTCCAAAATGGCGCCCACATGCGCACAATGCTGGAAGTAGTGCGCATGCATGCATGAGTGCAGGTGCCAATTTGGAACACAAAATGGCGCCCTGCATTGCACGTGCGGCAGTGGCGGCAGAACTGGCCACAGGCCGGTTGAAAAGCCTTGAGGAGCCAGGTTCGGACCCCGGGCCGTAGTTTGCCAATCCCTGCTCTAAGTTGAAAGTAGCATTCAAGATGTTCTAGAGCAGGGGTTCCCAATCTTTTTAATTTGCAGAGTCCTGTGGGCTCTGTGGATACAGGTTGGAAACTGCTGTTCTAGAGGGAGCTATATTGCCCCAGAAAAGCAGTGTCCATTTAGATCCACTCTGAGCACTGGATACTCAGCTGGTATCCAAACACACATTCTAAATCGACTGTGGTTATAGCGATAGCAAGTACATTTCTATACCGCTTATCAGTGCACTTTACTCCCTAAGTGCCCCCAACAAGCTGGATACTCATTTTAGCAGCCTCAGAAGGATGCAAGGCTGAGTGGACCTTGGAACTTCTGGGATCGAACTCACAACCTTGTGACTGCAGTACAGGCATTTAAGCACTGCACCACCAGAGTTATGATAGAAAGTTCCTTTCACCAGCTCTAATAGTGGCAAACCATGCTAGGAAGCGGTAACATGCATCCAAATTTGACTACTGCAAGGCAATATTGAGTTCTCTCTGAAGATACTTAGAAACAGCAACTGGTACAAAACACACATGGTCAGTTGCTAATGGAACTAGCCTACAGAGTATGTCTCTCCTTTTCTTAAACAACTTCCACCTATTCCCATATGAACCTGCCTGAACCTTAAGATCAGATTTAAGACCTTCTATATTGCTTCCCCACTCACAAGGACTCTCGAGATGATGAACAAATAAAATCAATTAAAACAAAGATAAAATGTAAGACAAATATTTTTTAAAAAACTTTAACAGTCTAAAAATAATCCTGAATAGAATTTCAAAGCAGTTAAAGAAGGAGTTTCAAACATTACAAGCCATGCAGAACAGCACTCCTTGGGTTGCCTGTTAAAAACTCAAAAGAAATGAAGCTAGACTTCCTTCTTTCCTTAAGGCAGGGAGGTCCACAGTCAGACTGCTGCTTCAGAGATGGTCCTGTTACATGTACATAACCAATGTAATTTAATGAAACATTGGGACATGGAACCAGGTTGCCTTTTTCACATGCCCCCACTTTTTGAAGTTAGTTGGGGGAAACTGAGAGAACCATCCTTCTGTATTCAAGCTGTGGGCTCCTATCTCCAGAGAGACTTCAGGTCATCTTTAAATTTTGACAGTGGAATATTCTCTCCCCACTTTATCTGATAACATCAGCTCTTTTCTTTCCCGTGTGCTTCCTTTAGTATGTTTTAATTGCTTTCTGGATTGTTAGTTGAAACATAAGACATTTAGACAACTTGGGAGCTAGAAAACTAAAAAGCAGGAAAATAAACATTTTATTTGAAACAAGTTGTATTTCAGTAAACACAATGATCCAGAAATTGACAGTTTTCTTGCAGGTAACTTTGGATTTCACAGGCAAGTATGTCAGGAGTGCTCTCTGCTGGCATTGTGATGCAAATGCACATTTTCAATTGATGGAAGCTTGTACAAAACCGAGGCTGCCTAAAAGGGTATCTTCAAAAGGTTTCCCCTGGATTTCACCACTTTGCTGTAGTCAAAGTCAATTTGCTGTCCAAGTCCAAGTGGTATCTTAGACTCAAGTTCCCCTAGCAAAACTGAAAGACTAGCTCCATCAAGGCATGGTAAACACAGAATACAATGAAAGTTGTATTGAATTCTCTCAAGGCTGCCAAACACCACTAGTATCGAGACCAGGAGTGCAGGGAGAAGATATCCCTGAATTTTAAAACCATGTCAAATACTAGACATTAATCTAGGAATGGGAATCACACAAGCCTCCAGATGTCAACAGACTGCAGCACCTAATGTTCTTCATCATGGGTTAATGCTGGCTGCAGCTGCTGAGTGGCAATCCAACATCTGTATGACTTCCACCCTTGCTCTAATCCATGAATGTTGTTACAATGAAACTGGAAGTTGCAGGAAAAAAAATATTATTCTAACTGCAACAAAACATGGAACAATCCAAAAATTCTGAAAAACACTTTTTTGTGAGGAAGGATCAATAGATATTGCTAGGCTATTTCTTTTAATTGCATTTTTTTTTCAGGCTTCAAAAATTGGTCTGATCTGGAGTGTGCGGCAGTGTCCTAGTTCCAGGGTTCCTGGAGATCAACTATCTTCATTACCATCAGACCTCAGTCCGTTATGGGATGGAGATTGCTTTGGTTTCATTGGTGGATGGCCAATGTCAGGAACTGGAGCGGGGAAGGAGACTCAACATATGTTTTAGTTGTATATGTGGATCTGCCTTTGAAATGTTTCAGGGCTTCGGCTCATCCGAATTGCTCTTACCAGTCTATTGACTGGGGCTTGTTAAAGGGAATAAAGAAGTTGTGAAGTCGTAGGCTTTCATGGCCGGCATCCATAGTTTTTTTG
>CM034706.1:227078677-227100389 GCA_020142125.1 Phrynosoma platyrhinos
AAAAAAAACTAATAAAGAAGTTCCTTGTTTCAACAGTTCCACTGTCTGCTAACCTGTTACTCAGCATTTCATCAGGCAAAGGCTTTTTTTAAAAAAAAAAATTTAAAACTTTCAGGAACCGATAGGAACCTAAGGAAAGCATCTTCAGTACTTGGCTACATTGCTTTTAAATTTTTATGGATTTTAAATCACTTGATTCTTATTAATTGCCTTTTAATGATAACCTACTGTATGTGCAGTCAAAGGCTTTCACGGTTGACATTCAGTTTTCTGTGGGTTTTTCGGGCCGTGTGGCCAAGTTCTGGAAGAATTTATCCCTGATCTTTCATCTGCAGCTGTGGCTGGCATCTTCAGAGCATGGTGACATAAGAGTGTGTGACCCTTGTTTGGAAGGAAGTGATTTTTAACACGTTAATGCTGGAGCTCATTTGTGTGTGGTATTGTGTTGAATAGCACAGGCTGGAGGTGTGCAATTAAATAGACACAAATCCCCTTGCATATCCTCCTCACAACACACCTCCAGGCTGTGCTATTCACCACAGTAATACACAAACCAACTCCACCATTAACATGTAAAAAAACACTTCCTCCCAAACAAGGGTCCCACAGGTATATATACTTCACACACTTCCTATGAACAAGGCCTGCCTTACCATGCAGCAGAATGAAGACACCTCCTTCAGCTGGTCGGAAATAGATGAAGATCAGTACAGCAAGACTTTTCAAAGTGTTGGTGAGGTGGGTATTATTTAGATTGGCTAGCACTGCTTATGTGCACTAAGATATCCTTTCAAAAATTGATAGGATCAGGCTTCAAGTCACTGAAGTCTAGAAATTTTAAAAGAAAAGTCTGTGTGAACTATCTGGAAAGAAGGAAGTTAACATCCATGACAGGATTTATATATGATGACTTCAGTGTACGTCAAGTTTAAGGCTGCATCTGCATTGCAGAAATAATCCAGTTTGACACCAGTTTTACTGTGAGGACTCACTGGAATGGAATTCTAGTAAGTGTAGTTTTGCAAGATATCTGACCCTGTCAGAGCTGTGGTTCCACAACAAAGAACAATTCCCAGAATCCATAGCATTGAGCCATGGCAGTTAAAATGGTGTCAAACTAGATTATTTCTGCAATGTGGATGCAGCCTAAATAATTGTCAGGTTAGTCTGAAAAACTGCTTCATGGAAACTATAATAATAATGTTAAGATCACCTCCAGTTGGTCAAACCACACTGCATTAATGTAGCATCCCACTTCTCAAAGTGGCCCACTACAAACAGGACATTAAGAAAAGAGTCCTCAGACTTGAGCAATCTGGTATTTGGTAACACAGACAGCCCACAGCAGGATGAAGACGAAAGGTATGACTGAAGGCAAGTTTATCCATGAACAAGATTATAAGTATACATGGTCTTGATGAAGTTAGCACCTTTCTAAAGACGCCTTTCTATGCTGCTGTGTAGTTTTATCTGTTCAAATCTACATATTATACTGAAATGGAAACAGATTCTGTCATATCAAAAGGAGAGTACACTTGTATTAATTCAAATAGTCCTTCTTCAAAAAACAACAGGTGCCCAGTCTTTCCCAAGAGACAAAGACGAGACAACACAACAGTTCACAAGCCTAGCCACAAAGGTAGCCAGGCTGAACACCACAGCAGGAGAGGGAGCAGATGGGCTGGCAGCAGTAGGAGCAGATGGGCTGGCAGGACTATGCTTTGCCCTTCATTTGCAAAAAGAAGAATGCATTGCACTTGCTGCTTGAGTGACTCGCAACGCTACCCATTTGGCCTAGAGCCTACATCAGTGACAAGCAATTCACTATGGCGGTCAGTTGTCATGAGAGTGGAATTTGCGTAACCTTCTATGCATAACAAAAAATACCAAACTGGATCAAATAGCCAAAGTTGTGCTCCATTAACAGCTGATGGATTGGTGTCTATTTATGTTAAAAAAAAACTACTTAGAAGATTTAAGGCATTAGGCATTAAGGGATGTAACTAGGCTACCTTGCAAACAAAGATCCTCACATTTCATCATTAGACAATTCTCCAACACTAGTTTCTCTAACAGGTTTCTATTGTTATAGTGTCTAAGGCAAGGGTAGGAAACATGCGGCTCTCCTGATATTGAAGGAGTATAACTTTCATTATTTCTAGCCAGCAGTAGCCAATGGTTGCACAATGGTTGATACATTCCAATATCTGGGAGACCATATATTTACCATCCTACCCTAAAGTTTTTCCTGGCAGCCACAAGAAACTCAAACTCACAAATCAACTCTGCAATCTGTGTTTTCACAGAATGTCTTCCATATCACTCTTCTTGTTCAGATGCAAATTGGTGAGTGATGTGCAGGCAGACAACATTTAAGCTAAATGCAACACTGCTTTCTGGATAGGGCTTTAGATCAGAAAATAAGACTTTTTTTTAAAAAAATATGCAGATGCAATGTATCTTCTTCAGGTTTCACTCCATTTGCCAGAGTAGAATGGGAAAATATCTCTTCTGTCTGCTCTGAAGATTTTTCCTCTTGGGTAGCCCTTTCAGGAGTTTTCATTTTACAAATTACACTCATCTGTATCAAGATCTTGAAAAGTCTCAGAAGTGTACTGAATCTGACTGTATTTGAAAAATTTGGCTAAATCCAATTGTTAATCCAAGGTAGAGTAGATTGATGGAATTGACTACTGCATGTTGTCAGGACAACATAACACTGCACTCAAGTTAGGACTACCCGTAAACTGACTTATTATAAAAGATTTTAAGAAATTCTCCCCTCCTCCCATTTTTTTTTTAAAAAAACCTTTCCAATATTAGTAACAATTATGTAGAAGACTTTCCCATCTTTTCAAGAAGGCTTTGAGTTTACAAAAGAATACTCAATTTGAAAGACTCTTCCTTTTCTAATTTAATAGAAATAACCAAAACAAAGTGGTCTGCAAAACAATGCTGTTCAAAATTGTTCTAGTACAACTGTTACACCACATTCCAGAGCATTTAACAAGAAATATTTACAGGCTGCTAAATGTATTAAATAATAATGCAAAGGAAAAAAATGCCTTTATTACACACCAGCCAAAAACACAGGAACTAAACAATTAGAAACGTTAACTTGTTAAAAAAAATTAAATATAATTCAGAGAATACAATACCACAGAAACAGCACTTTTTTTGAAGAATCAGTAAAGTTAACTATGTGCAAAAAGTACCAGAATTAGCAAAATGAATAAATGTTGGGAACTGAACCCTTTGATTTCTATGTATACATATAAAATTAGAACAGGCATTTGATTGCACAAATCTCTATAGACCTGTTATATACATGTTTAATGGCATTTTGAACTGAAGAAATGCCCACATCTGTGGGCCTTTAACATGAACCACCTTCCATTTTGAAATTTAAGTTTACACTTAGGGGAATGCTGAAACATGTGACAGTTCTATAAAATTCTTTGCATTTCTTTGTACGGAGTCACAAATAATTTCAGAAGAAAGCAAAAGCTCTTCAACTTAAAAATGCACTTGATTAAAAAAAAGATTTGACTTTTGTTACTGTAAAGCAGCTATTAAGTTTCCCAAACTATTTTAATTTGGATATCTTTTAAAAGGAGAGGAAGAAGCAGGCAAAAAACACAAAATAGCTACAATGGATGGAGTTACTGCATGTTCAAGTTTAAAAAGGAAACATGGTGGCCATTATTTAACATCACAAATCTTATGCATTCGTCTGAAATATGTCCATGTAAATTGTGGCATACAAAGTTTTTAAAAAAGTACCTCCGTTATTTACTGAAACACCTACTTTTTAAAAAAATATGTTAAACTTTCCCCAATTTTTAAAATAAAATGCCACACTATAACTGCACACTTTTATTTTTTTCTTTAAAAGCCTAGACTTGGTGATACACGTACAAAAACTTTCCTATAAAACCACTATTCAAAGAAAAGGATTCCTGCCATGCTAAACAGGCAACAGACAAAGCAGTTTTATTGCTTTTTCCTAGAGAGAGGAGGAAAAAGGAAAAAAGAAGCCTACATCCAGTACATTACATACTCAAATTCAACACACTGTTGTTATTACTTATACTTAAATAGGACTGGCTAATAAAACTAAGTTATACTACAGAATGGCAAATTGGGGCAAGCTGCTAAAAATATTTGTTGGTTGTAGTGGCTTGCAGGAATGTTTATAAAACATTCCACTCATCTATCCAGTGGTGAGTAAACTGACAGTCAATGCCACATCAAACAGTATTAGGAATATTTTTACATGAAAAAGGCTATCTACATTTAACAGCATTTCTACTTTTAAAAGCTAAGGGAAAAACACCCTTTTTTGGATAGTAAATAAGCCTTAATAGTATATGATAGGACACTTAATTCCAGGGCACAGTTAAGTAAGACCTGAACATACTTAGCTGGTTAAACTAACACTAATCACTAGTAATTACATGGCAGGGGACCTGCTGAGGTAATTGAAAAGTCCACAGTCAGCACGCTGTACACTTGTCGTCCTTCCTGTTTCAAAGCAAATTGCCTTTTTTTCTTTGGATTAACTTAAACTTTCAGAACATATACAACCAAGAAACATTTGAAATAATTTTTTACAAGATCAATTAAAATCAGAGCTGAAGAGTTAACTTTTTAAGTGACAGAATCTTGGGACACATTACACCTAGGTTATACTGTAATGTGTGCAGCACAGGTAAATCCATAATGCATGCAAGGAAAGTTCCACTATCTACTACAAACCTGACCTCTAATGTAAAGTATGTTCTCAATCCCAGTATAGCTCAATTATTGCACTAATACACATAAACTGCCAAATGGAGGTGCTTATAAAAATGCACAGGTGGCAGAGAAGTTACTTTGGGCGAATAAATCTTGTCATCATAGGGGAAATGTATCCAAGCCTAGAAAGAGACAACAAAGCATATACGTCTCGTTCCAATCAAAACAGAACCTAGAAATTTGTAGAATTATCTGCTATATACCAGGTTATAGATAATCAAATGGGAAAAGCAATGTGTACTACAAGAAGGCTTTTATTTATTCTTCTGGTTTTTTTAAAAAATCAAAAGGCCTCATTCCATGTTGAGTGCACTACAATTCTCTCTCTCTCTCTACAAGGCTGCAACTGGCATATGGTTTGGTTAAATGGCTCAGAAAAGCAGACCTACATATATGGGCAGCATGGATTTAGCAAAGGTCTGATAGGATAATGTATAAAAGTATGTTGACAAGATTGCAGCTTTCAGGTAATATGGTTGTAAAATGTTCTTCATAGTACAGGAAGCAGAATTTCTGAGTGGTAAGGAAACTATAAAATTAAAGATTCATGGAGCATATCCACTGCAAACTGAGAATTCAAGATTCATGGAGCATACCCATTGCAAACTGACAATAGAAAATATGCGTACAATCACATTACACTATCACCCAACATTTGCTAAGTATTTTGTCTTGCACTTCCCTACTGACAATCAGTGTTATATTTCCCAAAATGTCAGCTACAAATCCATGTGCTAAAAAGTCAACACATTAAAAGAAAGACTAAGTTTTCAGTTCAGGCATGCCATTCTCTCAACTACACAGAAAGTAATAATAAATTAGGACTACACTCAGTATGAGTACTTCCCAGGTCCACAATCCCAACCTTTGAGAGAATGAGAGAGAGAGAGTGTGTGTGTTTCAGTGAGAAAATTTGATCCCATGTTTGTGTGTGTCTGTTTGTGTGTATGAAAAAATGATATACCTCATGTCAGTACTTTCTTCTGTGCATTGAAAAGGCTAGTGCTTAACCTGAGATTTTCTTCCACTGTTGCTGTCTTGATTTTCCATGAGAAAAAGTAACATCTAACCATTTGGGCAACTATCTATTATATGTAAGTACAGACAATTTAAATGTACTTCATTTGCTAGAGAAAACCCTTTTGAGAACATTCTTTGAGAATAGGCAAATTCTGCTGGATCCTTCCATTTTAAATGCAATAGATGATCTCAGAAAGTGAATCACTTTGATATCATAGAATCAGCTACTTTTTGTCTATCTGCATAGAGAAAATGCAAACCAGTATTTAATAAAATAATAATAAAATTTGTATTAGAACTCTCAAGAACATCACTGAGACAGTACACTATGCAATGGAAGGTATTCATCTCAGTATATGTTTTTATACACTCCAAACTATTGGCCATGACACTGCAGAATTTGATTTTGGCCACTTTAGTGTGTAGTTTGCATGCTTTGACACTAGCATAATAATAAAAATAAATTCTGGATAAAGTCTTGAGAAAGGTGCTACTGGTTATAAGGGATATTACTTGTTCAAATTAAACTACAGTAATGCAGAGATATTTCTGTTCTCAATGATGCCAACAAAGCAGAACTGAAGAACTTGCTTACACACAGATTATCACAATGAGGTTTGCCTGTTAACATTATCTACCCAGAAGTCACTTGTCTGATAACACTGGTCCACGCAAATTTCTATTTTTAAAGATGGACAAGTAATCAGTTTCCGTGGGCTTTTTTACTCTCTTAGACATTTAAGCTGCTTCTGAAGAAAACTCTGAATAGCTCTAACAAAACAATATAGAACTTCAAACTATGAATAGTTTTAGAAACACAGCATATTACAAATCTGTTCATGATTAGGAATATTAGTAAGAATACATATTAGCTTAAAATCAGCCCAGCAAATGTTGCTGTCTGAATGATTTACAGTACCATTATTTACAAATAAGACAGAGTGAATACAGGAAATTTTACACATTTGGTAGACAAAGTTACTGTTTGCTGATAGTGGTATATCAGAAACTATTATTAGGGAAGACTGGACGATCAGTCACCAAATTTTAACTTCACAGTCTAATTCTGAAACTCCTAAATTCTATATAACCAGGTTTCCAGCCAACATCCTGCCTTATAAAGGGAGAAAATGGGATTAACAAATTTCAAGAGGATACTCACTTAAGTGTGCTGTGCACAGGACTTCCACTCGATGCCATGAATCCTACTGAAAAGCATTGATTTCAACCAGATTTAATGAGGGACATATGAAGAACTCGCACTCCTGCATTCTCCAATTCAAAATTATTTAATGATCAAGTCACGATACTTCTATACAAGGTCAGTAAAAGAAAGCAAAACCTAGCTACCTGACCAAACACAGAATATGATACTAGCAATATACCACTTAGATGAGACACTGGATAAAAACAATCCAATTCACACTTAGTGTTGCATGAAGAGGATCTTGAGGAAGGTTTCTTGCAGGGCAAACTGCAGCCCAGTATGAAAGTGAAACATCACTGCCTTGGTCCACTCTTGCAGAAATGCTTACTATGTAGTGATAAGAGTTCAATATTTGTACAAATGTCATTTTATAAAAACTTGCTTCTTTATCAACGTTCACCCACCTCTGTATTTTAGAAATGAGGGAGTGAAAAATGAAAAACCAAACACTAAAAAACCAAAACACAAAATCAAGAACAGAAGTTGAAAGCTCTTCCCCCTTTTGACAAGAATGTTTCTGTACAAATGCTTTTTGTAATCTAATACTGTCTGAACACTATCAGCTTCAATATGATGGCCACTGAAGGCATGATAATATTCCAGGAACACTTAAATATGTTTCTTTTTACAATAGTTTAGGTCCATTTGAATCAGGTTACTTTATATGCACTGGTCTCTCATCTGATTTTAGACGTTTTCTACGTGGCTGTATAAAATCTTCATCTGAGTCATCTGTTACTTCAGCATCGTCCTCTTCTTGCTCAAATTCAGGTAAAGGTTGGAAGGTCCTGTCTGGGTAGATCTCTGTAAGTTTATCTTCAAAGTATAATGCAACTGCCTTCCCTGCCTGTGCTACTTCTGAATCAGCCTGCAAAGTAAAAAGATAGTAACATTCACTCATTGGTAATGCACATCCTTTCAGCAAGTGTGCATGGTCTGAAACGCTTACCTTCAAATTAATCTCTTGTGTTTCTGCATAAACTTGAACAACTTTCATCATCTAAAAAGGATACCAGAGTCAAAAAAAAGGAAATTATAATCCCTTCTAAAGTCATGAGACCGCACAGGATGGGATGACTAAAGTCAGCCATATCAAATTTATTTGTAAAATTCACTGATGCAGAGGTGATTCTTCATAAGGCCCCAATACTGGATTTGCAATATGTGAAATGTAAGTTATGATATTGCTGCAGAAACTGATAGCATGTACAAGAGCCCAATACCATTAGACACACAGTAAATTTAGGAATTGTGTCATAAATGCTTGGCCCGTCATTCTGTCCACCAGGGCTCCTCTGCATGATTTCATATAAAGAATTGTCTAACTGACCCACTGCTTACCAGTTAGGTCTTTTCCACTATGATAGCCTCAGATGAACTGCTGATATAAAAAGAACACAGATCTCATCATGCCACAACTGTATCTACTTCTACAAGAAGGAAGGCAGGCATTCTTCACTAGCTTTGTTTCTTAACCTACCTGTAGCTGCATCTATGCAGTCTTAAAGAGCAGCAAAATTGAGTGCGTTACCTATTCCTTAAAATCAGCATGTTCAGAGAAACACAATTCTTCAACCTCACTCATTAAAGCTTACCGTATATACTCAACTATAAGTCGACCTCATGTATAAGTCGAGGACAGGTTTTGGAGCCAAAATTATGGATTTTGCCAAAACGTGGAGGCTCCTTCAGTGTGTGTATGTGTGCATACAACAAGAGAGACTCTAACTGAGGCTGTTTGTTTCAACTTTGGTTTCAGCCAGCGGGAGCGGGTCTGTTTGTTTATTTAAAAGCAATTAATCGCTCAGGACTCTTTCTGCTTGGCGCAAGAGAAAAAGAAATTATCTTCCACTGCATGGGAAAATCTGAAAGAGCTGCTATCACATTATCATACTGACCCATAAATAAGTCAACCTGGAATTTTGGGGTCAATTTTTGGACATACATTTTTAGACTTCTAGAGAATACAATATTTGAAAAGGATGAATCCCAAACAACTTTCATAAATTCTATCATGTATACTTTTAGCATCTAAAAACGTTGACTGTTCTTGTATTGTAAAATAGGAAGAGAACATTTAATATCCATACAGTAGCATGTAACTGTTCCAAAAATCTCTAAAGAAGAAACAAGTTCTAGTTTAATGCTCATTAAAAGCAAGTGAAATTATAAACTGAAGATCACCATCAAGATCTGCCCCATTTCCTTTCCCAGCAATAGTGTAAAATGTCCTGCCAAAGCTATCTAAGGCTACATCTCTAAACACCTGGGTGACCAAATGTGGAAGGTCTGGGGGCTACACAGCCACCAAAAATGGCAACCAAGACCCTAGAAGTAATTCCATGTCCACTTTTGATTTTGAAAAATTGGTATTAAATTTGGGGTCCTGGACCCTATTTAAAAGGTGAACTGCTACTTCTAAAGTTTCTAGTAGATGGAGCGGATTCTCACTCCCTTTTGAGGGGGGGGGCAGAAAATGCTTCTCTAGCAAGTCCAAAGGAGACGAGAGTGGCAAAAAATAAACAAACAGGGCCATACTTTGCCTACCTCGCTATATGCATTTATCTCTGAAGAAGCTCTACTGGATCAACAGGACTTATTTTTCAGTAGACATGTATAGGACTGTGTTGCAAATGTATAGTTTCTCAAGACATGGGCTTAAAACTGGAAACAATAGGTTTGGTCTATATTTAGAAGAGAAAAGTGTAATTTGTTGATCAACTTAGGCCTTTACAGTTTTCAATAGGTCTGCTTTAAGTATGATCATCTGGATCCAACCTTCTATTTAAAAGACCTGTAGTCAGGAAAGCTCCCATCTATATACCAAGTACTGCCCTGACCATTTAAATCTATCGTTCTGTTAAACAATAGGCTCCATATGGAACATAATCACATCTTTTTTATAGGAAGTATATGTAATAATATGCTTCAGTTATTGAAAGGATTTATCCTATACTGACCATCTACATAGGTTGTGATAGAGTACATGTCTGAGGCTTCTTTTTATATGATTAAAACCTTCGTGGATTAGCTGAAGAGGTTATACCTGTCCTGTTTCAAACAAAGCTGATCAGATACTATCAGGATCTCCAAAAAGGCAATAATGCACTCCAATTATATGTCTTCAGAACCAGAATTCCTAACTATGAAAGCTCTGCCTACTTGCCATAGCTGATTGTCACACCCTAACCCCACCCCCAATTTGTCTAGATACATTTAAAAATTATTTATATAGCCAGCTCTCTGTAGCCATGGATTCAACCATCTGTGGCTTGAAAATACCTCCTCCCCATATTTCCAAAAAACAAACCTTGATTTTGCCATTTTATATAATGGACACCATTTTAATATGCCTCTGTATATAATGGGACTTGAGCAACCATGGATTTTGGTATCCATGAAGGGTCCTGGAAACAAATCCCAGTGATTAGTGAGGGACCAACATATTTGATTTTCTTCTCAAGAGCTGGCTTAAATTAATGTACAAGGCATTAGGTTTAAATGAAACACATGGATGAATCAATTGCAAACCTTATGCCTGATTGCAATAATGGCTTCTTGTGTTTTCCTTTGTTTTTATTGCTGTTTACGTATCACTGCATTCATTCCCACAGGGAACTTTTCAGCTAGTTTTATCATTAGTAGCAATTCTTATCAGGCAATAGTGCTAACATGGGAAAGTTCACTGCAGAAACCACCTAAGCAAGTTTTGATCCATAACCTGCCATAACCTTAGATAATACACAGTGATACAGTATTCCTCAAGCAGCTATATACTGAGCCGTTCCAATTTCAGTAACATGAAATACAAGAACAGAATGCTTTTGGACAGAAAGCAAAGATGTATAATAGTTAAGTTTGTAATTCTCAACTGTCTATGGGGGAAATGTAGAAAGTGCACTGGTGGGATAGGGAAGCAAACCTCAGTATACCATAAACCTCAAGAACAAACAAGGTTAACGCACATAAATTTTAATGCCAGTAAGCACTACTGGTGTGATTTGCCTAATATAAAAGAAAATTAAAAGATCAGCAGGCCTGTATGTGCTCACATTAAGTATTCAGCACACAATGGGTGAATGTTTGGCCCAGCATACATACATATAAACTATACACTGGGACTCTGCCATAAATGAGTCCAAATGCCCATCTATACTATATACAAAACTTAGAAATAACTGTAACTGAAGTAAATGTGCAGAATGAGAATCTCATATTAACCAAAGGAATTCTTCAGGTTGGAAGTTAACATACTTCATTAAACCTTTCACAGTTTTTGAAGATCAGCCGAACATCTGCCACAAAATCTTCAGGTGTCTGGTAGTGTTGGGAATGCTTCTTCTGCAGTTTTTTCTTTACTGTAGATAAATCCATTGGTTTCTTTATTATTTTATAGTAGTTTGGTATCTGTCAAAAAGAAGCAGTAGGTTACAAGATAAAATTAAACAGTATGTTTATTATAATCACAAGTGAATCTATGGATAGTGAAATATTCTTTACACTCCTGTCTCAATCAGCCAAGGGACCAGCCTACTGGTTCTGGATTGCTCCTTCAGCTCTACTCAGGATTATTCATCCTTTTTTGGAAGTTGCCAAGTAAAACTGTAGTACTGATTTTTTTTTTTAAGTGGCCATTTTAAATTCTCCAGAACTACTTTTATCCAAAGGATTTTGTGAACAGATCAACTATGCAAAACCATAGGCAGCAAAATGATGTTAAATTTGGTTTTAGTTTTAAGTGTCTTTGCAACAGCTGATTGTTAAAATGCTAATTCCAAATTCAGGCCTAGTGGAGAGATAAAATGCACTTTGTCATCTGTAAGGTATTGTGTACCAAGTGACTCACCGATGCTGGGACTGGCTCTTGGAATTCAATGCTCAGCTCATGGCAGTATAGGTAAAGCAGGAGGCGCTCACATTTCTTGCAAAGGAAAAACAAAGTCAATGAATTTTAATTCATTCTAAGAGGCTGTGTTTTAGTTCACTGGTTTTATACTTACACTGTAAATTTCAGGAAAATAGTATGATTCTTAAGGTACAAGTCTGAAACTCTGCAGAAGTACCATCACTGTTAGCAAGGCTACTTGGGGCAACTGCAACATCTTGTGCACAACAGGTTTCTGAATTTTAACAGCCACACGCCATGCAAAAAAGAGCTTTAGGGCTGTGCGGAATTTCAGCAGCAGTTTATGAAACAGCATAAAAGTAGGGTGCAAATAAATAGAAACCCCTAAAACTTCCACTGGCTTGCAAGCTTGCAAAGCTAGCGGCAACCTGTAAGCCACAGAAGAAAGAGAGGTCAGCAGACAGAAAGATCTGGCCCCCTCCCCAAGCTTCCTTTGTGTGGTAGATGTTTTTCCAACCATAGAGAGAGCAAAAATGGAACACGCTGGAGCAAATCAGAAGACTTGGCAGTGGAGGATCCCGAGACTTCCCATTCCCCCACACCATTCCCACCCAGAAAATGACACTAGCCCTGGAACTGGCATAGTTTATATCCCTCCCAGTGGGCACAATGGTGAGGGTAAGAAAGAAAGGAGGAGGGAGGGAACCAAAGTAAGACTGCATCCCCCACAAAATCTCCAAAACTTTTCACATTACCAACATGAGCCCAACAGGACACAGGATGTGGTACTTTGGCTAACCTGGGTTCTTTCACCCACTCCCATTGCTTTCTATTTTAAGTTTAACAGTAATTTAAGAGCATTTCTGTCCCAAATGGCCAACAGCATGCCTCAGGAGTCCTCTCATGCCTCAGGAGTGCTGTGGTCCATTTCACTATATTTTCAGGTATTTTTGGCACCCCTAACCTTTTTCAAACCCGAGTTAGATTTTTTTCAAAGCAGACAGTTATTTGACATTATTCTATCTTTTTCTGGTTTAAAAAGAAAACAAAACAATGGTTTTATATTTAACCTGAATTTATTTTTTTTTAAATGGGTTTAGATTTAACCTGGTTAAATATAAACTGGTTTCAGGTTTGGCTTAAAACAAAGCTTTAAAAATGATGACAGCAAATGGTCACTGCCATAGTGGTGCCTAGGAGATCACTACTGGCCATATTGTGGGGGGTACCATTCCATTTTGGGGACATATCATGGAGACCCCTGGGGGCACAAAAATAGCACTGAGTGTTGCATGAAGCCTGTTGGCTGTATTCTGACCACTCCTGGTGTAGAAGATGAGAAGTGTAAAATAAGTGTGAAGGGGAAGAGAAATAAGTCTTATTTTATGCAACAGACTTCTAAATATCAATGGACAACTGATTTAATCACAGATTTGTGGCTCTGAAACTCTCCTGAATAAAATTTAATTATATGGGGTGAAATAACTATACTAACTACATATGATTACCCACGTAGCACCAGTTGAAATATTCAATATAATTATCTGTACAAAAGACTAATTATCTGTATAAAAGACATTTAACCTAAGTCAACAGGATACAGCAGAAGAAATGCAAATTATCGTTTAGTTAAACAGGACTTCAGAAAAACAAATATACAAACATAATTATTGGGCACCTACCCTTTGGTCCACAGGACTCAAACCTTGCGCAGTTTTCCCCTTCTTACTATGCTGCAAGTTGTCACAATCATATTCTACTTCAGGTTTGCTAAGATCTCGGCAAAATGTACATATCCATTCCCCACTAGGGAAAGAAAAAAAAGAATTAGCCAACACATTTAGGTAAATAGTATACTAGGGCCTTTAAAGCCTATTACTAGGGCCTTTAAAGCCTATTACTAGTCTAAACTAAAGCAGACCCACTGAAACAATGGAGATTTACCTAAGTGTTGACTTCCATTTGCCAACTGATTCAATGAGTTTACTCTAGCTGGCTAGCAATAAGACTTAGGCCTAATAAATGAATACAAAATGAAAACTGAAGTTTTGTAACAGGAATTAAACCATTTGTATGTAAAATCAGTATTTCAGTTTTCCTGAGTGCACTTTTTCAGGATTAATTTATATTCCTTCTTCCCATAAATCATTGAGGAATAGAGAATGATGACCTTGAAGCCACAAAAGTGGACTCAAGAATAGATAGCTGTGAAATATTTATGGCATGGACCAGTCTCATTCCCTCACAACAGATGGAGAGTAAACAGATTCCCAATCTGTTTAGCAAAAGCTGGTTAATCAATGATATTGATTCAAGAGTGGATACTTTCTGCACTTGCAGTCTTGCCCCCTGTTTCATGACATGATTCCCATAACATCTTATCCTAGATTGTAAAAATAAATAAATAAATATGATTCCTCCTAGACTATAGGTACACAGAAAGAATATTAATGTACTCATTACATTTTTTAAAAAGCTGACTAGAACAGATATACAAAAAAAGTTATTTCACTGTGAACTTCACCACTGTCTTTACACACCACAGAGTTGTGTTAGCCGCGCCCTACAATTTAACCTTACCCACAGCAGATCTGATCTATCTTGTGATCATGAATACTACATTTGCCAGAGATACACCAGAAAGAACAAGGACACTGACTGTTTTTCCTGTGTACTGTTTAACTTGTACTAGGAACAGTGATTCCTAAAGTGGGTGGTCCTGCCTCCCTGGCGGCAGTGGAAAGATCCAGGGGGGCAGTGAGGGGAGAAGGGGGCAGCAGGGGGGGGGCTTCAATCAAAGTAAAAGTAAAGGCAAAGGTTTTCCCTTTACATAAATGTCTAGTCGTAACTCACTCTAGGGTGCTCATCTCCATTACAAAACTGAAGAGCCAGCATTGTCAAAGGTGACTCTGTGGTCATGTGGCCAGCACAACTGCTCGGAATGCTGTTATCTTCGCACCAAAGTGGTACCTATTCATCTACTTGCATTTGCATTCTTTCAAACTGCTAGGATGGCAGAAGCTGGGACCAGTGACAGGACCTCACTCTGTCATGCGGTGTCTGTGCCTCAAACTGCCAACCTTCCAACTTTGTGATCTTCAGATTGGCATCATACCCACAGCCATTGCACCCCTTTCAATCAAAGTACTGGGATGCAAAAAAGACAAAGAGAACCAGCAACCTTTAAGACCACATGACTGGCAATTTGGAAATGTGCTCCTGTTCCTGCTTTCTTTTGTCAGATAAGCCAAGAGAAGGAGTGGCAGAAGATACAATGGTAGGGGGGATTTGAATCTGTGTGGGGAAAGTACATCTGTGGGGAAGGAGGGAGAGGAGTATCCAGGGTCGATTCTTGAAGAGTCTTTCACCTTGGAGTGGCTCCTGTAGGTACAATTTCTCTTCCCCCTCCCTATCCACATCAGTTTACAGTCCAAAGCATATGGTCTCTGTAAACCCTCTACACACACACACCCCAGCTGCACTCCTTTCTGCTCTGGTGAAGGATTGAGAGTCCTTTCTCCCCAGGGAGAAAAGTGGGAAGCAGGTTGTGCCCCCTCCACTCCAGCAAAGAAGGACTGAGTCCTTAATCACCAGAGAGAAAGTTCTCCCTTTGCACCTTGTTTCTTTGGGAACATCAACTGAGTAGCTGGTTAAGCAGTGACCAAGAAAGCTCTCATCCATACCAACCTTGTGGCGCCAGCACATGTGAGAAGTTTCTTGATCAATGATTGATAGGCTGCTCAATCACTGCTCCCTTTGCACCCTAGGAGTAGCAACAAGGCAGTTGGCTGAGCAGCAAGCAACTGAGAAGCCTCTTGCCCATACTGGCCTTGCAGCAAAGGCCGGTGCAGGCAAGAGGTTTCTTGGTTGCTACTTGACCATCTGCTCTGTCCCTGGTCCCTTTGTATCCTGTCACCTTGTAGTAACAACCAAGCAGCTGACTGAGCAACGACCAAGAAGTCTCTTGCCTTACCACCCTTGCTGCAAAGGCTGGTGCAAACAAGAGGCTTCTCAGTTGCTGCTTGACTGGCTGTTAGGTCACTGTTCCCTTTGCACTCAGTCACCCTGGGTGCAGCAACTAATCATCTGGCGAGCCAGCCTTGCTTCTACCGTAAGGCAGGTGTGGGCAAAAAGGAAGAGCAGGCCTAGGCTTCTGTTGCTACTGTATTCAAATAATAATAATAAGAAGAAGAAGAAGAAGAAGAAGAAGAAGAAGAAGAAGAAGAAGAAGAAGAAGAAGGCGGCAGTAATAACTTGGGTGCAGCTGGGGCAGATACTGCTGGCCAGCTGGCTGCTGAACAATGTGGGGATGGCAGGGGCAGTGAGGGGGCAGCCCCCCATTCCTACCTGTCCTGGGATAGGTGTTTGTGGGGGCGCTAGGCTTATCACTTAAGAGGAAAGGCATGGTAGTCCAAAAACGTTTGGGGACCACTGCACTAGAGTCATCGCTTCCTACAAAATGACACAGTTTTTGCCTGTCAGGAATACAGGCTATACTGACAGTATAGTTTACATGGTCTGATAGTAGTTGGGGATTACCACTACTCTTTCTTATTGTGACTAGCCATATAGAATAAAATCATTACCAAACTGTTACAGTGTATAAAATACTGCTGTATTTCCATACCTTGGAAAGCTGAGGAGAGTAGGTACATGACATGTGAGATGGAAAACCTTTGGGCATTTTTCACAACATAGCAGGTCTCCTCCATTTTGACACACAGCACACCAGTCCTCATTAGGATCATCATCTTTGTTGTTGCCTTCTCCTCCAGTCCTAGCTGAGCGGTGCATAAGACTACGCACTGGAGACTTTCCATTTACAAGACCATGTCCAGATTGCTTGCAGCTTTCACTCAAGTCTGCTGGTTCAGATTTTACATGGTTTTCTATGCTTCCCAGTGCTTCCAACTCACTTTCCAAATGCAAGCTTGTAGACAATGGTGGTGTCAAGCTGCTCTCAGGACTGCTAAGCTAAAGTAAAGGTACAGGATTGAAAGTTAAGAAAAATGTTTTCAGATAAGAAATCTCCGTCTCCTCCTCACCTTTCTTACCTTCAAGTCCTTGCTGTCCATGAAAAGACAGATAACCAAGACCTCTCCATCTTTGTTTCTGCATACACTCAGTTTTGTTCTGTCCAGATCTGATAGTTTTATACTTCCTCCATAACAGGCTAGGATCCATTAACATTCTTTATTTTCATTTGTATTTTTAAGTTGTAATTATTTTCTGTTGGCTGCCTTAAACTCTGCTGAGGAAAAACTAAGGCAACTAAATGCAAGAACATGAAGAATCATAAGATTCTTAACTTGCTTCTGGAACAGTGTGCAAAGTACCAGGACTTTTGCAGATCCATTTATTTGTCTCAGCTTTCTGAGATGAAAACTCTAATAAAGCCTCTTAGTATATACAATGGTATAAAAGGCACATCATATGAAGTAATAATCATGAATGTGGGGGTGAGTAGAAGATAAAATGCTTTGGCTGTGTGTGCGTGTTTATGCATGTGTACTCACGCCTCCATCTCCTGTCATTTTATGTGGATCTCATTAATTTCATAGGGTTTTCTTAGGCAAGGGATTCTCAGAGATGGTTTTCCAGTTCCTTTCTCTTCTTACAGCACCTGGTACTCATCGGTGGTCTCCCATCCAACTGCTAACCAGAGCTGACCCAGCTTAGCTTCCAAGATTAGACATAATCTGTTGCTTTCAGGGGATAATCTGTTGCTTTCAGGGGATAATCTGTTGCTTTCAGGGTATTTAGGCCCTCTCCTTTGGCTACAATGAGGGCCAGATAGGAAAGCTGGACTCAGTGTCAGGGAATGAGCTGCCTATCTTTCATGCACAAACACAGACTCAGTCAAATATATTCTGTGAAATCAGAGGGGTTTATGTTAGCGGCAACTAACTTCTCCCAGTGATTTCAGTCAGTTTACTCTAAGTCCAACCAAGTCTAAAGAGAATTCAACATAGTAACATATCCTAAGTAATGGATGAACTCAATGAAAACAAAGCACTCCAGTCAAGTGGGAAGTGAAGTATTTCCAGTACTGTAAGTGCGTTCTATGGAATTCTAATTCTCCATAATACCCATCCTTAGATGGAAAGAATCATTTATATTTATTGCAGACTTCAGCTTGCACAAGAGGAAGTACCTATTTGAAAACAGCTTCAAAACAACGAACAACAAAGAGAAGAGAATATTAATTTTAAAGGATTCTCCTCAACATGCTTGAAACTAGCTAAAACTGGCTGCTGACAAGACTGTACATTCATTTTATTTCTTCAGAGGAACACAAATCTCTACCGTTTTCCTTGCTCCTTAGTGAACACGTATTAATTAGTATGGTACAACATACAAATAGATCTTTACCATGCAGGCACTCCTCCTGCCATCCTCTGTTTTTTCTTGCTTTACTGGTCCTGAGAAACTGCACACCTCTTCTTCGGTGCCAGGCTCTTGCTTAACTTTCACATGGTCAGGCTTAAAACTAATATTGTTCTTCTCAACAGTTCTACCAGATGAGCCACAGCTGCAAAATACATAATTACAGTAAGATTTTAATTGCTCTTCAAAATACCCCTCAGTTAAAATTTTGAAAATCAAAAACACTCCCCATAATTTGCTCAAAGCCACAATATCTGTAAGTGTAGGAAGCACCTGGTTAAGGGTTACTTGTGCAGCAGGAATCATTCTACATACCTTATTTTCCTGCGTATAAGACTACTTTTTAACCTGCAAAATCTGTGGTTAAAGTGTGGGGGTCGTCTTATACGCTGGGTGTAAGGATAAGGAGGATAGAGGTGCTAAAACTCTATATTTTGACTGGGAAAATGGGGGGGCGTCTTATACGCCAGGTCGTCTTATACGCCGGAAAATACGGTAAGTGTTTAGTATCTCATATAAATTGTATCTATATAAATTCAGTATGATTTATCCTTATCATGAAATCTAGCATATAGAATCTGGAGATGTACGAGCTATTCAAATTTCAGATAAATAAGTGACTGCAGTTTAAATATTCTAGTCAAAGGTGTAAGGGCTATTGACTAGGGCAGAGGTGATGAAATATTCCTTCCAGATTTTATTCTGAAGACTGATATTATTTCAAAAATTGAAATGTTCTCATCAACGCATCATTTGGTTGTTTGGGTTTTGTCTGAAAGTCAGAAATTACTGACTTCTAAAAGTCTGGAGATGAAGAACATTTTGAGGAAGTTTGACTTATTCTTCCCTATAAAATGTCTCAAATTGATGTTCAGTAATTAAGGTTCTTACAAATGTATAAACACATCAAAAAACCAGATACTCCGTATTAAGATCTCAGAGAAAGTTGTGAGTACAGTTCCACATAGTTTTCATTTACAGATTATGATTCAAGCACTCACATCTTCCAGTCCAGATGCAATCATGAAGAATTACCACACTGGCTATGGCACATTTGTTGCAAACGAAATCTGTCTTTCTAAATGGTGAGAGGTGAATAGTGACTGACTTTATTTGGTGGTAACAGGGAAAGAGTAGAATGAATGCAGAATGTAAATGTACAATTCAAGGAAAGTAGACATTGGGTTAAATGTATAATTACCAAAATGTGGTATATCTATGGGAAAAGGAAATAAAACTCAAGAAATCAGACTACATAATCAGAAGCAGAAGATGGAAAAGCTCCCATTTTTCTGCAAAAACAAGACTAGAAGAACACTGTGGCACAGACTACAAACTGATGATGACAAAAAAATAGAGTAAAGCTAAAGAAGTACACTAAATCAACCATTGTATCAAAATAGAACTTGAAGAACATTCCTATAGAAGTTAAAGACTATGTAAAGAAAAGATTGGCACTATCTTACTGATAGGGAACCAGAAAAACTGTGAACTGAAATCATTGCCAAGAAGGAATGCAGACAGACATTATTTCTTGCAAAAAACAAAGAAAAGGCTCATTGGATGATACTTAACTCTTCAAATACTTAGACAGGTGAGAAGCAAAAGTAAAAGGTGACAGAAACAAATCCTGAATACATCAATTCAATATCTTGAGCACCAGTAACTATTATAATAATCAATGTAAAGAAATAGAAGACAATGAAAAAGGTAGAACAAGAGAACTTTTGCACAAGATTTGAGAAATTAAGAGGAAATTCAACTATAAGTAGGGATGCTGTATGGTCAACAAGGAAACACATTATATGACCATGTAAAAATAAAAAATATAGTGGAAGCAATACACAAAGGAACTGTTTAAATTATATAAAACAATGATAGATTCTTTCAAGGAAGATTTTACAATGAAGACTTTTACCGTATACAGAGTGAGAAATGCCACACATCCACTAATGATCATATAGCAAACATACATTAGATAATGGAACTCACACCAAGGAATTTCAGAAAGAAATCAGGCTATGCTTTATAGATTATTGTAAAGGCTTTGATTGTGTAGATCATCAGAAATTATGGAGTGCTCTAAAAGAAACAGGTATGTCACAACATAATCCTGATGCATAACCTATACTCTGGTCATGAGACCATTTTACTTGCAGAAAATAGAAAATTCTTGCAATAGCTATTGATGAAAATTAGGGAATAAAATCCGAAATAAAAGTTACAGCTAAACATTAAGAAAAACAAAAAGAGTGACCATCGATGATTTACATGAATTTGAAGTTGGTAATGAAGGCACAAGTATTTAAAAAATGTTCTATACCTCGGCTCAGTCATTATTCAAAACAGAGCCTGTAATCAAAAAATCAGAAGATGAATAAACCTTGGAAAGGCAGCTATGAAGAAAATAGATAAGATCCTCAAACATAAAGGTTACTGTATATACTCAACTATAAGTTGACCTCATGTATAAGTCGAGGGAAGGTTTTAGGGTGAAAATTATGGATATTGCCATGACTTGGGTAAAGCATATAACAAAGGATGAAGCAAAGGAAAACAATGGCAAAGAACTGACAGGCATAATTGTGTTCTCCCTAAAAGCTGGGTGGATGAGGAGAGGCCGATGGTAAATAACGGCTGTGTGATTCATGGCAGGAGGCAACCAGGTGCAGGTGGGACTAAGAAAACACACACATGCCAAAAAGGATTAAAAGACAAAGCAAAGAAAATGGCAACTATGTTAACTGTGGTTATACCTTTTAACTTTTTGTTAATGTGCTACCTTTGTCTGATTTTAACCCAGAAAACCTGACAAGCAAACACAAAAAGGAGACTAGGGCACAGGGCAGGTTCATAGAATCATAGAGACCACAATGGCCATCCAGTCCAACCCCCTGCCATGCAGGAACTCAAAATCAAAGCATCCCCAACAGATGGCCATTCAGCCTCTGTTTAAAAACCTCCAAAGAAGGAGATTCCACCACAATCCGACGGAGTATGTCCCACTGTCAAATAGCTCTCACTGTCAGGAAGTTCCTCCTAATGTTCAGGTGGAATCTCTTTTCCTATAGCTTGCATCCCTTGTTCCGGGTCCTGTTCTCTGGAGCGGCAGAAAACAAGCTAGCTCCCTTCTCAATTTGACAGCCTTTCAAATATTTAAACAGGACTATCATATCACCTCTTAATCGTCTCTTCTCAAGGCTAAACATACTCAGTTCCCTAAGTTGTTCCTCATTGGGCATGGTTAGTCACTCTCCCCTGGACACACTCCAGTTTTTCAACATCCTTTTTTAATTGTGGTGCCCAGAACTGGACACAGTGTTCCAGGTGGGCCTGACCAAAGAAGAATACAGTGGCACTATAACTTCCCTTGATCTAGATACTATGCTTCTATTGATGTAGCCTAAAATCGCATTGGCCTTTTTTAGCTGCCACATCACACTGTTGACTCATGT
>CM034706.1:227111309-227133127 GCA_020142125.1 Phrynosoma platyrhinos
CTCCTAAAGGCCCCTCAGCACCCGCGGTGGGTGAATTTGCCCGCAGCGGCAGCAGGGGAGCCTTCTGAAGGCCACAGGGCAGCTGCATAGCTGCGGTGGGGCCTTCCAAAATGGTGCCCGCATCGCGCGCACATAAATACTGCGCCTGCGCAAACGACTCGCAGCCGCCATTTTGGCAAACATGCATGCGCAAACGACTTGCAGCCGGCAGGGGTCCACAGGCCGGGTGCAGCCCGCAGGCCGTAGGTTGCCGACCCCTGTGCTAAGCCATCCTGTCCTGTTTTCAGTTATAATTACGCAACAGATCTTGTTCTGGATTTTCTACTTCCCTCCAAAGGTTATGCAACTGTTCATTGTTCAAAAACTTTTCTATAAGCAATAGTTTTCAGTTCTAATGAATATGTCTCTATATTTCCTATTTTTAAAGAATCACACCTTTTTGTTCTACTTATGAGCAGGAGTTTTCAATTTCTTCTTTCACTGGTAACCATGAATTTTATAAAAATGTCAATACAAAATTTCACTGACGATATTAACTCAATCAGAAGTCTGCCTCCAAACTCTGGTGTGCTGGAATTTTGAATTCTTTTCCTCAGTGCTATTGAAACCAAATCCAGACCAGCATGCTGTACCATTTAGTGCAAAAGAAAAGTATAAAATAAACATCTGTAACAGTTTACTGCATTTAGAAATTTGACAATATCTATGGTTTCCCTCGTTTCAAATTTCTTACATTGATTTTAACAATGTATTCTAGTCATATACAATTATCAAAATTTGCTCTAGAATTTCATTCTTCAATCAAGTAAAATATTTTTTATTTTCTGATCCCTTCAGGATTCCCCTGAAAATATTTTTCCTCATATTTTAAGTCTTCATTTCCAATAACTTCTTCTTGTTCCTGGTGCACATTCCCACACCAAAGGGCTGTAGGGTGACCTCTGCATATGTAGTGCAGTTCCCAGTACCTCACCGTATCCAAAATCATAATCTCATATTGCCCAAAAAGCAGCCTTGATGCTTGGGAAAGCTCAAGAGTGACCTCCAACAGAATAAAAGGAATTGCTGCTGGAGATGAATATGCGAGAAAACTGGTATGGACATGTAAACCTTTGTATATACCTAAGATAGTTTTAACCTATTCTAGTCAGTGCCTTATATTGATCCTTGCATCTCAAATCTATAAATACTCTCAATGGACTCTACTGTTATATTATAAACTGGTATAAAAATTAAACAATGGACAAAATATATTAATTTAATACACTGAACCAGGGGGGTTAACATCAAAACCTGGGGGAGGGGGGGAACCTTTGCATGTTACATACAATAACGTGCAAAAGGCAAACAAAATTAATAATTCAAGAAGATAAGAAATATCTGCACCATGTTTCCATATGTATCAAAACTACTGGTTGGACCCAATCCCCCAACACAAGCAAAAAGATGCACATGAAGGAGGGGAAATGGCCAATCCTGCCCCCAGGATGTCATGTCCCCTGAAGAACAGCTCTGAATATATTTCAGGAATATATTTTTGGAGGTCTTGTGAAGCTGCAGTTGGAAAGAGGGGAAAGTAGAAAAGTCATTTGGTACAATGAAATCTAAGTTACTTCCACCAATTTTAATGGCAGTCTACAGGGAATAGCATCTATTTCATACTACGTCATCATATTAAGAATTTCTTCACATTGGATTCAGTTTTCAGAGAAACAGAACACCCTCTCACCTAAGTTGACTACATTCTTTGCCCAGAATGTGGGATCACAGTGGAAGCGTATTGCTCCATTAGCTGCTGGAACAGGATCACATCGTGCTTTTAAAATATGACGCAGCTGAAATGTGATCTGTGAAAAAAAGGTTCTCCGATTAAAGATGACATGCAAAAAATCAACATGAATCTGAAATAAAGAAATGCAAAATGTCACTTACTGGATGGGTAAGTCTCTCTCTCTCTCTCTCTCTCTCTCTCTCTCGTACACATACACACACACATACACACCCTAGCCTACCTCAAAGAATAAAACTAAAATTCTACTGAGTCTCTTAGACAAATTGCAGGATAATTAACAAGTGAGACCGTGTATATCAATATGCATTACCATCAGGGGGGACAAATACAGGGTGGTAACTTTGAAACATATCCTCCATTTATTTTTGAACTATTTTAACAGCCAACTTCAAATTTTATTTTATTTTTAAGTTGTGTGGTATTTTTAAGAACTAATTTATCATAGCACAAATTCACAGATTACAATTCACTTCCTCAAATGCATAATCTCAAAGATTCAGGTATATATGCATAGTATACATGACTGAAGGCGGGATCAGAACAAAACTAGGAGTATATTGTTAACACAAGCCAATGTATTTTAAACTATTCCAACTTAATGTTTCTAACATAATTATTTAATTTTTTAACTATACAGATTTTAGCTATACTTTGTTTTAATTTGTTGTAAGGCACCTTTACCTTTACGGTACTTTGCGAGAAAGTTGGGATATAAAATATAGAAATAAAGTAACAAATAAATATGAATAAATTAACCAAACTGAACTGTCATCAAAATCCTGGCAATAATTAAACTACTAAACCCATAACAGACAAGCATTTGTTAACCAGTGAAAATAAAACAATTTCTGTATCCATTTTATCTCTTGATCCCACTCCAACAATGTTCACAATATATATATGCCACAACCTCTAAGGTAAGTATGGGCAATTTCTGTGGGGGTGGAGGCCATTTTCATGGCCAACTGCTCAAAGGTCAAAGTCCAAAGAGGAAATGGTTTAACAGACTATAGGCAGAACTTAGAATTTTTAAGATAAAATTGCCAAAAATATATGTACATCAGATATAAATTGTGTATCAACAGATATACTTTTATTTATAATAAAAATTGGTATTAAGAAATAAAATCCTACATTAAGTGTTATTTGTAAAGGTATAAAAACAATAAATAATACAATACAATAATACTTAATGCAACAAATAATCATAAAATCAATGATAGAACAGACTGAATTATAGAGTGATTTCACTTTATTATAGAATGTTCAATATTAAATCCATTTGGGAGACCATGAATTTCAACTTACAATGACAGTGTAGCATAGACAGTTCTGGCAGCAGAAGTAGCAAATTAAGGAATTCCTGTTCCAGTTAAGTGGAGAAACACTGAAATACTTGCAAAAGCAAAGTTTCCTAACTAGCAATGGACAAGTTAATGAGCTGGATTTATCAGTTGCACTATCATCTTTGCATTTAGACTGGTTAACTGAGAATGTAACTGACTAGGTTATTCAATCATGCTATGTGTGTGCATTTAGTATTTTGCTGAATACCAAATACAGGATTTTTTTTAAACCTTTTTTTTTCCTGAGGTGATTGGAAGTTAACAAAAAGGGGATGGAGAACACTTTGCACATCCCTGCTCTAAAATCATACTCTATACCAGGGGTAGGCAACCTTTCCCCTTTAAGGGCCGAGGGACTTCAGCTCCCAGAAGCCTCAGCCATGTTGGCCAATAGTCCCATGTTGGCCAATAGCTCCTGGGATTCTGGGAGCTGAAGTCCCTCGGCCCTTAAAGAGGGAAGGTTGCCTACCCCTGCTCTATACATCTGAGGAAGTGAATTGTAACTGACAAAATTTTCTGGGCCACAGGACTAGTGGTGAACCTGGCAAGCAACAACAAGAACATAGGATTTTACTTCAAAAATGACCTCTAAATCCAGCAACTTTAAGAAACGTCAACAATCAGCATTACAGTTGATTGAAATTTGGCTAGTTTCACATCGATATCTATAGAGATAACACGTCACAAACTCAAAAAAAAAAAAATTAGCCACTGCTGGAAACACCCACATCATTTCAGAATTCAGAAATGCTAGCACCATGTATTGTGATGTTACATTATGTTTTTAATGAACTAAGGGCTTCTGCAGACCGGCCCAAAGGGCTGGCCTGGAGGCAGAGATGGGGTGGGGCAGCCACACGCGAGCCGCCTAACGCCACGCTGACACCATCCTGACGCTGCACACCATTACGCATTGGCGTCAGGACGCCCCCGACATGCTGAGCCGGAAAGGGCACGAAAGAGCTGCGCGCCAGCTCTTAGGGTGGCCTTTTGCCACCCCTGAAAGGAGCAGCATTTTGCTGCTCTATCAGGGGAGGCAAAGGGAGAATCGGGGCCGTGGCATGCAGTTGCTGCAGCCCCGATCCACAGCTAACATGGGCGGCCCAGAGCCGCTCATCTGCATAGCCCCTAAATTTGTCACTGATTTGGGCCCTAAGCAGACGACTAATAAAGTCGTCTTCTGGGCAGAGAAGAGGAGGGGCAGCCGCACGAACGGCGCCCCTTCCTCTCTCTGAGGTCGCCCCCAGATGCGCCAGCCGTCCGCACGACCGGCGCATTGGGGATGACCTCACGCCGCGGCGACCACATGCGCCGCGGCGGAAAAGACAGCGAAAGTGCGCCCGCCGCTTTTAGTGCGCACTTTCGCTGTCTTGAGGAAGGAGCGCTGATTTAGCGCTCCTTCCAGGGTCGCCGACGGTGCGCCGCGGTGCGGCTGCCGCGGTCCAGCGGCGCTCCGTCCCGCGGCGCACGGGAAGCTCCCGTCTGCTTCCCCCCCATGGAGTAGCAAGATTTCAGATCTTCCAGTAATTTAAATATCTTGCATAAAGAATGCAGAAAAAAACATCTGTGAGCAGGGTCTCAATGACTCCACTTATCTTCCAACTTTGACATGATGTAGATACTCATGGTGCAGGATTTTCTCTATTTAAACATAAGAATAAAAAGATCTGCAACAGGGCTAACTTTTAATAAAATCTATGCTTTATTAGATTTAAAGCTCCTTACCAGACGCTTGCTATAAAGCAAGGCAGTGCTGCTACCACTTGCAATGGCCCAATTTGTGAAGTTCATCACATGTTTCACCTGCCTTGAGAGACCATTGATATCATTCTGCTGTTGTATTAGCTTCATCTGCCTCTCCTTCGTCACAGTCTGAATACAAAGTACATATATTACAGGTTTTTGCTGTTGTTTTAAAAAAGAGCAAATAATTTAAAAATCTGTTATACAGTGTTTAATACTCGTGAAAGACTGGCATATGTAAAATGTTCCCATGATAATACACAGCAATTTTATTTTATTATCTAGTAAATCTTACTTTTCAGTATTATATAGGAAGGAATTCTAAACAAATATATGAAGATTATTCATATCCAATTACCGCTACTGTGGACAGTCATTTCTACAAGATATATCTATGACACTACAATTACAACTATAACTGAAAAGTGACAGCTTTATCAGTAGCTAAATATCTTTAAATGCATGTGTCCTTTCTTGACAGTTCACAAATAATGTCCCATTCAAGCACTGAACAAAACTAACTGTGGTCAACTTTAGTAAGGTTGCTGCATCATACACCTTCAGATCATACCTAATTTCAGTGTAAAAGTTCTATTTCAACATTTTTCTTCAAAACTCAATCACATGATCCAAAGAACTAGTGATGGTCTCAATAAGTTGTTGTTGTTTTTTATTCCTTAAACAAAAGGAACCACTAGCACACTACATCGTGGTCTGAAATGGCAAGCCAAATAAGGTGCCTTCTGGCCACTTTGAGGGCATAGCGTTCAAATGATGCATGCTACCAAAGCAGCTGGAAGCTGCTCCGGTGCTGCAATCTGGTCCTTTGGACCCGATAAAAAAAGAGTGGCTTAAATCCAACTCCTGGTGGCGCCAGTTTGGAATCGTTGCAGCAGGAGCGGGCCATGCAATCACTGTGGTCCTGGCCAAACCGCGGTAGGAAAAGCCTCTGACCCATCTTTACCAGCAGTCTGCTTTGGCCCCTTGTTTCTGGAAATCCTTTCATTTTCCAACAGTAGAGGAGGAAATAAAAACACAGGAAGCCCAAAGCCTCATCAGCCACAAAGATTGAGAAAGAAACCTCCACAGTACGTTTATACAATTTTCAGATATCCAATAACAACATTAGGCAGTATGTTTGTTTATTTATAAACATATATACATTCTTTTTAAAAATATTACTATTTTATGCAAGAAGGTATACCATTTATCCACCTAAACAAGTTCACAACAAAATAAAAAATTAACATTGTAATTATTCCATAAATTGAATTATAATATATTATATTCATTCATAAATCTGCTCATCTGAGGCTCTTTATTTATGTAAAAAGATTTCTAGTCTACATTTAAGGGCTACCCTCCACATCTACTGAAGATAGCATAGTTTAAAAAATGTAAAATGTGTTCAAACTCTTCAAACTTGTTCTATGTAATTGTTTTATTTATGGTAACATAACTGGAGGGGGCTTCACAAGTGATCTAGTCCTACAGCACTAACATGCTACCCTGCCTAACCCACTTACAACCTATTGTTATACGACAAGATATATTACTACTCATCAAGAACTATTGCTAGCTTCCCTGTAATCCATGTTTTTTAGCATTTCAGAACATGTTTATGTGAGCCCAGGTAGAGAAATTAACCTTTTCTTGCCTAAGGTAAACGTTATTAATGGGTTTTGGGGTATGCATCAGAAAGCAAGTCCTATATAAAAGATGAAGCGAATACTCTGGTTTTAATGGTATTAGAAGACTTAAAATCTGAAGAGCAGAACAAGCACCGGTGAGAGGTTTCAAATAAAACATGCTGCACTCAACACAGACTAAGATTTTAATGAGACACCACAAGGAATGCTGTACACTTCAAAGTCACAATGGTAAATCATTTCTGCAATTTGTGCCTACCTTTACCCTAACATTCATGCTTCCAATCCAGGTAAACATATTTTAAGTAGTAACGCCATACTGCAGGGGAGGAAAACAGTGGTCCTTTTTGTACAGTGGTAAACTATAGCTTAATACTATGTGTGTAAGTAACAAGCATCAGGCTTGGTGCTGTTTGTATATGTAGTACTAAACTATGGACTAGGATTAGGAATGAAACATACATTTGTGATGGATAACACTATGAACAGAGTTGCTAATGAGTTTCCAAAACAAAACAAAACAAAACAAAAAACACATACAAGCAAACATTACATTAGAGTTCATACTAAGTTTGCATTTGTTTTGCATTTAATTGTACCTCAAGTTGTTGTAAGAGAGATTTTCCCTTCTTATTGATTTCATTAATGAGGGTAAAAATAGCGACTTTGATTTCCTGTTCTACTCTTTTATTTGTTTCATTTACTTCTTTTATCCTGAAAGGGGAAAAAAATGCTGTCAGGCAGTAACATTTCAACATCTCCAAACTTCAACATCATTCAAATGAAACTTCAATATTTATTATTCTTCTTGTTGTTGTTATAACAAAACCAAGTTACTCATATATGATCACATTAAGTAAAAAATAATGCTAAATCATTGCTTCCATTAATTCTCGCAAATAAAACTTTATGCAACTTCCTTTTACAATATAAACCAAGCTTCTGCATATAAATGTAAATTTCTTTCTGCATGTTAGACACTTCAGTTTTATTTGTGAAATTCTCATCCTGCTGCTTTCAGTGGTCTTTTAAATTAATTCTTCTGCCTCAGCCACCCAACATGTAGCTACCTACCTGCCTGAAGCAGGTAAGAATTTCCTATAAGCACCTCCCTATTTTGTCACTGTAGCCATTGCAATTTACTGTGTTCCTTGAGGTAACAGAATACACTGCAATGCTGGGGTGACCACACTCATGTTGCACATATCCCGTATTTTGCTTAAGATAGCCAAAAGTATTAACTTGGTAGCTGGACTACCTTGGGAAATGAGAAGGTTCTCCCTGCCACAGATACAAATGCATGGGTAAGGGTACTAATTGCCACTGTTAGGAGACAAACCTCCCTCCTATGCCAGGAAATATGCTATCCCTACCTTAATATATTTAGAACACTGGAGGGGGAAAGGGAGAAGCATAATTGGCTTTATTATAAGCAGAGAGATTGGGAAGTTTGAATAAAATAAAACTGTCAGAGACTCCATGTATACAAACAAATGGTATCAGTTATGCAGATGTTTCTACATGGCTATGTGTGTGAACGATCACTTGTGTTATCCAGGCTACACTGAAAGGTGCATGTTGCTCTCCTTACAGTCTTTTGTGCAACTGATGTAATAGATCTACTCATAGGCCGTTTTTGCAAGTAGATTTTTGTCTGCTGGATCAGAGTGACTAGCTATCATTGCCCATAGCTGTTGTACAAAAGATACTTTCAGAGAAGAGCCAGTATGGTGCAGTGGTTTGAATGTCAGACTAGGACTCTGGGGAGGCTACAGTTCAAATCCCTGCTGAGCCATGACAGCCCACTGAATGGCTGTGGGAAAGTCACAATTTCAGCCTAAGAAAGCAGCAATGGCAAACCTCTGAATAAATCTTGCCATGAAAACCTTATGACAAGAACACAATAAGTCAGGGTTGAAGGCACGTAACAACTACAACAAGCTATCAGAGGCTAGAAGTTTAGTATTTGTTAACTAACACATTCATATTAAAATAAGTATTATAGAAAAATTCAAACTCACCTATTTTGTACTTGAGTAGCTGCAAAATTAACATAATTCTTCTTTTCAAGAAGTTTGGCTAAGAGATTCTCTATAGCACCCTTTTGATTTTGAAATGCTTCCTCCAAAAACTGATACCTTTCCAAATTAGAAGACAAATAATTAATGCTGAAGCATTACAATAATAGGATGCACTGTTTTAAACCTATGCTTCCTAACGAGAAAATAGAAGCTGCAAAAATACAATTGGTAAGCATGCTTCAAACTATTTTCTTCAAAGACATTTGCTGATTTTTGATGATAGTATCTTAATTCTAAAATCAAATCATTATCTTCCTCTGATTTATTAAAGGATGGGTGGGATTCGGGATTTTATATTTTGTTTAATGGAAATTGTAATATTGTAAGCCGCCCCGATTGCTCTGCAGAGGGGCGGGATATAAATAAAAATTTATTATTATTATTATTATTATTATTATTATTATTATTATTATTATTATTATTATTATTATTATTATGTGCATCTGCTAATTGCTGATCAATGGTTTTAACACACACACAGCCTTTCTAGAATAAATTCACGATAACCATTTGACAACTTCTGCTGTACATGAACCGGAAAATCCTTAGGCCACTAACAACCTATCTACTCTGCTTTACTGGGCAGCTTTCAATCCACGTGTTTTTGGACTGCAGCTCCCACCAGTCCTAGACAAAATGACCAATAGTTAAGATGGTATTTAGCCATGGGCCAAAGCAGATGGCCTGAAAGGAGTGGTATCTGGCTGCGATCATTCCAAGACCGCAGCAACCGAAGGGCTTGCTCCTGAAGCGGGCTGCCACAGCAGTCTCAAATGGGATGCTGACAAGAGCGGATTAAATTCACTCCTTTTTCTGGAAGCTTTGGGCCCCCTTAGACAGCCTAGGAGCAGTTTCTGGCCATGTCGGGGGCGTGCATCATCTAAATGCCACACACCCAAATCTTGGTTGCACAACATTCAAACCAACAGATGCTTCAGCTTTAATTGGCCTGGGTTTCTTTTTCTCCTGCATAACATTATCTTCCTTTTCCCCCAACAATCCTAAATCAAAGTGCATATATGTACAAGCTCTCAAAAGCCATTCTCTCCCTCCATTTCTTTTTCTGGTTTAAGTTTTGCTACAACTCTGTCAAAATGTTCATCAGTTTGTTTGTATACTGATAGCATGTAGAATTTAATTTAGCATTTTGTACATTTCCCCCCAAGCACACAGTGAAAACAGTGTAACTGAGAGGGTTTTTTGTCTCAGAAAGCTGCATCATTTTCTGAATGTAGTGAAAAGTTCATGAGGGTAGGTTATTAGGCAATGCTGCACCATTTCTCAAGCTCTTACACAATTCTTTAAAAAGTGCGCAGTTTATGTTGTGTTGGGAAGAAAAAAATAAAATAAAAAGTCCCTATACATTTGTAGGAACTTTCAATATGTCTTCATATGCAAGTTCCTTAAAGGAGCAGGAACTTCAGAAATGACTTTGAGAAACACAACTTTCCATTCCATCATGAGCTAGAGTAGAATCTCATACTTTCACAGCTCAAGCTCTAGTGCATCGTATACTGTAGACCAGGGGTCGGCAACCTTTTCTTACCTGGGGCCGGTCCCTTCTGGCGGGCCGGGGAGGGGGATGGCAGGATGCGTGCTCATGCGCACACGTCCCCCACTGCCGCTGCACACGCCGCCACCATTTTGTTTTCAAAATGGCAGCCGCGACACGCGCAGCTGCCAAAACGCACAGCGGAGGTGGCGAGCGGCAGCGGCGGGAGCCGGTAAGCGGGGGTCAGCGGGCCAGGAGCATAGGTTGCCGACCCCTGCTGTAGACATACTGCTATAACCTGAAAGTTTGTTTCTCCTTCTTCACCATCTTCCCAATGTCAATGCTGCTAAAAAAAAAAATTAAAATCCAGAGAAACAGAGCTTGAGGAACAAGGGAGAGTGGACAGACATACCAAGACTTTTTTTAAACAGAGATGTTGTCAATTGAGTTATATTTATGGTGTCCCCTTTTATCAATAGGGGCTATATTTCATAAGTATGTATTGAATTTGGGCAGATGACAACCTGCTTGAGATATCAAATCTACTGCAATGCCCAACAAAAAGTACGAAAAGCCAGAAAAATGTATGATTTTCTGCCTTTTATCTAGATCTATTTAACTCTGGTATCAGGCCAGGTTATGAGACAGAAACAGCTTTGGTCACCTTAGTGGACAACCTGTGCTGGGAAATGGACAGAGGGACTGTGTCCCTGCTGGTCTTAATGGATCTTTTGGTGATTTTTGATACCATCAACCATGGTGTCCTTTTGGGTTGCCTCAGTAGGATGGGATTTAGAGGCACTGTTCTACAGCACCTGTGTCCTTTTCTGGAGTGGCACTCTCAGAGGATGGTGCCGGGGGGATTCTTTTTCAACTTCCTGGTCATCTGTCTGAGAGTTCCTCAGGGTTCTTTCTTATCCCCTACATTATTTAATATCTACATGAAACTGCTGGGAGAGGGTGTCTGGAATTTTGAGGTCAGGTGTCACAAGTATACCGATGATACCTAGTTCTATAAGTCCTTTCTACCAAATTCCAACCAAGATGTTTCTGTGCTTAACAATTGCCTGGCAGCTGTAATGAGACTGGATGAGTGTGAATAAATTAGAGCTTAATCCACTCAAGACAAGAGGTTTTCCTGGCCAGTCAAAAGATAGATCTGGGAATAGGGATTGAGCCTGTGTTAGATGGGGTTATTCTCCCTACTGAAAAACAGAAGTCTGCAATTTGGGGGTACTCCTGGATTCAACCTTGAGCCTGGAGGCCCAGGTTTCAGCGGTGACTGAGAGTACATTTGCACAGCTAAAGCTAAAGCCAACTGTGCCCATTCCTGGAGATGTTGGATTTGACCATGGTAACACATACCACAGCTACATCCTGGTTGGATTACTAATGTGTTCTATGTGGATCTATCTTTTTAAAATGTTCAGAAATTTCAATTGATCCAAGGAGCTGCAGCCAGACTGCTACTGGAGCTTTGAGAATAGTCCTTCTCTCTGTCCCAGCACCTCAGGTTCATTTGGAGGGTACAAGCGGAAAGGTCCTCTTGGTAGTTGCTCCCAGTCTTTGGAACCCCTACCCTAGGAAGGCCATGATTAATACCTCCTTGCTCTCGTTCCATCAGTGACTGAAAATATTCTTGTGCCACTAGGCTTTTAGAAATTGAATGGGATGGGCTTTTAATTATGTGCTGAATTGTTTTATGGATTCTATTGTCTTTTAATGGATTTTAATGTTTAATTCTTTAAATTTATAAATTGGTTAATTGCTTATTAGATAACTTTTATATTTATACATTTATCAAAGTTTTTGCATAATATTAATCTGTATTGTTGTTAAATATGTTGTTAGCTCCTCCAATTCTATTATTGGAAGAAAGGCAGGTATAAATGAATAAAATAATAATAATTTCTTCAGTAAACTAGTCAACACACATAACCAAGAACTCAATTCCTGATTGAGCTAGAGCACTTAATATGCATGTCAAATATTTATATGCTACTAACAGATAGATGGTCAAAGTTTCTGAAATGATGGCATGCCTTCTAATATCAACAAAAGACAGGACTGAACAAGAAAGCTTTGCTGTAGTGCAATCAATGTAACAATGAAATTATTACTAAGAAAACCCCCTAGAATGGTTAAATGAAGAAACTGCCATAAAAGCATGCCCTCAACTTGAATGTAAAGATTCTAGCATGAAGTGAAAAGCACTTCCACTCATTTATTTTTACTTCTCTTTTCTTTGCATTTGAGAAGCTGAGAGTATCAAGTTCACATGTGCAGAAGGATCTTTGTATCTAAACTGAACTTGAGATTACAGAATCATAAAATAATAAAGCAACAATATAAGAAGTGGTTTTTTCACAGTGATAGTCACAAAAGCTAGAACAAGCACATAACGTTAAATGCAGCCTAGAAACATGCAGTACAAAACAATGTTTGTTTACTAAAGAGTATCACTGTGTTTGTGGCCTAAGTACTCTAAAGGCACCTTATCCCATCTGATCCTGGAAGCTAAGCAGGTTCAGCCCTGGTTAGTACATGGATGAGAGGCAGCCAATGAATACCAGGTGATGTAGGGTATATTTCAGAGATGTAAACTGGAGAGAACTGGAAAAACCAACTCTGAGTATTTCTAACCTAAGGAAACCCTATGACATTTAAGGGGTCACCATAAGTCAACAGAGAACTTGAAGGCACATAAACAGACCCTGCAGTGTTCAATGATTCATAGGGTTCACATAGATTTAGTTTAAATTTTCCAACATGCATCTTTTCATTGTTATGACTAAACTGATACACAGTGCCACATGAGAATCCCTACTCCACTGCACAACTAATAGAACAATTTTAGTGACTGGTCTCTTTACTGATTAAGTCATATATCACAAGCTTTCTATACCATATCACAAATGCTCACCATACATATCCTACAAAATAAATCCAGTTTGTTCATGTATGCATGATGAAAAGTCAAAGCCAAAAATGTCACACATTTCAGAAAACCATCATGTGCTGGAGATTCCAAATGTTCATAATCATTCTAAGTGTGATATTTACATATTTGTGAATATGAACAATGCACTTATTTTTGTATGCATCTATTCAGCAACACGAGCTTGCCAGAAGTATCTGTTTATTTTATCACATATCTCACAAAATCAATTAAAATAAATGCCACAACAATCTAGAGAGTGAACTGATATCATGGTCTAATCTTTAAGTGTCAGCATTACCAGTGCTGATAACAGTGGAATTACCATCTAATTGCAACTATCAATTCCTGAACTTCAGTCTCTTGCAATTTCCTTAATCCATTCAAGGCTGCACCATGAAAATAATGGTGATATGACACCATTCTGCTTTGCTGTTACTTTTATTTAACTCCAATCATCACAACTAACCAAAAGAGAACAAATACAAGATAAAACTACCACAAGCATCTCTCTTCTATAAGAATGAAATATTTAACCTCCCTGTGAAGATTTGGCAAAATAAAGCATGAATTATTCCTATAAAAATATTTAATAAAAATAAATGCTCAGAAACATTCCCCTATTCATTAGGGGAAAATTCCTTTTTCTACAATGTCTACAGCATGCATCTTCCAAAATCAAACCATCTTTCTTCAAATTATATGCAAACAGGGACAGTTAAATTTAAAATTAATACGATTAACCCAGTAAGATTTCTTTAATCCCAGTAATAATAATAATAATAATAATAATAATAATAATAATAATAATAATAAATTTTTATTTATAGCCCGCCCCTCTGCGCGGCAATCAGGGCGGGTTACAGCATATTAAAACAAACAGAATTAAAACAGTCCCTCATTCCGCAATCCAACCCTCCCATCCCCTTAAAACAGAATTAAACTTTAAGGACTTAAAATACACAATACAATAAAACAATAAAACAATAACAATAAATCGGCAACCATAGGGACGAAAATAAGAACTCATCTCCCCTCGAGGTGGAAGTTATTCCGGGGAAGGCCTGCCGGAAGAGATCCGTCTTTACTGCTTTTTAAAAAGCAGCAAGAGTGGCAATAAGATGGATCTCAATGTTCCTTGTCATTTTATTCCTTACTGGAATTAAAAATGGAAAGCAACACCACTCCATTTATCATAAAACAAACTGAGAAGATTTACAACAGAAATACACAGAAGTTGGGGTGTGTTTTTTTCCAGAAATGTGCTCTGAGGAGAAGCAGCACATTAAGAAATTGGTATTTATACCTATGCTCTTTGTGTTCCAGTAACTGACAGTCTCTGCATGTCAGTCTGTCGCAGGTTTCACAGAAAAGTTTTAACTGTTCTTGTTTGTGCACAGGACAGAAAACAGGACGTTGACCAGATGCTCCAACTGCCTCTGTGTTAGAAGAAACACATTTTGTATTTTACATATTTATATATAAAAGACCAAAATTGCAAGTTAGGATACCAAAGTTGAAGATAGTTAAATTCCATAACTGTGGAATGATTCCTAGTTCTCAATGATGGAAACACAGACAGCTGCCTAGGGACAGCACAACATTGAGCCCTTCTTTATGTATGTATATATTTATGTTGAATTTATACCCTGTTTTTCTCCAATATGGTAGCCAAAGCAGTTTACAACACACTAAAACAAAATACACCTTTAAAAAAATTATAAGGAATTTAAAAACAATTAAATTTCTACTTCTTTTTTCCAATGCATGACTTAATTGCCAGTTTCCACTGGGAATCTGGGCTAACACAACTACACGGCTGCATTAATGAATGGCCCATTCAATTCTCTTGGAGTGGGGCAGGAAAGAGTACTTTCCATTCGATTCATGTTTGTGACAATAAACAATAAAAGGAAAATAGGACAATAAAATGTTATTGTAACAATAAAGTGTTAGGATAGCAAGAGGTCACTTTCAGCTGCATTCAAACATACTTCCTTTATCCCCGTTCTCAAAACTATCCTGCTTTAACCCATCTTACCCCTCTAATTACTGTCCTCTTTTCCTTCTGTACAATGTCTACAGCATGCATCTTCCAAAATCAAACCATATTTGCAAAGCAAAGAACATTTTCTAAAATAAGGCTAAAATCAGCCCTCAAACAATACTTCAAAAGCCAACAACTATCGAGTTAAGCAAGGTATCAAATTTATCAAATACATGACAAAATGGCATGATGAACTACCCAGGTCTTGAATGATGGTGGTTATTTGGATCCTAATGATGCAGACTCTTGCCTGGTTTCAGGATGGTATCAGTTTTGATTGCCATGGTAGATAATTTATACTGGAGAATGGAGCAGAGGAGTGCAATCCTCTTTTCACTGGACATCTCAAGGATGTCTGTCTGCGTTGAGTTTAGGAGGCATGGCCCTATGAATTGTTCCAATGCTTCCTACAATATCAGTCTTAGAAGGTGAGGCTGGGAACTGCTAGTTTATGTGTTACCTGAAAACAGGGGTAGGCAACCTAAGGCCCAGGGGCCGGATGCGGCCCCCTTAGGCCTTTGAACCGGCCCCAGGCCGGCCCTGCCGCCACCACCCACCATAATGATATTGATTATTGTTGTTATTACTTGTTCTTAGGGTTTTCTTGGCAAAATCTCCACAGGGGTTTTGCCATGGCTTTTCTGGGGCTGAGAGAGTGTGCATGCATATTTTTTTAATTTTTTTTATTTCTTTTAAATTTTTTATTTTTATTTATTTTTTATTTTTGGTGCTTTGGCCCCCCCCCCCAATTGCCTGAGGGACAGCAACCCAGCCCCCAGCTCAAAAAGGTTGCCTACCCCTGGCTTAAAAAATCCCATCTTTTCCAGTACTTTCTAACATCTATATGAAAGTGCTGAAGGAAGTGATCCAGAGGCTTGGGTTGTCATGCAACTACAGCTACTTTCCAATCACCATATCTAGTAGATAGAATGAAACCTGATGGGTATAATACTGGAATATTGGGGCTTGGGCAGGCTGACTACACTAGGTGGAGGTGTAAAACAACAGCATTCTCTCAAAAGAACCAGGTTCACAGATTAAAACATGCTTTCAAGCTGTTTTATCAATTTTTATCAATTTTTTTTAAAAAATACTGTTTCAAATAAGCCCTCATATAAAGGCTATGCCTAAAAAAGCATCTTAGGAATATTTATATAAATGAATGGCAAAAAATAAAGCTTAGCAGGACTTTATATCTGTAGTCTATTCTCTGAAATTCTCACTGACTAGCATCTTCTGTTACAAACAGCCATCTATGAAATGTAACATTATTTACTATTTAATGAAGTACAAAACTGGTGGCATCAGTATCTTCACAAAAAACACAAATATAACTTGACAGTATGGGGATTTTTTTGTATATTAAGAAGCAGATATATTTAGCTGCAACAACAGTCAATTAAAAAAAAAATCAAAAGTTAGAAAAAGATTTCACCTGAAGAGACATCTTCCTTCTTTCTGATCATATGATCCTTAGTAAATTTTACTCGTTGATGAGCTTCTATGCACGTTTTGCACAGCCATTCACCACATTCCACACAGAAACCAACAGCACTAGAATTATCTTCACAGCTGGTACACACCTAAAAACAAGGAGGAAAACATTTTCAAATGCTGAAGCCTTGACGTGTCAATCAAGAAATTACCAATGCCTATCTTCTCCACAAGATGGGAAAAAAAAAAAAAACACCATCCATATTCCAAGGAGAAAAGGGTAGAAGTGTCATACCTGTTCAGATTTTTCATCAGAGCTGCTGGGCGCTTCAGATGTGTCTTTGACAAAGTAGTTATCTACCAAATCTATTTGCCTGCATTCCTGGCGACAGATTGGACACCTGATCACACCAACTGCAATCAAAAGAGGACACTTCTTACACTTCTTTGGATTGTCATAATTTGTTTTTTAAAAATAATAATAGTAACTGAAGCATATATTCTTCTAAATAATATTTTTTAAAAGCCCTCCAAATTTGTTAGTACAAGTTGTCCAAGATTGGTGCAGTAAGAGCACTTTCTAGTCCAGTGCATATTATGTCTTCTTCTTATTAACCACACAGGGCAGGTTGACTTCTGCTGGTGGAACTATAGAATCGAGCAGAACCAGGAGGGGAGTACAGAGGGAAGAGAAGTCTTCCTTGCACCCTCAAAATTAGTTCTGTGAACTGGGCAATCTCCTGTGCCAATTTTTAAGTAGCATGAAGAGCTGGGGGATGATAAGTTCACTTGAGACTGCCGGCATGGATTTACCCAAAGATAAAGAAAATAATATTGCAAATTTTTGTAAGGGATATACTTTTTGTAAGTGCTTCAGTAACCAGTCAGCTACATTTTTTCCTAGCCCCATTAAACATTCCATAAACTTTCAGAAAAATGTTTGTTTTATAAAGCACTGTTGTCTTTCATCAGCTCTCATGGATATTACATTTTATCAAGGAACAACTTTAGGTAGAATACACATGTAATAATGCTCTTGTGCATTTTTAAAATTGTTGTTGTTGTTATATTATTATTATCATTTGTTCCTTGGCACTCAACAGGTTAGATGCCGACTATGCTGACATTAAGTCCCACTGAAATCAAGGATAATTTAGTACAGATTCAACCTTTTCATTCATTCATGTTTTTATGGAGAACTTTAACCTCCTGGTTCCTGAGGAACAGCAATAATGACTCAAAACATACTTTTACTAATCAAATACTGAAGACAAGTATTTAATATTCATTTCAACTCTCAATCTATGCAACTATTAATTTGAGCACTTTATTGCTTCATGTTCTCAGGATACAGCTGCATCTTTCTTTAAACATTTTTTTCTTTAGACATTTCTGACACATATCAACATAGCCTAAATAATGTTATAAAGTAGGGTGAATAACATTTAGCTCTTTCAGTGTTGCTGTACGCTAACACCTATCATCCCTTAGTCATCAGCCTATGCTAGGTCAAGCTGATGAGAGATGGGATCCAAAAACACAGGTTACAGTGGGCCCAAAGCATTTGCTGAGGTTCGGTTCTAGGACATCCCATGGACTCCAAAATCGGTGGATGCTCAAGTCCTATTAATTGGCCTTCCATATCCACCGATTTTTTTTTATCCACAGATTCAACCACTAATGGCTTGAAAATATTTTTAAAAACATAAATTCCAAAAAGCAAATCTTGGTTTTGCCATTTTATATATGTGCCAATATTTTACTAGGTCATTGTATTTAATGGGACTTGAGTATCCATTTTTTAATCCATAGGGAGGGGTTTGCTTTTTGGAATTTTTTGGTGTGCGAATATTTTTGAAACATGGTTGGATGAATCCATGGATGCAAAATCTGGGGATATGGAAGGCCAAATGTATTATAAAGAAAGAAATATCATTTATTCTTCTAGCCTCATTACACTTTCTAATTAGCACAGTTTGAGTCACCTAAAAATCAGAGTCCTATGCTTTTCTATTGCCAGGAGATTCCCATATCCAAGAAGAGGAAGTTGAATTGTGGTGTATTCAGTAAAGAGAATTATATAGAAAATTTTCCTGTGGTCCTCCACTAGCCAAGTATGTAATTGCTATATATGAGGAAGTATCAGTTGACACAAAAGCTGGATGACATTTCATCTGCAAGGACCTCACATCAGTCATCCAAATTCTCATTAAATATTGCTGTCCCTGAGTAATTTAAGATGTATATTACTCAGCAGAACAGATGGAACCATCAAAGCTACTGTGCCCCTTCTGGGGTCTATATTCTTTTCCAATCTAAAATAGAACACAGAGCATTTCTATCTCTAAGATAAAGCATGTGGATTTCAAAAGCAGACAGCAGGATGTGGAATCTGGCACCTCTTGACCAAAAGTGATATTTTTGCTAGAGACAGTTTGATCTTCTCTAGAACTCAAGTGTGAGACAAACATTTTACAACTATGCTCATGGATGTAAATTAGACAGCATGCTGCTATATGATACTGAGGATGCAGACTTTTCGAATTTAAAATCAGAACTGTTTTTAGTAGTTTGGCTGGTGTCCTTGACAAACTTAGGTTGAAGTAAAATATTTGTGCACTTAAATAATACTATTCCCATAATTAATCCCAGTGGAAGCCTACATGGAACTAAGAGACAATTAATTCAAAAAATTTTGGTGTAATAAATTCTCTGATGGCCAAGTAAGATGTTACAATGAAACCACAACATTTGAGAAACATTAAACATGTTGTCATAGCAGACATGAATTTTGAATGAGGTTAGAAGTAGTTCCAGTAGTCTCATCAAACGCTACTAAACCACTAAAATAAACTTCTAAAACTAAACCAACCTTTACTGCATCAAGACAATGTGAGCTTTAGAATTATATAACAAACCCATCAGGCAAAAAAGAAAAGCAGAAAAAGCTTAATGATCTGATAGAAGTTTGTTCAAAATCCTGTGAGTATAAAACATTTCTCATATTAAGAAACGAAAAGATGGAAATGATAAGTAGCAGTTAATGTACACTACTGGAATTTCCTGCCTGAGTAACATAAGAGAGAAGTCCTGTTGATCAGGATCCTGTTCTCCCACACTGGACAACAGTGCTCTCAAGCTGGACACAAAAGGAGCAGACAAACTTGTTCCACAGCAACTCACTGTATTTTCAGTGCCATTCTGCATCTGAGATAGCATATAACCAGTGACAGGCCTATCCTTATGAATTTATCTAATCACTTTTTAAAGCCATCAAAGCCAATACTTTCTTAAAACCATCTAATGAAAGTAAATTCCAGAAATCATGTGCTCTGCTTTTATATTTCTCCTGAACACCTTGCAAATTTCATTGGATGAGCCCAAGTTCTAGTACTGAGAGACAGAGAAAGTATTCTGTGTAGTTACTTTCTTCATGCATAGTTCTATATGCTGCTATCAACAATGACAAGATAAAGAAGAGAAGCACAGAGCAGTTTGGCACTCAAAGATCTGTTTGCAAAACACCATTTTTAATATAAATGTATGCTTCAGAGGGAACACATGAATCAAAACTAATGATCTAATATATCAATGCTAAGACAGACATTCTTCCAAGCACAATCAAGGACGAGAATGTTATTATTCTTCTGGATAAGCAGATAAGCACCTCTTTATTCATTTTTCTAAATATATTGCCTGATCTAGCAGAACTGAGCACAAAAAAATCCAACAACTCTTTACAAAGCATGCATAACAAAAAAACAAACAAACAAAAACTGAAAGGACCCCATGAATTCAGTCACCCAGCCTGTTCCAACCTTTAAGAACCGTCAGCCCTCCACATTTGTGGCTTTGACTTTTATGGATTTAATTAATATATTATCTCTAGAAATCTCTAGGTCCTCCAGAGCAACTCTGCTGGAAATTGACCACAGAGTCATGCTGAAGGACCTAGCGATCCCTAAAGAGGTTTTAAAATAATGTGGTTTTTATTTGTGGTTTTTCTACTTTCACGGGATTCCTGTGCCCCTAATCCCAGCGAATGTGGAGGGCCCACCATACGACATTTCCTTCCCAGAGTTCTTCACAAACTACAGAGGTTTCTTTCTGGAGTGAGCTCTCACTGGATCATGGACAGAACGAAAGCTGTATCAATCTTGTGCAAAAGCCCAGCACAAAGTAAGACCCTTCCACAGCCCCAAGTAATTTTGCAAGGGCAGAAAGTTTATGCAGAAAGATCTATTCTATCATACTTTGGACAATGAAAAAAATGGCACAAGTCCATCTTTGTACTCCACCAACATAATTAGAAGAAAATGATTATATCTTTGCTTAGGACAAATTGGAAAGAGAGAAGCAGCAAGAATTAACATTTCTTTCTATGAAGGCCTGGAAATCTACCTCGCCTGCTAGTCCTCTAGAAAGGTAATTCATGTCTTATTAAGCAGTGGGCTTTTGTGAAAGGTAGGGAGGCTGTTTTTTCTATAATTGGGCTTTTCATTCTGCTAAAGCAGGGGTAGGCAACCTAAGGCCAGGGGGCCGGATGTGGCACCCCCGAGGCCTTTGGACCAGCCCCAGGCCGGTCCTGCCGCCACTGCCCCTGTCGCCCGCCATGATGATATTGATTATTGTTGTTATTACTTGTTCTTGGGGTTTTCTTGGAAAAAAATCTCCACAGGGGTTTTGCCATGGCTTTTTTGGGGCTGAGAGAGTGTGCATGCATATTTTTTATAATTTTTTAATTTTTAAAAAAATATATTTGTATTTATTTATTTTTGGTGCTTCAGCCCCCCCAATTGTCTGAGGGACAGCAACCCGGCCCCTGGCTCAAAAAGGTTGCCTACCCCTGTGCTAAAGTGTCTACACAGGCTACAGAACTCAGGGAAAGACAAATGCCTTGTGTAATGATTGGCTAGTAAGGCAAGAAAAAATTTGTAAACCCTCCTAAGTAGACGTTTCTCTTTCTCTTATGAGTATATCTGACATTACTCATAAGAACAAGATGTACACAGAGATATCCAACATGACATAAATGGGAAAAATCATTTTACTGTGGAATACAGTATAAATTCACTCTTAACCAACTGTGCTGTTAATTACCTGTTGGCAAGTATCCCAGTCAAGTCCAAGTATTAGATGTCACCCTGGTAGGCAATACAGCAGTTATTCTGTTCCACTTTCCCTGTAACTTTGTGCTTCTCAGCGACTAGGCTAAGAAGAAAGTAACAGAGGAAAGACTATAGAAACATCTTGTGCCATAGCCATGCTGAATTACATTCCTGGTGCAATTGAGAAA
>CM034706.1:227144573-227160340 GCA_020142125.1 Phrynosoma platyrhinos
AGCTCAAATCCATGGATGGCAAACCCATGGATAATGAGAGCATACTGTACTTAAAACTCAACTATTAGATACTGATGTAAATTACAATCTGATCTTACGTTTACAAGTTTGGCCTAGGATTCTCCTGTTCACTACCTTGGGAAAGGAACCAGAAATTTAGACAACATATTTAAACAACCACCATTCCTGCTCATGGCGATCTACAGAATTATAAAGGCAAACTTGATAGGGCCTGGCTACCATGGAGCTGACAATGTAACATGGACAACAAAAGGAAGAGACACAATGACAGGGAGGTGTGGATGTGGGAAACTTCTGGGAAGTGTACTTAGAAGTTGTTGTGTTTTTTAAAGTGGTCCTAAGCATTAGATATATTAAACTACACTATAATTGTTGCAAACACGTGCACCAATCATGGCTAAAAAGTGGGATATAATAAATGAAATGATATGAGGTGATCACCAGCTCTGCCCATCTCATACGGTTTCACATAAATTGGGGAAAGAGGACCTTGTATCTTATTTTACAATACTTTTTAAGACAATCAGGATACCTCTGAAGTAGCAAATAGTGCAGAGACTGATTCAACAACTTATTTCATATTGAGCATAAGAAGGTTCTAAAGCATAGCATAGAGAAGAATGAAGAAGTGGTCAACTACTGTTTTGGAGAGTAATTCTGAAATGGCTGCAATTGTATCTTCTTAGCTGAAAACATGATAAAATGTATTTGCTATGATCTGATATGGATTCAAAGCTGTTTACAATACATACATAGATATACACATACATAAATACATGCACGCATACACACATACCGTATTTTCCGGCGTATAAGACGACCCGGCGTATAAGACGACCCCCCATTTTTCCAGTCAAAATATAGAGTTTTAGCACCTCTAGCCTCCTTATCCTTATACCTGGCGTATAAGATGACCCCCCCCCACTTTAACCACAGATTTTGCAGGTTAAAAAGTAGTCTTATATGCAGGAAAATAAGGTGTGTGTGTGTGTGTGTGTGTGTGTGTGTGTGTACACATATATATATATATATATATATATTGAATTAGTTATATTATGACAGAAATGAAGTTAAAATGTATTAAGATACCTTAATAACAATAAATACAATTAAAAATTATAAACTTCATCATATCTACTCAAACGCTCGTCCACAGCAGGCAGTTAGTCATCAAAGGTCTGCCTGAATAGAAAGGTCTTTGCATGTTATCAGAAGAACAAGGAGGAAGAGACCAGCCAAGTCTCCCTCAGAAGGGGGTTCCACTGTCTGGAAACAGCCATCAAAAAGCCCACTCTCACATCTTCATCAGACATGCCTCTGAAGCAGGAAGACTCTCCTGCAAATCTCTAAGCCCAGGAAGGCTTGTAAGAGAGAACATGGCCATTAGTCTTGTGAAATATGAAAAAAGAGATTTATTTTTGAGTGAAATCCAATCAAGTTGTTTTGCTGATTGAATTACAGCTGTCCCTTCTGATTCGCGGGGGGGGGGGGTGTCCATTACGGACACCCCCCATGTGAATTGGAAATATCACAAATACTGGAGCTCCATTGGTTAGAATGATGGCATGCTCCCATACACTCACCATTTTGTCCCTCGCTGCTTGCCGTCCGCAAAGGCCAAGACCGCAGATGGCAAGTCCACAAATGGCAAGGGACAAATCTAATTCTATTAGCAAGACTGTGTGAGGGCAATCCCCTTTTCCATTTCCCAGCAAGCTCCAGAACACCCATCAGTACTTCATCACATACTGAAGGGCTCCAGAACAGACTGAAGTGTCTACAGATGTGAAATAGAGATAGAAGTTTGCCTGCATGATTTTGGATTCCATTATGTAGAAATGCAAATAGTAAATGCTTCTTGTGCATCCAATGGGCATGATCCAACAGGGCACTTCTACAAGCAGAACTAACAGGGGCAATTCCTTCTCTATCCTGTCATCTCTCTTAAGAACCACCGGGGAAACTCTTTGGAGCAGGTATCTGGTACAGTGGAAGGCTGCAGGAAGAAAAGCATACTTCTAACACTATCACTAGTGAAGTATTGAATTTATTCAAGTTCTTCCTTTCTTATTTCTCTAAGCCAAGAAGGGCTATTGTTATACACATGACTTTTAAGGATATGAGACTGAATTTGTGTATGTGTGTGTGTATCCGTACATATAAATCCACAGGTATGTGGGCATACAAGCTAATGAAAACATCTGCGATCTGATCATTTTTGTGGCCTTGCATGTAAGATAGGATAACACAGGAAATACTTTTTCAAATAAAGTTGTTTTTACATCCTGGCAGCCAGTAATTGTTTAACTTTTCATAATGGATTCCACATGAATTTAACCATTTATAAACAATATTAAGCAATGAGAATGATCATGGGATCATCCTTAATTTGTTGTTGTTATATATCCTCATGCTGACAACCTATAAGAGAAATTTCTTGACAAGATTTATTCAGAGGAGGTTCACCATTGCCTTCCTCTGAGGCTGAGAGAATGTGATTTGCCCAAGAACACACAGTAGGTTTCTTTGGTTGAAGGGAGATCTGAACCCTGGTCTCTCAGAGTACTAATCCTAATCTCCAACCATTAGGCCAGGCTGGCCTTTCCCATCATCCCTGTTGCTAAGGTTACTAGGTGATAGTGATCAAATGGACCAACTCACTTTTTTCTAGACCAGGGAAGGATAAATGAAGCAAGCTACTTTTATCCCACAGAAATCTCCAAGAATCACATGAACTACCAAAAAGTAAAACAAAAAAGCTAAAATGTGGCTGGAAGTCTGAAAACAGCTGCACAATATGGCATGTGGCCACTTGCCTGAAATAAGCCACAGCTTCCCTTAGCCAAGAAAACAAAAAGAAACAAGAATGTCAGATTTTCTGGCTGTCATTGGCTACCTATATGTACCATTCCCAGCAGCTACCCTAGTGCTGTATATCCTCCAGCTGAGTACACACATAAAGGCTTTATAGCCACTGGTTTCAGTCTTCCACTCCAGGAGAGAAGGTCAAACAGGGAGAACTAGTAATTATTGTTATTGTTTCTTACCTGCCTCTCCCCAAGGCTTGAGGCAGGGTACAACATAGATTAAAACATATAAAACCATTTAAAACATTAAATTAAACACACAGACATAGGAAACATTAAATCATCCAACATACAATTAAAAATATACGATTTTAAAGTTCACTGGGTAGGCCTACTTGAAGGTATACCTTTTAATGCTATTTTAAATTCAGACAGCATATGTAACTGTCAAATCTCTCCCAACAGGTCCTTTCATATTCTAGGAGCAACAGATGGGAATGTCCTCTGAGTGACAGTTGCCTGTCCAGACCTGGCTGGTGGAAATGTCCACCCGAGGATCTGAGTGTACAGGAGCGATAATATGGGAGGATGGAAACACATATGTAACCTGGACCCAAACCATGTAGGGCTTTAAAGATAATAACCAATACCTTTTACTTTCCCTGGAAACTAACTAGCAGCGATCAGTCTGGTTGCCATGTTTTGGAATTAATTGAATTTCCAAACGTGGTACAAAGTTCATTGCAAAAGTCCAGCTTTGAAGTTACAGTGCGTGCACTACTATTGTTAGGTCTTCCAATTCTATTTTATGTATGTATGCATTTATATATTTATTTATATGCCATCTTTCTCCCAGGACAGGACCCAAGGCCCCTTCCAGGAAGGATAATAAGCACTCCTGACTGTTGCATCTATCCGGCTGACATTTGGAGCAAGGGATCCAGGATCATTCTCAAGCTGCAAGCAGTTTTTCAGGGGGAGTGTAACCCCATCCAGAACTGTCTGACACACCTCCAACCCCAAATTAGGATTAGGACCCTTAATAGTAAGCACCCCTGTCTTGTGTGGATTCAGTTTCAATTTTTCCCTTCATCCAGCCCATTATTTCCTGCAGGAAATCATTCAAATGAGACAGGCTATCCTTATCTGAGACTGTTTTTGAAGGTATGGAGAAATATATTGAGTGTCATCAGTGTACTAATAGCACCCAGACCCATGCCTCCAGATGTCTCCTAGCAGTTTCATGCAGATGTTAAAAAGCATGGGGGACAGAATGGTACCTTATAGTATGCCACATAACAATTCCTTTTTTGAGAGGAGCAATGATCCCCAAGCATCACCATCTGGAACTTGTCTGAGAGGTAAGATTGGAACCACTGCATCAGTGTCTCCAATTCCCAACCCCACAGGCATTCCAGAAGGATACCATGGTTGATGGTACTGAATGCTGCTAAGAGGTCTAAAAGCACCAACAAGGACATACACTCTCTGTCAGTGGTAAGACAGTGATCATCTACTAAAGCAACCACAGCAGTATCAACTCCGTATCAGCTCTTAATATAATTATTAAGGTAAATGGGATCCAGGGAGGGCTTTTTCAGAAGTGGTCTAACCACCATTACTTTTAAACTCCCCTCCCTGAGAAATGCATTAATAATATGTTGTACTGACATCTAATTACATCTCATCCGTGAATGACCAACTAAGAGGGACAGGGATCAAGAAAACAAGATGTCTTCCTTACTTGTCCAAGGCAGATTCCCCTGGTGTATTTCCCAGGTTGAGCAGAGGCTCCTTAGCTACCTTGGTTTCATCCTTCCTGACCTCATTAAGAGGTGGGAAAATTACAATGTGCACACACACCAGGATAGGAAGGCAAGTCAAGAGAAAATATCATTGAGTGCAGCTCTTATACTTGCTTACAAAATATTAGTAGGACTTCTTAATATATATCTGAAATGCATTCAGTATATTTTTGTAAACCACACACCTTCAAGAATTATACAATAGTTTGCTCAATTATTATTCTGCCAACACCAAAGGTAGTAACCACACAAATGCCACTGGAAAATATTAAAATGTATTAAATGTTGCACAAATACTGAATACATTGCAGCATCTTGTTGGGGTATACAGACAGGCAGGATCTAGCATACACACACGCAGAGTTGAAGCACATAGACAGGAATGCCCAGAAGATGGTCTTCTGTGAAAAGTCTTGCTCCAGACAGCACAGGAAAAATCCTCCTACACGCAGGCTGCTGCTTTCAGCTTGGAGAAATGAATCACTAGACAGTGAGACTTCACTCAATTGAGTTCTTTAATCTTTGTTGCAAATATTTACAAAGATACATAGAGTATCAGACATCCATCTTGAATACTCACAGCTCTACAGACCAACAAAGTGCTTCACCACCCACCCACCACAACTAATCAACAATGGAGATTCTGACCCTCTCCCATATATAGGTGGTCTTCTTGGTAATATGTGACAGCCACGCACTAATATGTGACAGCCACGCACTAACCTGGCTGGTTTCATCCCCAGTGCCTGTTGCATCAAACCTCCCATGATGCATACCTGGCTGGTCTCAACCAATGTGCCTGTTGCATCAGACCTCCCATGATGCACAGCTTTCCAAATGCTGACTTATGCACCTGCCACTTGAACTGTAGTAACCCTGTTACTATTGCTCCGGTTCCTTGCAGTGGCCACATCCATGTCATTTTCCAGAACAGGGTGCCACATGGTCTTGACACATCTATGCTTAAAGGAGCAGCATAAGCATGAAGTTTTAAATATCTCTATGCAAAGTTAATTAGGTACAGGAGAGTATAAAACAACAACATCCCATGCACTACTGTAAAAGAATTTCATAAAATAGCTCGAAGCCATTTTCTGCCTTACTATGTGGAAGATGCTACTACCATCTGGAAAGTAAAATAAGCTCCATGAGGATCAAAACAGAGTATAACATGAATATCTATCTAAATTTTCTCACTCCAAACTACAGTTTAGTTGTCCTGGAGGTGAGCAGGGTCACTACTAGTATAAAAGCTAAACAGTTCTAGGCCAAGCAAAACCCATCGCCATCACTTAATATGACATTCTACAAGCCTCTTGTGTCTCATCATCTCACACAACCATTCTGCTCATCTTAAATATCTCACTATACTCTCATTGTTCATGAGGTCTATCTCAAACTTATTCATACCTCAGAACTCTCATGCATTATTAAATGCTGCCCAATTTGCCCCAGAGCTCCCTAATGAAAGCACTGAACCACAGATTATGAACTAAACAAACTAATTCATTTTATAGGATTACTAGAACTTAACTGACCAGTATATATAGAACTGATGATGATGATGCATACAAAGCATACAGACACTACTACTTATTCATCAGACTGACCCACATACATTTCTGAAAATGTTGGTCCATACACAAACAAACTGGACAAGACAAGCTGGACAATCTATTTATAAAATATGCTACACCTTACACCAAGTTTCCTGCTGCACTAAGAAGTTGACTCAGCTGTCTAAAATAAGTGTAGATTATGTGCCAAATTATTTTGGTCATATCAGATCTAGAGTTAACACTAAAATTCATTTATACCTTAAAATGAATCACAGCTATGCCCATAGCAAAGACAACATTACTTAGTGTGCAAAGGGATCTTGCAACACCTTACTAATACTAATGCACCTGAGGAAGTTGGCTCAAGTTCACAGGAGCTCATGCTACCAACTTTTATCTTTCAGTTAGTCTCAAAGGTGCTGCAAGATCCCTTTGCATACTGATTTTCCACACTAACACAGCAATATCTTTGAATTACTTTGTGTGTTAAGTTTGTTATCCCATTCACAAAGAATGGCAAGAAAATCCTGCATAATGGAAAGCAAAAGAAGCTTTTCAGACTAACATGTTAGTACCGTCGAAATATTAAATATCTCCACAGTGTTCCAAATCCTTACGACAAATTGTGAGGATTCTTCATCCTGATGTCATGAGGTAAAAGACTGAAGGTAGAAAATCTAAGCCATTGCTGAACAGATTTTTGATGTACTAACTCCACACTCTAGGTCTTGTATTCAATCCCTGGAATATTCAGCTACAGCTGAGAAAAAACCCTTGTCTGAAATTCTGAACAATACTGACTTAGGTGGACTAACAATCTGACTTAACAAGCCTCTATGTTCCCAATAAGGTTTCAATAAAGCTGCCCACTTTATCAGAGCCCGTTCTGCTGAGTAGAGTAGACCATTCAAGATATCCAGCATGGTGTAGTGCAGGGGTAGGCAACCTTTCCCCTTTAAGGGCCGAGGGACTTCAACTCCCAGAAGCCTCAGCCATGTTGGCCAATAGTCCCATGTTGGCCAATAGCTCCTGGGATTCTGGGAGCTGAAGTCCCTCGGCCCTTAAAGGGGAAAGGTTGCCTACCCCTGGTGTAGTGGTTTGAGTGATGGACTCCAGAAGGCCAGGGTTCAAATCCCCACTTGGCCATAGAAACTCTCTATGTGGCCTTGGGCAAGACACACTCACAACTTCAGAGAAAGGCAATGCCAAACCTCCTCTGAACAAACCTTGTCAACTAAACCCTGTGATAGGCTCACCTTAAGAGTCACCATAAGTAGGAAATTACATGAAGGTAAACAAGAACTTCCATTTCATAGAAGGCTAGTTGTAAGCATTAAAAATAAGTAGGAAAGCTATACTTGCAATTCTGCTAAATTTTTCTTCACAGAAATTTTGTTCCATTATCAAGGTAGAAATTCAACAAGCGTAGCTATCCCAAGATCAATAGAGAAGTAGCAAAGTATACATTTCTGCCAGTTAAGTGGATCACTGCTCAACCAACTTAGCATCTGCAATCACATGATAGCACTCTTGTACAAGAGACCAAACTAGAAAGGAGCTACTGTATTTCCAAGAGTATACTGAATACCACCGGATGTATTCCTAGTGGTACTCCGTAACAAGAATAAGTAGTGCACTTTTAGTACTTCCCTGTTTTTTTAATGGATCTACTCCACTCAGGAGTAACCCCATATCTCAGAGATGTTTGTGGTAAATGTAGTGATCGAAACATAAAATAACAGCTCGAGTAACTACAAGAAGTCACTTCTGACACCATGGAATTGAGGAGAAAATGTTAATTGAGAAAAACATGTCTAAGGGCTGTCTAAAAGAGTATGAACATAAGCATGCTTGGAAATCTGGTGAAGTTTAAAGCTTGAAGGGGGCATTAATGACAAAAAATCTATTATAAATGTGAGGGTTTATCACTTAAGCCACCCATTTTCTACCAGGTGTGAGGTTCTGCCTAAATCTACACTGCCCCCAAATGTGAAAACTTCCACAAATCTCATGGTTACCACTAAGAATGTGTTTTCCCCACATCCCACCTCTACCACCAATGTAAGGTTCTCTCCTTGTTCTACTGCTGTAGCCACCAACTATGAGGACCTCCTAGATGCCCTCAAAGTACATGTGTGAGATGTTATGCAACATATATCCCTACCAAACATCACCCCTCTTTATTCACTGGTGCAACCAAAAACACCATGCCTAAATTCAAACTTTATAAGATAAAAATCATTCCCAGTGACCAAAAGTGTATAAATACAAAAACAATACTTTATGAACAGAAGTTGAATATAACAAAACAGATTGATTATTTAATAAATTTAAAACAAATTCAAACTCTTAAGCATCACTCATTACAGGTACACCTCAGTTAAAGAAGTAGCTGTGTGCTCAGATATTCCTTCCTGAGCATAAACTTTTGTACGAGAGACAATAACATAGGAAGAACAGGAGTAGGTTCCTACTCCACAAAATGGAAGAGCAGCTTGAACATGTTTCAACAGAACTAAAGATAGGCACATCTGAAATTAAAAACACAGGTCAGGTAAGCTGCATCTAGATATGATCCCCCCCCACTTTCACCAGCATCCAATTTTTTAATAATTTCCATTTTGGTGGCCGAAGTTACACATCTATACTGTTTTAACATGCTGGGGCAGCTGGTGAAGCTTATCTGCTTTCCCGTTGTCCTCCTGTTCTGCTGTTCAAACATGTTCAGTAGGGATTCCAAAGCGAGCCTGACCTGACCTGCTGTTTACCTTGCCTGTTGTAAGGAGACACACATGGCTACACTTGGATCAGATAGAGAAGAATGCTGCTGTTTCCCTGATCATTCTTTACTACAAATACTGCAACCCAGCACCAAAAGTCTTTCTTTACCATCCTCCCAATGCCAATGCTACTAAAACTTCTTAGCTATACAAAGAACAAGGAAGAACAGGGGCTGGCCAGGAATAAATATGAGCTTCTTTGTCAGAGGTTTTGTTTACCAAGGTATGTTTGTAATTCCTAAACCTGACTGACTGACTAACTCTCTTAAGCCTAGTCCTCAATTTACTCACTTCTTTTTTTCTCTCTCCAACTACCCTACCTACCCAGCTCAGTATATCAACTGTACTCCACCAATGGCAATCTTATCCAAATCCCCTCAGATCGATCACCACTCCCTCTCAACATTCCAGGGTCTCTTTCTTACCCTCCACAGCTCCTTATTGCCTCTAATAGATATAAACTAAACATTTTACAACCAAAAGTCAATGGCATCAGTTTCCAGGGCAATTACTTGAAATTTTGCTTACATTACTTAATAGATTAGATTGCACTAAAACACAGTTGTGCAACTGCATTAAAAACATAACCATTTGTGCAACAGTTAGACTGGTGGAAATCTACTTGCACAACCATGAACAGGATATGGACATCATGACCAAAAAAAAAAATATATATAAAACATGCAACTGCTGTATTGCACTAGTCTAGTGTATGTCGCCAACAGAATTCTAGCATGTTTAATTAGTAATTCAATAAGAAATCCTACCTTCAATGTTGTATGTTCCTTTCACATGCACAAATAAATTGAATCTATGCAGAAACTGTTAACAGCCACATTTATACAGAACACTAAACCAACCTTCTACAAATTGCTTCCCTCCTGATATATTTAGGCAATGATCACAACCAATGTACTGATCTTGTTGGCCAGGGATGGTGGATATTGTAGTACAACACATCTGAAAATCCCCACTTTAGAGAAGGCTACAATCTCTACAATACATTACTATGATTAAGGCCCAGGCAAACAAGCCTACCCTGGTGGCGCAGTGGTTAAATGCCTGTACTGCAGCCACTCACTCATAGACCACAAAGTTGCGAGTTCAATACTAGCCAGGGCTGAGGCTAGACTTAGGCCTGCATCCTTCCAAGATCGCTAAAATGAGTACCCAGCTGCTGGGGGGCAGTGAGCTTACAACTAAACTGCTTAGACATCCCATAGCGCGATATGAAGCAGTATAAACGAAGCTGCTTTGCTTTTGCTCCTCTTCTCTCCCTAGAGAACAGCTGCAAGACTTGAAGCATTCATCTTCACTAAATCATAGTCCATCATTAATTGTGGTTAGTTCTTCCTATGGGTTGACTAAATTAACCAACTTTAAGGTATTGTTTAAACACTAGGTTTTTAAATGAACCTGAGTTTAAAGTAACATTACTTCAGTTCAAATATATCACACAGTTAATTGAAAATGGTCACTTCCAACCTTCTCTTCATAGTCACACCAGATTGGAGATAATGAGACAGCAGGATTTATGCAGATAATAGTAAACTATGGTTTAATGCTTTGTACAAGCAAAGCCACTGAATTTACCATTTTTAGACTCCAAGCTTAACCAAATCAGGCCTGCTATTTATTCAGTTTATTTGTATCTCCCTTCCTAAGACATACCACATTTCCACTCCATACTCTCATAATAGTGCTGCTATTCCACTATTAGTGCTCTGACTGCCTCCTATTGCATTCTGGGATTTCCAGTCGAGGAAAGGGCGTTTAGAATTCTCAGCCAGAGAGCTCTTAGGTCTCACTGAACTACAAACCCCAAAATGCAACAGGAGGTAGTAATAGTGGAATAGCAGCACTATAAGAGTGTAGTGTGGTAATGTGGATAACCTAGTAAGCTAATGTGCTGTGAACCCTGACACCAATGATTGAAATCTGTGAACCTAGGTCTAAAAAATTTCAAGTTTCCATTATTCAGTGTTTCAAACCAAAATAGTTACAGTGACTGTACAATAAGAATTTTTGCAAAGTGCAAATAAAAATGATTTATTAGATGGTTTAGCAGAGTGGCTTAGACTACCGCAGCCACATACTCACTATTTGTCCTCAGGCCATCTGATTTTTCTTAAACTAACTACATGCCTATGGTATAGAAAGCCAGTGTGCCATAGTGGTTTGAGTGTTGGACTATGACTGTGGAGACTGTGACCTTCGGTAAGTCACATGCTCTGAGCCTCAAAGGAAAGCAATGGCAAATCTCCTCTGAGCAAATCTTGCCAAGAAAACAACAAGTGGAGACAATACTAATCTACCTTAGATGGGTGTTACAAGGAAATAAATGTGAAATAAATGAGAAAATTCAAAATACATCAAACACATTAATAATTATAAATAATTAGTATTATCCTTGCTTCTATATTCAGTGACCAATTTTATAAATTGTACCACAGTCCATTTTGTTTTGTTATTTAGGAAAATGATGAGAACCAGTGCATGCACTGTTAGACTGTACGATTATGATTTGGGAAATGCAGCTTCAAGTCCTAAGAGCCAGATTGGTGCAGTAGTTTTAGGGTTGAACTACAAACCTGAGGAGAGAGTTTGAATCCCCACTCACCCATGGAAACCCACTGAGTGACCTTGGGCAAATCACAATCTCTCAGCCTCAGAGGAAGGCAAAGACAACTCCCCCTCTGAACAAATCGTACCAAGAAAACCCCATGATAGAGTTACATTAGGGTTATCATAAGACAGAAATGACTTGAAGGTGCACAACAAAAGCTTCAAGTCCCCACTATGTCATGGAACTCATCGGGTGACCATGAGCCAGTCACGACTTTTCAGCCTAACCTATTTCACAAGGCTATTGTGAAGATGAAGTGGGGAAGAAATAGCTATATTTACTCCTCTCAGCTCACTGGAGAAAAGATGAAATATAAACATAAGAAATAAACTTCAAAGATGCTAGATTATCTCAAGTGACTATGTTATTCACAAATTACAACATTTCACTAAAATGCCACTTCTTCCAAGATAATAAGGGAACATGTTTAAGTTATAAAAATACTACTGGTCTATGAAAAGCACCTGTTAAAATAATAATAATACATTTTATAGACAAAAGTGAAGCACAAACAAACCACTACTTGAGACCAACATGCTACTTTGCAAGCATTTTTCCCTCAAATGAATGTGTTTTCATGCAAGAAAAGCATGTATATTTGAAGAGGCCCAAAGTCAAGCTGTCTCTGGTAAAACCAAGCTACTCAAATAAGGGAGTGCCTGTTGCTTGGTGCCCATCCAATTTATGGAACAAACTTGAACATGAGCACAAATTTATGTATAAAGACTGTGAAAGAAAATGTGAATTCCTGTACTTTATTCATGTATTGCATATTCTACAGATTCCTGATCAATAATAAAAAAAACAGCCCATCCCTCACTCCCCCTTTCAGATTCTCTTATATTTTCCATCTTGAGCTGGAGGTGATTTGTCCATTTTCATTCTGATAGTTTTGGCTTAATCCATGTAAGTTATTGGATAATAATGGAACTAGGTGCAATGAAAAAGAAACAAGCAGTACAGACAGAAAGCATCAGCACAACTGCCAATGTTCACTTCATTCAAAAACAAATTGCATGAAACAAGAGTAGATTATCTCACCTGTGTACTTACCAGAAATAATGATTTTAACAGTGTTTGCCAAATATTGCACAACAATAACACTGCTATCCAAAAAAGTTCAGACTGGTTATCAATGTTAATTTCCTAACATGAAAGTCAGGCAGAAGTACTACAGGGAGTCCTCTAACACTGCAAATATTTCAACCTGATGAAGTGAATACTGCGCTGGTAAACGACTGGCTACGGATGATGTTTCTTGGAAAGTAGAGTTTTAACATAAGTGAACAAGGGAGATTATTGGAAAGGAGAATGTTTTAAAAAAACAGTTGTGATTTGGCAGTAAACAGCTGACAGTGTGATTAGGATGGATGGGATTCTTACATTAGGGACAGGTGTACGGTAGGTGGAATGGAGAGGGCAAATAGGGATACTTTGCACTAAGTGACTCTCAAGTGATCAACAAGAATAATATAATAAGTTCCTGTTTCCCTAACTTATATTGTTTAAATAAAGTAAGATGATGGAGAATCTAATCAGGAGTGAATCCTTTGTGAACAAACCATGAGCTTCATGAAATAACTAGCACCCAAGCTGAATCCCTGGGCTCAGGGCTGAGTGCCTTTTCTACACAAGATCCTAAGTGCTTTTAGTAAAATGTACACCCGGCAAGGGACTAAATAGCCTAAAGGCACACCATCCTGTCTGATCTTGGAAATTGGGCAGAGTCAGCCATGATTAGCACTTGAATGTGAGACCACCAATGAATACCAGGTGCTGTAGGCTAAATTTCTGAGGAAGGAAATGGCAAAGCCACCTGATTATTCCATGAAAACTCTATGAAATTCATGGACTCAAAGACCTGAAGGCATACATACACAACATATACACACCCTGCAAACTTTAGGTTGGCTTAAATCCACTGTTGTATTTTGAAGGACCCACCACATTCACTAACAAAATTACTCCCATCTTCATTTCCCATTATTTAATAAGTAAAACCAGCCAAATTGTTAGTTGATCTTCCATGAAATGCACATCCTAAAGGTCTGAATAACCACCCCAAAAGCAAAGTGCCAACTGTGTTCTTCTATCATGCTTTCTCCACAAGTGGCCTTCCAGATACACAAACACTGACCCAATAAAGCAGCCTTATGCACCAAGGCCAGTCTCCTTGCACTGCCAGCTATCAGGTGCACCAAATTCTCAGCCCAAATGATGACCAGATGTCCTAACCACAAAGGACAAAATGTAGGGCATTCAAAAAAATGGAGGGCATTGTAAAACGAAAGCTAGAAACACTAACATAAATATAAATTCATGCTTCTTAGTCATGCTGAAAATGAAGGATATTTTTGGAATTTGTTCTGCAGTGGAAGATTGGAATGTTGATATACATTGGAAAAGGAGGACACCTGGTCACTCTTCCAGAGAGAGTTCCAAGGATGCATAGTTCACCCTCAATAATGATAAGGAAGGACTTTGTGTCTGTACATCCATTCCCTGCAAGTACAGCTGACTGTGGAGTAATCCCCTCACTAGGGCTGCATCCACACTGCAGAAATACAGTGGTCTCCCACATTTGCTGGCGTTAGGGATGAAGGATCCCCATGAATGTGGAAAAACTGCAAATAAAAAAAAACATTGTTCTTTTTACCTGAGAGTACACCTCTCTAGGAAACTCCAGGTCCTCCAGTGCAACTCTCTGCCCAACATCTGCCAAAGGTTGATCACAGAATCATGCTGGTACCTACAAAATGCCTAGAAAGGTGTTTTCTCAAGGAATCTGTAGGTCCTCCATCACAAGTCTATGGTCAACTTCTGGCAGAGATGCTATAGAGGACCTGGAGATTCCTACAGATAACGTATTAATTAAAGCTGCAAATAATCAAATCTGCAAAAGTCAAAACTGCAAATGTGGAGAGCCAACTGCAATCCAGTTTGATCCCACTTTAACTGCTGTGGCTCCATGCTACTGAATTCTGGGAATGGTAGTTGGTTGTGGCTCCAAAACCAGCTAACATCAGGCCAGGGTTTGTGTACCCAGAAGGCCACTTGTGGAGAAAGCATGTTAGAAGAACATAGTCAGCACTTTTCAGTGTGGATATTCAGGCCTGTAGGATGTGCATTTCATGGAAGATCGACTAAATGATTTCTCTGGTTTTACTTATTAAATAATGAGAAGTGGAGATGATAGTAAATTTTGTCAGTGAATGTGGTGGTGGATCCCTCGGTATCTGCTGGGGTTTGGTTCCAGGACCCTCCATGCATACCAAAATCCATGGATGCTTAAACCCCATTATATACAGTGGCATAGTAAAATGATGTTCCTTATGTAAAATGGCAAAATCAGGGTTTGCTATTTTGAATTTATACTTTTTTGAAATATTTTCAAGCTTTGGATGCCAACTGTAGGATTTAATCCAATCTCAAGTTTGCAGGTTATGCGTATTTGTATATACATATATGTGTGTGTGTTTGTGTGTATACATGTGTGTGTGTATATTTGTGTGTGTGTGTGTGTGTATATATATATGTGTGTGTGTGTGTGCGCATATGTGTGTGTGTGTATATATATATATATATATGTATGTATGTGTGTGTGTGTATATATATGTATGTGTGTGTGTATATATATATATATGTGAGTGTGTGAGTGTGTGTGTGTGTGTATATGCATGTGTGTGTGTGTGTGCCTTCAGGTCTCCGAGTCCATCAATTTCAAAGGGTTTTCTTAGCGCAGCTCTGGTGCCACAACCAACAATCATTCCCAGAATCCCACAACCATGGAATTCCACGGCAGTTTTAAAGCGGGGTCAAACCGGCCCATCCCTGCAGTGCGGGTGCAGCCCGGGCCGGCTTCCCTTCCGGATCGGGGCGTGCCACCAGAGTCTCTCTCCCCACGGGGCCGCTCCAGGAGCCCCCCCGCACCCACCCGAGGGCCTCCCCACTCACCCTGCTGGATGTCCCCGTTGGCGCCGCCGGGGACGGGCACGTTGAGCTGCCGCTCGGGCTCCGGCAGGCAGCGCCGGCAGAAGGAGTGGAGGCAGGGCAGCAGCTTCGGCTCGGCCTCCCGGCTCTGCAGGCTCTGCGCGCACACGGCGCAGGTGTCCAGCAACGACAGCGGGCCCGGAGCCGCCGAGGCGGAGGCGACTGAGGCGCCGCCGCCG
>CM034706.1:227160440-227182487 GCA_020142125.1 Phrynosoma platyrhinos
GGGGGGGGAGAAAATAAAAAAGAGAAGGGGAGGCGTTTGACCTCTGGTGTGTTAAGGATCGAACGGCGTGGACGTGGAGCGCGCGCGCACGCAACGGCAGACCGCAAGATGGGCTGGGAACGGAGTTTTGGCGCAGGCGCAGAAAAGGCCTCCTCCTTCTCTTCGGCCGTTTTTGGCGGTTGGTGGGTGGAGGGAAAGGGGAGCCGCGTGGGACAAAGTTGGAGGCGGCCGTCGTCGCGAAGCAGGAAGAGATGGAAGGAAGGAGTGAGTCATTGAGAGGGAAAGGAGGGCCTTCCAGCCCAGGAAGGCCACAGGTCCTCAATACAAAATGGAGGGCGTTGAAGAATAATATAGGAAGTTTGAAAAATAAAAGCTAAACACACTTAATATAAACATAAATTCATTTCGTATGATATATTTACAGCTGTATTATTTATACTGTATTTTATTATGTACTCAACTGTATGTTCCTGATAAGCTTATCTTCGTTGAAATCCCTGGTTGGCTGGCAAATATATATATATATATATATATATGTTGGGATTGTTTATTGTATATTTTATCGTGTAAGCTGTCCTGGTTGTGTTGCACAGAGAGGCAGGATATAAATTATTTTATTATTATTATAATTATTATTATTGACAAGGTTGTCAAGTTGTGTCTGATCAATATACAGTTGCCCCTCCGTTTTTGCAGGGATCTGTTCCAGAACCCTCCGCAAAAACAAAAACCCACGCATATTCAAGCCCCATAGGCTTGAATAGAGGCGTGGGGGCGCCCCACAGGAGCACACCCCAGTATATGTCCCTCTGTTTGTCCTCACACAGTGGATCTTATCACACACGGGGCTCAAAGCAACAATAAAGCCATATAAGAATCAATCCAGTAATAAACCGGAAAAAAAACCCACAGTACGTAAATGGCTATCAGATGCAACTAGCATCATCGTGCAATTAAGGAAAGCGCAATGAAGTGCTCCCCGGGAACCTTATTTGCCGTTCACACGCAAGTGAGATCCCATACAGAACCCAGCTTCTGCTCGGAGCCCAGGCCCCGCGCAGGCTTGGGAAGGGGTGTGTGTGTGACAGCCGGCTGTCTCACACACACACACCCCTTCCCAAGCCTGCATGGGGCCTGGGCTCCACGCTACGTATTTGGTGATCAAACATACGGCAAAGGCGCTATGATTGCGCTATCATTCCGGTCGCGCAATTGCAATTCCCCAAGAAACCGGCATCCAAAAGAACTTGGATCATGCCACATTGTGACGGGGTTCTGTGCGACATCGTGTGAACACACGGAAAAATAAAGCGCATTAGGACGGGATTTAGTGTGGATTCTGTCTGCTTTGGACCCCGTGTGATAACGTCCAGTAGCGAGAGACGCGGATCCTAAGTCTGCAAAAACGGAAAGGCAACTGTATATCGATCAGACATGACCTGACAGCCTTGTCAAAGGGTAAACCTATACACACACACACATATCCCTCCATATTTGCAGATTTGATTTTTGCAGGTTTGATTATTCATGGATTTTATTAATATGTTCTCTCTAGGAATATCTAGGCCTCCAGTGGAACTCTGTGGTCAACTTTAGCCAAAAGTCGCACTGAAGGACCTAGAGAGAACACTCCACTAGGCATTTGTAGCTCCCCCAGCGCTATTCTATGGTCAGTGTCTGGCAGATGTTGACCACAGAGTTGCACTGGAGATTCCTAGACAGGTGTTCTCTCAGGTAAAAAACATAAGTGTTTTTGTTGTTTATGGTTTTTTCACATTCACGGGGGTCCTTCCCACCTAACCCCAGCAAATGTGGAGGGACAAGTGTGTGTGTGTATACACACGCGCACACACGCACACACACACATATATATATATAAGTTCTATATGTATATTGGCAGCTAGCCAGGCATTTCAATAAAGATAGGTTTTATCTATCTAGCTATATTCTATAAGTATATTGCAAACCAACAAGACATTTTAATGAAGAGAAATTCATCAGAAAAATACAGCACAGTACATAATAAAATACAGTACCGGTATATGTAACGTAGCTGTAAATAAACCATATATATTATATATATGTGAGAGCTAGTGTGGTGTGGTTTGAACGTTGGACTACGACTCTGGAGACCAAGGTTCATTCCCAGCTCAGCCATGAAACCCATTGGGTGACCTTGGGCAAGTCACACTCTCTCAGCCTAAGGGAAGGCAAAGACCCCTTCTGAAGAAATCTTGCTCTGACATATGGTGACTGTCTCAGGGTTTTCTTTCAATATTTATTCCAAGGAGGTTTGCCATTTTTTTTTCTTTCAGGCTAAGAGAGCCAGTGTGGCATAGTGGTTTGAGAGTTGAGAGACTCTGGAGACCAGGGTTTGAACCCCCATTCCATCAGGGAAACCCACTAGATGGCCTTGATCAAGTCACGTTCTCTCAACGTCAGAAGGCGGCAAAGGCAAACCCCATCTGAACAATCTTGCCAAGAAATCCCCATGATAGATTTGCTTTAGGGTTGCTATAAGTCAGAAATGACTTGAAGGCACACAACAACAAATATTTATATATTTATATATAAAATATTTATATATATAAAAATATTTATATATTTATATATATAAAATTCTGAGCAAGACCAATACTTAAAACTGTATAGTCAGTTTTTTTTGTGGGTTTTTTCAGGCTGTGTGGCCATGTTCTAGAAGAGTATAGTAGTCAGTCCTTGTATAGTCAGTCCTTTGTATCTGTGGGAGTTCTGTTCTGGACATACCCACACACACCTCGCAGATTGCAGATTCTGCAGGACCTCAAGTCCCATTCTCAATGGTGGCACAATGTGTGTGCAGCCGTGCTGGCGTGGCTGTGTGTACATGTCACCATTGAGGAGGACAGGTTGGGGACATTTGCAGATGCTTGAATGTGTGGATGGCAAGCCTATGGATAGGAAGAGCCAACTACTAGCAGAAAAAATCCTTGACTGAATCTATATTTACATTATTCCCTTCATTTGTCCAATGTGCTGAAATTAAGGGGGGGGGGAACCTTTCAACATTTGCACAGTGTCTTTAATTAGCCCAATGTCTAACATGTTTGCTGTCCTTTTCCCTTGTAAGAAACAAATGCACCCCTTGGGGCAAGTCTTGTCTACTGCAGTTTTGTAAGAGGAGAGGGCAACATGAAATGCCGCAAGGGTGCTGTGTTGATCTTTTGTGGCAATAACAACAAATTTGGCACCTCACAGGCCAACCACTTTTTATTTGGCATCTGCTTTTGTTCACAGTCAGTTGGTATCTAATGGACTAGTTCTTAACCCTTTCCCCCTTTACACCTACATGCAGACATTGCATCCCACACACTCGATGTAGATAACATCTCTACAAGCAGCTCCCACTTGAAGGTAAAAGACTATTCAGTCAGCTTATTTTCCATTATTTGCTTGTGCAGTGAACATTTGGGTTTATGAAGAGTATTTCGGCTTATGCCTACCACTCTTTACCTGTCAAAGTCCATCCATGCCCAAACCCTAAGTCTCAGGTATCCTCAGAGGAACAGCAGAAGCAAGACTCCCATCAATGTATTACAGCATTGCCATTGACTTACAGGACCTGCCCTTCCTACAGAAACTTTGAACCTCTGTATTCCAGGAGCAGCACCAGAGAATCCCACATCAGGTGCCTGTTCCACCAAACAGAGCTTGGGACACTCTGTGCCTCACAGGTTACTCTCAGGTTATCCATCCAGACCTCAGAACAGCAGTCCTTAAACAAAAGAACTACAGTGGTAGGTTAGAAAAAGAAATAGAATTGGAGTTCATCTACAGACTACAGTCCTTCAATAATGGATTCAACAAAGATAATAGCTTCCTGGCACACTACGCACATTTCAACACTTATCTGAGCCCATCCTCATGGGGGTGTCCTGCATTCATCTATTCTCTTCACCTACATGCTAGTTTCCAGTGCCAAACTGATCTTGCCACTTCATTTCCATACACAAAGGATTTTGAATTTGAATTGACATTCTCACACACTAATGGCATTAATAATAATAATAATAATAATAATAATAATAATAATAATAATAATAATAATAATAATATTTCTTATATCCCGCCTTTTGTCTAAGCAATCAAGGTGGCTTACAAATATAAGATACAGATTAAAAACATACATTACAACAATAACAGTAATACAATACCTTCCTAATGGAGGGAGGGCCTTCTTTTCCAGCTACGCCCGATGGAGCCGGCCTGCCTTCTCTCCCTTCTAGATGATGGTGGATGGAGGGAGGGCCTTCTTCTTTTCAGGCTAGGCCTGATGGAGCCAGCCTGTCTTCTCTCCCTCTAGATGATGGTGGATGGAGGGAAGGCCTTCTTCTTTTCAAGCTAAGCCCAATGGAGTCGACCTGCCTTCTCTCCCTTTAGATCAGGGGTCGGCAAGGTTTACCTACCTGGGGCCAGTCACTGGTCCCCAGGTCTTCCGCCGGGCCGGCGGGGGGGGGGGAGGGGAAATGGCGATGCATGCGGTCACGCCACCAAACCCCCCCCACCGCCATGCGTGCCGCAGCCACTATTTTGTTTGCCAAAATGGCAGCCGCGACTCATTTGCGCATGCACAGTACTCCTGCCTTCTCTTCCTCTAGATCAGGGGTAGGCAACCTTTCCCCTTTAAGGGCCGAGGGACTTCAGCTCCCAGAATCCCAGGAGCTATTGGCCAACATGGGACTATTGGCCAACATGGCTGAGGCTTCTGGAAGCTGAAGTCCTTCAGCCTTTAAAGGGGAAAGGTTGCCTACCCCTGGAGTAGACTCTGCAACTCCTGTCCCAGTGATGCCAGAATGGCCTCAACCACCTTGTCCTTCCAATGGCAGGCTAAAAGCTTTTAAAGTTTTCAAACAATGGGCTAGAGGTGCTATGTTGTTTTAAACTAAACTCTTTTTAATAGCTTTTACCTTTTAAATACTGCATTTTTTTTAACCTTGAGATTTGAACTTCATTTTATTCTTTCGACTTGAGGTTTAAATTATTTTAATACCATGAGTAGTTTAAATCTGTTTTAATATTAACTTTTGGTATGGTTTTAATTGTATTGCTCTTTTAAATTGTAAGTTGCTTTGAATCCTAATTTTGGGAGAAAAGCGGGATACTAATTTTAGTATTAGCATTAGTATTAGTATTAGTATTAGTGAGAACCAACATGGCATAACAGTTTGAATGTTGGACTGTGACTCTGGAGACCAAGGTTAGATTCCCACCTTGGCCATTAAACCCACTGGGTGACCTTGGGTAAGTCAGCTTCAGGGGAAGGCAATCGCAAACCATCTCTGAACAAACCTTGCCAAGAAAAAAACATGTGTTGCTGTAAGTTGAAAATGACCTGAAGGCACACAGCAACAACTCCAATATTAGTACTGAAGGTGTAGTCCTATACAGAGAGCCAGCATGGTGTGGTGGTTTGAGTATTGTACCAGGACTCTGGAGACCAGAATCTGAATCCCCAGTCAGCCATGGAAATCCACAGGGTACCTTGGCAAATCACACTCTTTCAGCCTTAGAAAAAGGTATTGGCAAACCCTATGAATAAATCTTGCCAAGAAAACTCTGAAAGGTTTACCTTAGGGTTGCCATAAGTCAGAAAACTAGTTGAAGGCGTGGAACAACAAAGTGCTATGCTGCTAGAAGGCACGAAGTTGGAGGATGGTCTGTCTCAGCTAGTCCCACTGGAATGTCCAATTTGTGGTCAGCCACTTGTCACATTTCTATTCGTGTTCCTCTCCAGAATAAGAGTAGGCTTTGTTTGTTTACAAGGAATAGCTAATCTTATTCACAGTGGTTTTGCCCACCGCTTTCTGGAGCCAAGCCAAGGAAGGAAGAGGAATATACTTCAGACGTTTTATTTAAGATATTTATATTGTGTCTTACATTATGTAAACAAAATTCAAGACTAGTTCTGGGATTAAACCATGATAAAAACCAAAGCCACAAACTAGAACCAGGACTACTACTACAACAAAAAACACTCGAACACACAACCAAAGACTGACAGCTTCAATTGAAACTAAGGTAAAATTATCTGGACAAGATATTCAGGTTAGGTACGTTGGTTGTTTCTATGTCAGTGTGGTGCTTAATTTGCTCTGAATTTTAGCTTGGTTATATCTGAGAGTTATACAAGAGACTGAACCTATCTGTGGGATAACTTTAGTTCAGCATCCTAGATAATTTCTTTAGAATTTGGAGCAGACTCACCACATAGAAGCCACCACTGGGTCCCACCATAGAGAAGGACTCTATTCCTAGTTGTTGCTAGAAAAGGGCCTTTGTCAGTGATTTCAATAAGGGATACATTTATTCTTCAGCAGCAAGACATATATTAGTAGTGGTAAGGAGTCTTACCACTTACCATGATATGAATAGTGAGAGTGCAGGTGTTTCTGTGTACAAACACAGTAGCAAATGTGTATGGATGTACAATGTGTCATTATTCTGTGCCTTCAATCTTACTCTGACATATGGTGACTGTCTCAGGGTTTTCTTTCAATATTTATTCCAAGGAGGTTTGCCATAGAATCATTTTTTCTTTCTTTCAGGCTAAGAGAGCCAGTGTGGCATAGTGATTTGAGAGTTGAGAGACTCTGGAGACCCCAGTTCGAACCCCCAACTCCATCAGGGAAACCCACTAGATGGCCTTGATCAAGTCATGTTCTCTTATCAGAAGAAGGCAAACGCCATCTGAACAATCTTGCCAAGAAATCCCCATGATAGGTTCACCTTAGAGTTGCCATAAGTTAGAAATGATTCAAAGGCACACAATGACAACAAGGCTAAGAGAGTGTGACTTGCCCAAGGCCAGTGGATGTCTATCGCTGAGCAGTAATTTGAACTCTGGTCTCCCAGAATTCTAGTCCATTGTTCTCACCACTACACCACACTGGCTTCCTTGACAATTTGTAAGGTTGCTGTTTGGTGTTATGTGCCTCCAAGTTGACTCCAACTTAAAGGTGAACTTTATCACTAGGTTTTCTTTTAAAGATTTATTCAGAGGTTAGTCATCGCTTTCCTCTAAGACAGAGAGAGAAAGGCTTGTCCAAGATTAGCTAGTGGGTTTCCATGGCTGAACAGAGTTTCAAATCCTGGTGTCTGAGTCCAGCATTGAAGCCATTACACCATGCTGGCTCAATATATGCATGTGTCTAAATGGGGGTGGGTCCCACACATAACTAGCAAGCAGATTTCCATGTGGCAATCCAGCTGCTGGGTCAAAAAAAGGTCTCACCTTTTATAGAGTAACAAATGGTCCTTCAGCTCAGATACCAATCCACATGTGCATTTACAGGTCAAAAAAAAACCTTGATTTATAGCTGAGGTCAGTGAACATGGTGCTTGAATGTAGTGAGATACACTCCATAGAGTTCAATTTAAATTATCTGGCCACCATATTTTGTCACATTGAAGTTCCCAGGTAGTTTCTGCAGACAAGAGTTCCCACTTGGGCATTTCCAGAAAATTGTGGCCAGACTGCATGATACGGTACTGTTTTGCAGCTGTACATTTGCCCAAGAAAAGGTTATTAGATTTCTAAAATGAAGATTTGGTCTGAAATTACAAGCTGCAGATTTTGGGGTGCTCTTTTTGCTTGGAGCATATTTGCATATTTGTCCTCTTGAGTTGTTAGAATTGTTCACCCTCAAAAGAAGATGTGGTCTTAGTTGTCACTTCACCAAAGATCTCAAGACTGTTTCGTCAATGCATAAGCTGTGGTTGAAAATGAGGTTTCTTCTATGCCATAAAAGGGATTAGCTGCAGATGTGAGGTGAGTCAAGCCCATGACACAGCTACAACTGAGGGCCTTTGCAGATTGCCAGAAATAGTGCAAATTGAGTCCACTTTAACTGCCCTGACTCAGTGCTAGGGAATCATGGGAACTGTAGTTTATTGTGACACCAGAGCTCTCTGACAGAGAAGGCTCAATGTCTCAGAAAAAAATACAATTCCCATGATTCCCTAGCACTGAGTCAGGGCAGTTAAAGTGGACTCAATTTGCACTATTTCTAGCAGTCTGCAAAGGCCCTGAGTAAAAAGCTGATTTCACCAAGACTTCACACATGAAGACTTCTTACTTTTGTGGATGTAAGTGATGATTTTGCTTACAGGGGTGAAGTGATTTAGGAATCAAAATAACTGTCTCATTTGGGATCACTAGAGTATTTTCGCTTGTCTCTGTTGTCAGACTGTTGTTGCAACGATAACGACTGTTTAGACTGAGGAATAATTAGTCAGCTGCTTTGAAGGCAAGAAGAATTTTTCTGACGTAAAGCAGCTATACAATAATTTGTTAACTGCAAATAAGAACTTTTGTTGCTCTGCTAGTTGACTAAGTAATGACAGTTTCAGTTCAGACTCCAGTCTTTCAGCTTTAAATATTCTTTTCTAACTGTTAAGGTAGCAAATATTTTTGCTGTTAAGGCTGGTATAAATATTTTAATTAAGTATTTATCTGAGTTTAGATTACTATTTTTTGTCAATCTGTTTCTATTAGCTCTCTCTGTCAAGAGACATGCACCTGAGGTCAGGCCAGAATAGGGCCTCTGCTTGAGTCTGGGCAGGTATGGCTCAAGTGAGGCTTCATTGAAGGACAAAGGGGAAATGATGATGATGATGATGATGATGATGGAAGATGTCAAGATTCCAAAATAAGGAAGATGTCAAGTCCTAAAGGTTGAAGGAGGAAACAAAAACAGGTATCTTAATGAAAACTGTAGTTTCCTAAAGGCAGCAATTCAGAAGAAAAGAGCAATTATGTTATTAGGAGGATCTTCTCTAGCAAGACAGGTTTCTTAAACCAGGAAGGAAGGCAAGGCAAGAATTTTTAACAAGCCCTCTAAAAGAGGATTGGCCTCTGATGATCAGCTGATAGAGTACCTAGCTAGACAGCAGGGCTTGTACCAGGTTATAAATGATATTTTTGGAACCATCACAGAGTTTTGTTTGCCAGCTGGCAATTAACCAAAAACATACCCCAGGGGAACCTCCAGAGGCAGACATATTTCATCAGAGGGGCTTCCTACTCCAGGCAAGAACTCTATGTTTTGCATCAACACTGGGACAATAATAAATAAACCCCCTTTTCACCTAAACTATGGTGAAATTTTTTTAGTTTAAGCAGACTTTACAACCTAAAATACTGTGTATTTTCTTGAGAGAGAGAACCCTGTTTATAGGCAAAGCAGTTGGAATGTTGAGAAGATATTAATTTCTAAAAAACATAATCAAAAAGTTTCCAGAATTCTTAATGGCACACTGGATTAAATACTCTTTGTGACCCCCAGGTAGATGATCAAAATAGGATAGTCAGTATGTAGGGCAGGAAATTGTATTTTACTTGGTAATGTCACCCATGAATTCAGTATATCAGCATATATAGGTGCTGTTCAGAAAAACTAATCAATACCAACATGTGGAAGTCACAAAGTGTCAGTGGATGTAACAATCCTATTCCCATGTTCCACAGGTTGGATGTCTGCACAGGATTACTATCCTGTGCAGTGGCATAGTGGTTAGTATGGGACTACGACTTGGAAGGGACTGTCTCAGTGTTATCCAATGAAGTGCATGCCTACGGAAGGATTTTTATCCCAAGTTTCCCTTGCCACAGTTTCAGGTTTTTGATGAATATTGTCAGGGCCCCCTCAGACAGATCACTAACAACATCCCTTCTCCAATCTTGAAGGACATAGACCAAACATTTGGACAAGTGCTATGGGTGTGTATGCAAAATGAGAGCATTGACCTCCAAATAAGAACCTTAGCTCCATGAAATTTTCCTTCAGTCCCCAAACTTCCAGCTTTGTAATGATACACTGAAAATCATTTGCACCCTAAAATACATATACTGGCTGCTATATTTGATAACTTATGTCTGAATGCTGTATTTCTAAATGCCCAACTGATGTTTTAAACTATTGCAATGTTAGAAATCTGAGGACTGAAGGAAAATCTCATTTGGGACAGCAATGGTCTCATTTGGGGGGGGGGGCATCTCCCCCCCCCCAAGCTGCAACTCTGGCACCAGAAAGTAGAAATCTCAATTGCCTTTTCCTCTTTAGCTGCTAGTACCAATGCAATTAAATAACAGATTAACAATCTGCTGTTTGATGCAGCCTTCCTAAAGTGGCTAAATTAGGGTTGGTCTTGAATGCAAGGTTCATTTACTATGTCAACCTTTTGAATCAGAGCCTTGCTGAAAACGTTTTAGGATCCTTACATTTTGTACACTTGTAGTGGTTTGTACCATTTTATGCTATTTGCCTATCTGTTGATGTTATCCAATTCAATAACTGTGTAAGCATTCTTTCCCATTTTGCTTGAAAATGTATTATAAGCTACACCCCATAAGTCTTGAAATATCATCAGCATAAACAAATAGCTTTTCTGGAGAAGACTAATTCAATATTTTGTTCAGTGGTGAAACATTTACCTGGGAGAAACCTAGCTAGCATGACCTGAGTGTCACTGCATTCAGATTTTCTTTCCAGTTCATGTACATTGAAATTGATCACATTGTACACACCATGTATTCTTGGTTTGTGAGTATCTCCTTAATATTATATAGAAAATCATATCTGAAATGATCATGGTTCTTCCTGTTTGTTTTTTTGAAAATTCATGCTAAGTGGCACAATGTTTTAATATTTCTGTAAAACGATGCCTCTATAGAAGCTGCTACATGATTTGTTTTTCCTATAACTTGACAAGTGTGCTGGGTAAATAATGGCTTAGTTCATCCTAGTCAGTTGCATTATTTCCAGTAACAGCTAAAAAAAAATGCAAGAAACTGTACTGGAGAAAGTGGAAGTCAGTTGCAAATATCAGTATTTAAACTGAGAATAAGTGAAAAATAAGTTTATGGTTTAGTAATTGTGTACAATGAGAACTGGGAAACTCAACCACATTTAATCTTTGCTTTACACACATTTGATTTGTATTGTTTGCAGTAGGCTATACACAACAAATGTTTTTGTATTATATTATAACACATTCTTATCTTCCTCTCAGCAGCCCAGAAAATGGTCTGTCTCTCTCTCTCTCTCTCTGTACATGTTTGGAATGTAGAACAGGCTTTTAAATTACACTGGGTTGCAATTTCAGTTGTAACCCAGGGTTCCTTTTTAAGAGTGTGTTCCATTTTCTGCAAGACAATGGAAAATCAGATTATTCCACCTAAACCAGTATTCATCAACATAGAATCTGTGACTTCACATAAAGAAGGTATATATGCTGAGCCAAAGTCATAAAATGATGGTGGCAGTATAAGCCTCTTTACAGGTACTGACAGTTAAGGACAAACTGTTTATCAGTTATATCAAGCTGCTTTTGCAACACATGACCGTTGAACCTAGAAGTTTCTGTGTGGCTAGGTTTCTCAATGCAGAACATCCATACCAGACTCCCCCGCACAAACACGCATCTCCATTTTAGGTCAGATACCAAAGTTATCTGCCATATTTACACCTTGTCTAGAATTTTTGTTGGAAATATCAGTAAAGACAAAGGCATCAAACAATGCATCAAAAAGAAGCCATGAACAGAGCAGCAAAGATTTAAGGGCAAAACAACATAGGTTAAAGGCCATGCTAAGACTCATCAAGACTCTCAGTTATTCAATGTTACCAGTGTACTTTTGGAAATTAATTAATGAACAATTCTCTGACTAGACATTTTCCCTAATTTTGCAAGGGTGGCATGTGCAAAGACATCTTCAACATACTCTCTTGCTTATAGAAGTGTGGTTGGAGGCTTGGACAGCGGAAGCATTAGCCCTAAGAGGGCTAAATCCAGATCTCCTGTTGACGCAGGCAGCGCAGATGGAGAATTAAAATTCCTCAAGCCTTTAAGCAAGCTCTGGAAAAGGAACTGTGAAAAGATGGCTTGTCACTGATTAGGTGATAAGCTGCTAATAGACCTAAGTGGATTTTAATGGATGAAATAGATAGGTCACCACCTTTTAGGTGTAACATCAGCTATACTCCTAGAACAAGGGCAAACAAGCCAACCACTGTGAACATTTCAATGCATCTTTTTCCCCTGATCGCTTTTTCTGGTCCTCAGAAGATACCTACCTTCCATTACCCATATATTTATCTTACTTCTTAGCCTACCTTCTCCAATAATGTTTAGTGCTTGCAATATTTTGACCCATTTGTCATGCACTTCCCTTTTAACATATCCTTTCTCAAGGCCTTCTTTAGGAGTTAAACCTTCCACAATCCTGACCAATTATATCTCAACTGCTTGTTTACCAAAAAAGTCTAAGAGACTAAAATTCCTACATGAGGATAAATGATGCAGTCAGATCTAAGAACAGATACAGTACAGAAAACATTACATGAACACAGTTTGACAAAGTGAGATCTGTGATTGCAAATATGAATTATTAAACTCCCAGCCATTCTTCACTGGCTATCATATCCTTTGACAAGCATGACTGTGTGCAGTTGTGTTGTTTATCGTAGTCTATATCCTATCTGAACACATGCAGTGGCAGATCAACAATAAAACTGCTCTGCTCAGTCCATGATTCCAACTGACTAGCAATGTTCAGAAAAATGGAACTACTGTGATATACATCTTAGCAACTTCTTCCATTGGTAGGATCACATTTGCAGTGGCAGATTAACAGTAAAGCTCCTCTACTCCATCCATGATTTCCAAATTACTAGTAATGTTTAAAAAAAACAGAACTACTGTGATAGATACATCTTGGAAACTTTTTTCATTGGTAGGATCCGCTGATGTATGAGGTTTTGACCAACTGAGAAATCAATTTCCTTTCCTGCTGCTGACCATTTGTTCACAAGGGCAGATATTTCACCATTATTGCCCTAATGTAACTCGAGAGAATTACAGCACAGATTATTGTAGTATGCCATCAGAAATGTTCTGATTGTGTCCCTGTACTGAGAGGAAGGCAGGATATAAATAAACAGAATAAATAAATATTCACCATTACAGTGTCATACTGAAGATCAAGCACACAAAATTGGGCAAACCACAAGACTGCACATTCTGCTTCAAGTATCACTAGTTTGTTATCAATGCATGCAGCAGCTACTATGTCCAGAGGGTCATGAAAACCCTCACATCTCACATTCTAGGAACCAAACAGGTGTGCTTCATGCTCTAGCTAGATACATTAAGTCAGGGGTAGGCAAACTTTTTGAGCCGGGGGCCGGGTCACTGTCCCTCAGACTATTAGGAGGGCCGAAGTAAATAAATAAAGAAATTTTAAAACTTAAATAAATGAATAATAATTCCTACATACCCACCTTGGCCAAGTCACACACTCTCAGCCTCAGAAGAAGGCTATGTCAAACCCTCTCTGAAGAAATTTTGCCAAGAAAAAGCAAATCAGCATCAACACAACAATTAATAGAAATTTTGCCAAGAAAACCGCAATAATAATAATAATCATTATCATTATCATCAACAATTAAAAATGCTACCTTAAATGAAACAAGCGCAGGGGTGGCATGAGTGAAGCCCGTGTCTGAGGCTGGAGTCTGGAGGAGGGGGAGGGCGGAGGAAGAGGCAGATTGTGGAGGAGGAAGAGACAGAGGGAGGAGCAGGGCGGAGGAAGAGGCGGAGGAGGAGGGCGGAGAAAAAGGCAGAGGGCGGAGGAGGCGTGTGCAAGCTCCGTGACAGGAAAGGTTGCATGCATCTCCAGCAGCCATTTTGGAACACAAACTGGCAGCCGGAGATGCACGCACGAGAAAGGCAGCGGTGGTGGCAGGACCGGCCACGGGCTGGTTACAAGGCTTCGACGGGATGGGTTCGGCCCACGGGCCGCAGTTTGCCGACCCCTGCATTAAGTAGTCCCACATTATGCCATTTTAACATTTATATTAATTGTTTTGTTTATTACTGGGAACAAAAACTTTTGTTCTTACTATGCATATGTGTATACAGTACACATAACTGCAATTATAATTTAGTTTCTTAACCAAGAATCAATATTAAACACAAATTCGTCTTGTTGCCCGATACCACCTAATACAGGAGTAGGCAACCTTTTTGAGCCGGGTGCCGGGTTGCTGTCCCTCAGACAATTGGGAGGGCCGAAGCACCACAAATAAATAAATAAATATTTTTTTTTAAAAAAATGTGCATACACGCTCTCTCAACCTCAGAAAAGCCATGGCAAAAACCCTGTGGAGATTTTGCCAAGAAAACCCCAAGAACAAATAATAACAACAATAATCAATATCATCACGGCGGGCGGCAGCAGCGGCAGGACCGGTCTGGGGCTGGTCCAAAGGCCTCGGGAGAGCCCATCCGGCCCCCAGGCCTTAGATTGCCTATCCCTGACCTAATAGGTTGCATTCTGTACTAGCTATAGTGGCAGTATAAACATCACCATTAATTACTTTAAACTTATAGCAATAAGACTCTTCCACTGTTAGTGTAGTATTTACTCATAAATAAGATTAAAAAGTGTTTATTTTTAGATATTTCAAAAAATGTACAGATGACCCTTCATAAAAAAACACAAAACCCCCCACAATATTCATGCCATAAATTTGGGAATGGAGTAAAATTGTTTTAAGAAACTGTCTCTGATCCTCATAATCAGTTCGTTCTACAGCAAATGCAGCATCTAACTGTTTCACTATAAACAGAGAGAAAGGAATTGAAATCTAAAGCCATGCAAAGGCTTTAGGCAGTTTTCTGTTTGACAGCAAAGGTTGAGGCTGGTCTCAGAAGTCCTGTTGAATGTTTTCTTTGTTCGCCTCCCCATGTTGCTGCTTAATTTGAGAAATTTCATTTTCCAGCTGTACAATAGTTCGTTCGATCTCATAATTTTTACTGACAAGAGACACCCAACTGGAAAGGGAAAAAAACAAAACAGAAAAGTCCTTGTAAACATCTGATTTACATTGGCATTAACAACCAATCTACCCACCCACTAGCTGTACGAAAGACAGGATCCATAATTCAATAGTGTGGACAGGTTTAAAGGAGTATCAAAAGCTAGTATAAAGGATACTAAAGATTCTGAAGAGGGAGGGAGGAAAACACATAGAAGGCTTGGGAAAGGGGTAATACGTTGCAAAAACCAAGGCAAATATTTAACATGTATATATATGAATGTGCACAGAAAGGAATGAACAATGAGAAGGAAACAGGATGGACAGGTGATAGCTTCAAGACTATCACTGAGCCAATGAAAAACAGAAGTGGAAAGTTTTGCAGAGCAGGTGTCTTAATCTTGTTCTTCATGTACTGTCATGCTAAGGACCCATGCATCTTTGAGCTTTTCTGCAGATGCCTGCCCTGTTTCTCACTAAGTTTTTTTAATGTAAACTGGACACTCATGATGTAGATTAGAAATAAGAGGTTTAGTACTAGACTATACAGATCAGGACAGACCAGTATATAACCTAATATTTCTCATTAGGCCATTGGACATAATTTCATATGTGTATGATGCCTATCAACTGTTTGGGATCAGATGTTCTTCATTATGCACTCCAATGCGTCAGCTCAAACTAACTTAACTCCATGTGGTTACTATAGAAAGAATAATACAGGAAGTTTGTTGTTTTTTAAACAATATTTTCCTAGTTTAAGAATTTCCACACATTAACTCATGATAGAATTTTAAAAAATATTTCTTGAGTGTTATTTTTGCAATCTGCAGAAATGGCACTGCATTACTGAAAAATGTAAGTTTTCTATAACACACATAAGGATCAGTTCTGTCTTCAATCCTATTTCCACAGTTGGAATCATATCACAGAACAGAGCACACCTGTTAAAAAAAAAAAGTCTTGCTGCATCTAATGTAACACAGCCACTCTTATTGATGAGGTTCTAAAGACAGAATAAATGCGCAGTATTAAGTTCTATATACTCACGTGGATTCCATCTCCCGAAGTTTAGCACCTGCAGTGAGCTGCATATTCTTCCGCTGCCAGTTAAGGTCCTGAATGTGTTTTCTGGAAGAAAAAATGAAACACAATGAAGAATCAAACATAGCAGATGTAGGGAGCCAAATGTCTGGCAGGTTGTCCCATTTCCATTTTGCCTTGACTAATCCTCATACCCCAAACCATGTTGAGGACAAGTATATTTTGTTAATTACTGGGCAAACTACAAAAGTTTGATTTAATCAGATAAAAAATGAAATGCTTATATTTGGTAGGTAGAATATAAGCCAGGGTTGGGGAGCTTCTAAGCCAGTAGAAGGCCAAAATCTGACTTGCACCTCGTAACAAGTGAGAGCATTTACAAACAGGTTAGCACATGTCACAATAAACCAGGGATGAAAATTGTAGTTCAGCAACTTCTGGAGAGTTGCACAATTCCTACTCTTGCAATAAACCCACATCTCCCATGATCAGAAAATGCAGCACCCAAATAAAGGTAAACTGTTAAAACTAAAATACTTACTTTATACACTTATATAAATATATATATATGCAAAACTCAAGATGCACAGACTTTACTAGAATGCAGATTCCGGTCTTTCAATTCTTTCAATTCAAACAGAAAAGGGATGGACTTACCTCAAACTCTGTAGCTCTTTTTGTGCCTGCTCAATCATATGAACTAAATGCCTGCCAAAGAAAGTGTGGATTTTTTATTTAAAAAAACTATTCAGATATTACAAAGAAGTAAAGAAAGGTACTGATATAGATTCTCTCTTATAGAGAGCCTTGCTAGTCAAGCAAAGTCAGGCTTTGGGCTTAATTTTCCTGTTTAACTGAATTGTATTTCTCTTTGTACCACAAAATAAATGGCAGAATCCATTACTAATCTTAGAGATGCAAGTTTCTAGTTAAATTTTGCCATCCATTAATTTGCAATAATAATGTTCCTTTAACATAAAGTCAAATTTACAAACCATTTTGTCCAGGTGAAAGACAATGTTTTAGTGGGAAATAACATTTATGTAATTCCTCCCCCCCCCCCCCCCCCCGGGGTATCTGTTCTCGCAAGTGTTTGCTGAATCTTCCCAGACTAAAAATATTCAAAACATGAATAAAACAAATTTTCCGCTTTTAAAATAGAGTACCACAGAGCAATAGCATGCTTCTCCTTTACTTGTAGATATGGGCCTCTCACAAACAAGTTTAGTAACAAAAATATGCCATACATTCCATTATATAGCCAAGACAGATAAAACTCCCTATGAAATGGCCTCCTAAAATGGTTGATCATTTGTCACGCTGGGAACACTTTATGATAAAATACTAATACTAATAACAACAATACAGGGATGTAGAAAAGACAACTACAACATCTAAAACTGGAAACAATTATACAGCATTCTTCACCATTGGCTATCCTAGATACAGCTGCAGACAGCTGCAGTACACTTGCCTTCCAAATCTTTCAAGAAATGATTGGAGACCATAAAAGCTTACTCATTATATACTTTCCACGCATTGCAGCCATACTGAGACATCAACTCCAAATTCTCAATTCGGACAGCCTGGTGCTCCAGCTGAGCCATGGAGTTATTAACACATTCTTGCCATGCTGTGATGTCATTTTTCTGCCCAGAAGAGGGTGCAGGCAGCTCATACCTGAAGTGAAAACAAAAACAACTGCCCTTAAACAAGAACACTGGTGACTGGAAGTTTAACATATTTACTGCACTAACCCCAATCATGACTCATTTTTATAAGCAAAAATTATTAATGTTGTTAGTTTTGCCCAATGCTGTAAGAGCTAAGTATTATTTAAAATAATTGGAGATTGCAGTAACAGGCATACATATTCCTAATTGCACAATTATCACCCAGTCTGCTATCTTCAACATTATTATCCTTACGTAGATGTAAAATCTTCCCAAAGGCATAACCCCCCCCCCTACAAATTTAGTCTTATTTCAGTAGAGTAGACTGCCATCATGAGGTCATAACTGGAATGTTGCTTTTTAATACTTCTCAGGGGCTATATACTGGAACTTGGATCTTTCAGCATGTTGCCGTATCATGGATGGTGCAATATACTTCGAAAGAACTCTGCACTTACCTCTTCATACTCAGCAGTTCTATGGGTTGCCGGGCTGCAAGACGTTCAAACTCATTCCTCATTATTTCAGTCTATGAATCAAATGTACAGGGAATTAGTTGTGGCCATGAAGATATTGGATAGAAAATTCTAATTATGACCGCTTACAAGCAAAATCTTAGAGCACCCATTTCCCCAAACATCTGCTAGCAAAGGTGCAAATTCTAGAACTGATGAAGACCTCAGTCCTGCACCCAAAAAGGTTTGCTTTAGAATGGCTTTCCCTTCAAGGAACCCATATTTTTCTTATAGCTATTTTACCTTTTATTCTGGTATGCTTCCTTACTGGAAGGTAAATCTAATTGTTCTCACTTTTTTGCCCTCCAGTATGGTGTTACTGCAGATAAAGCCTAAAAATATTGCATCACCCTCTACAGAGCCTTATCTGACTGTTCAAAGACACTCCTTGCCCGTTTTAAGACTGTACCCAAGCAGACACCATGACTTCAGTATCAAGCCATTTCCACCCCTACCCTAACTTCCACAACCCACTCCCAATCTTCCTTTTGTAATATCTTGCCTGATTAAGAGATGTGAAGTTCTTGAAAGCTTGTACATGTCTGTACCCCTTTGTTGATCAAATTACAGTACTATAATAATATAGAGTTTAGAATTTTCTTGGCTACCTTCATTTATTTTTAACATGGACAAAAGCGACCCATACTTTGACATATGAAGCACTTGAAATGGGGAAATTTTACTGCCTTTCTGTACTGTAATTCATCCAGTGCTTAACTAAGGTCTGATGCATTTACCTACTCCCAGTAGAGGTTGACTGGAAGGAGGTAAGGACACAGAGGAAAACCAGAGGGGAGCTCCCTCTGTAAGTAGTGCACTCTACACAGTTATTTTTATTTCATGTGGCATGGTAGTATAAACTGGGACAATGCAACAATTGCTATGTTCTAGAACAGGGGTAGGCAACCTTTTCCCTTTAAGGGCCTAGGGACTTCAGCTCCCAGAATCCCAGGAGCTATTGGCCAACATGAGACTATTGGCCAACATGGCTGAGGCTTCTGGGAGCTGAAGTCCCTCGGCCCTTAAAGAGGAAAGGTTGCCTACCCCTGTTCTAGAACTTAAAATGAAGAATTACAACTTTCCAGCAAGTTCCCCATTTAGCTATCTGCCTGGCAGAGACTCATACCACCAAATAATTCCAAAGTGTTATAGCACAAGTTCTTCAGGCCACAATTCTATGTACTTTTCTGAAAATTAACCACATTAAATAGAGTGGAACTTCTATCTGAGCAAACATGTATAGGTTTGAACTGTTATCTTGACTTAACAAAGTTTTGTAAACTAAAAGCCAAATTCATCAGCTGCATGGCACTTGTTATCCCAAACTAAATCTTGTGATCCCAATCTACAAAAGCAATATTGCAATTTACAATAAATATTTCAAGATGACACAACACTCTTTTGGGATAGGGACTGCCCTAACACAACACATTGTTCTGAAAACTCTGAGAATACTTAAGTTCTATCTACTGCAATTCAACTAATTAAACTCTTGACACCATCTAGCTCATCACCAACAAAACAGACACTATCTCAACTCTTTGCTAGAAGAGCTACATTCATGCTCAGGCCCCAGAATGGACACCAGACACTGATTCCATTTCTACATGTATCTTAGTCCTTTTTGTTACTAAGGTCCAAAACATAACCCAGAAATAATCCAGTTTGACTTTAACTGCCCTGGGGATTTAGTGCTAGGGGATCCTGGGAATTGTAGTTTATCGTGGCACCAGAGCTCTCTTATAGAGAAGGCTAAATGTCTCACAAAACTACAGTTCCCAAAATTCCCTAGCACTGAGCCAAGGAAGTTAAAGATGTCTCAAACTTGATTATTTCTGCAGTGTGTTTTGGGCCTAAGTGTGACATCACTTTCCATAAACCACTTCTGACATCTATAGTACCTGGTTGTGAGGTTTTTCCTACATTTCATGGCACCTTGTCCTCCTTTGTGGATGTGCAGGGTGGCCCACAAAGTGCTCCTTTCCCAGGAACTGTCCTACATTTCAACCAGGGCTGGGGAATAGTGGTGATTTTAATTTCAACTTCCTGTCCAGGAGGAATTCCAAAACGTCCTCCATTTTGAGCAGGAATTTACACTTTATAGGACAATTTTTAGCTCAGGGTGACCAAAGGCCCTCCTTTTCCAGGATATACCCTCAATCTCTGCCTGTCCAGGAGGAATTCCAAAATATCCTACATTTTGAGTATAACCAAGAAACATGAATTTACATGTATAGTAGTGCTTTTGGCTTTTTTTTTTTTTTTTTGGACCTGCCTGCCATTTCAGCCTCCTCTCCAGGAGGAATTCCACAATGTCCTCCATTTTGAGTAGGATAAAGCAGGAGGAATTTACATTTATAGGAACCCCTTTAGCTTTTATTTGGCTATGTCCTCCATTTCAACCTCTTGTGTAGAAGAAATCCCAAAAGATCTTCCATTTTGAGCAGAACTAAGAAGTATGAATTCATATTTATAGGAGTGCTTTTAGCCTTTTATTTGGACAGGCTCTCCATCTCAGCCTCCTCTCCAGGAGGAATTCCAAAACGTCCTCCATTTTGAGCAGGACGAAGAAGCATGGAGTGTGTTGAGCTTTTTATGTGGCCGCGTCCTCCATTTTGCGGGGCCCGCTCCTCCTTCCCTGCGCAGACCCGGCCCCCCGCTCACCTCGAAGGCGCTGTAGTCCGGCGCCGGAAGGTAGCTGAGGTAGTTCTTGGTGGGCCGGTACCGCCGCGTCTCCTCCTCCACCAGCGCCGCCGCCTGAAACCCACACAAACGAGGTCAGCTCCCCCGGAGGACCCGGCTCCACAGCCGCCATGAGCCCCGGCCTCGCCCCAACTCACCGCCTCCCGGACTCCCGGCGCCTCATAGCCTTGGTCGAAGTAGGGCAGCGCGTCGACGGCCACCTCGCCCGCCACTAGGCCCGGGCCGGACATCTCGGCACCTCCTAAACGCCGAGGCTGTAACCAAAATTGAACAACGCCTGCGCGGGCCTAGTCGGCCCTCTTCACTGCGCCTGCGCGAACTCACTGCTCCCTCTACAGGCCACGAGTCGCAAATGACTTGAAGGCAGTGAGTGTCGCAGTACACTCTTAAAAGGCTGCTGCCTTGGAGTGGGCCTTGGCCCTATGGATGAGACACCTCCAGGCCCCCTGTCCTCTACTGCTCTGCCCAGCTCCTGCAAACTCTTAGTCATGGTCTCTTTAATAAAGTCCATCCATATAGCATGTGGCCTTCCTCTCTTTCTACTTTCCTAACATTATTGTCTTTTCCAACCATACATGTCTTCTATGCTCTGCTCTGGCTGCCTCCTGTTGCATTTTGGGACTTGTAGTTTAGGAAAGGACATTTAGACTGTTCAGCCAGAGAGCTCTTAGATCTCACTGAACTACAAACCCCAGAATGCAACAGGAAGCAGTCAGAGCAGTTAAAGCAGAATAGCAGAGTTTTAAGAGTGTAGTGCAATAATCTACTATCAGGAGATTACCTCACTAGAGATTATTTATGGATTTTATTAATATGTTCTCTATATCTAGGTCCTCCAGCGCAACTCTATGGTCAACTTTAACCAAAAGTTGCACTGAAGGACTAGAGATTGCTAGAAAGAATGCTCCACTAAGCATTTGTAGCTCTTCCAACGCAATTCTATGGTCACTGTCTGGCAGATGTTGACCACAGAGTTGCACTGGAGACCCTAGAGATTCCTAGAGAGGTGTTCTCTCAGGTAAAAACAGAAGTATTTTTGTTATTTGCGGTTTTTCCACATTCACAGGGGTCCTTCGCCCCAACTCCAGCGAATGCGGAGGGATGAGTGTACATCTTATAGCATTGCTATCCCACTTTTACTGTTCTGGCAGCCTCCTGTGGCATTCTGGGATTTGCAGTTTAAGGAGAGGCATTGAGAATTCTCAGCTTAGGCCTCACTGAACTACAAATCCCAGAATGCCACAGGAGGCAGCC
>CM034706.1:227187427-227205703 GCA_020142125.1 Phrynosoma platyrhinos
GCTGTGGAACGGATTAATTTCGTAAGTAGAGGTACCACTGTATTCCTAATCTCTCCCCAGCACAAGCAGCACTTTTCAGATACAGACAGTTTACCTGTAATCACGTGGACACCAGATCCATTTTTCTACAAAACTAAGAGGCCAATTTGGTTGTATTGCAGAGAAAGATTAACCCAGTATATCAGCACTCTGCACATCAAAGCTTCAAAGTATCCCTCTTCTTGGGGCAATTTTTACCCATTCCAAGGCTGAGCATCAGCCTTGGAATGTAGTACAGCTGCATCTATTTGTTATATGTAAACATACAGTAATGCTCCACTGGAGAACAGATCCACAGAAGCAACTGGAATACTTCAGTAAGAACAATGCTGTGCATCATATTTGACTAAATATGTGGCATAGGTATTTGCCATTTTAAAACAGTTACTTCAATGGTGTGCAGATCACTGAAGCCAAGATCAGAAGGAAGGGGTGCATTGTAATGGTAGCTACCAAAAGGAATCAATATTTCTTAAAAGCAAGCAATATTAGGCATATGTTTAAATAAGAAAATATTTGTAATGAATGTTGTAACAAATGTTCAGCTATGGTAAATGAGTGGTATGATGCATCCAGGAAGAAGTATTTCTAATTCATTCAGATTTCACAGCAAAATGCAGTTATAATAAACTCACTCAATTTTTTCTTAATGTTTTCACATTAAACTAAATCACCTCATTTTAGTTCTGCATTAAAAAAAAAGATGTTCCTTCCCTTTTGGGAACAAACTGTATTTTCCTGACAAAGTAAAAACCACTATTGTGTGAGGTATATCCCCTGATGCAATAGAGATGATCTTGTAAAAAGTAAAAAATCGTATATTCAAAACAGGTAACAAAGGCCAAGTCTCACATTATAAAAAGGAGAACAAACAAGGGGATGTTCTTATTTTGTTTTCTGTATCTACAAAATATATAGCTTTGTAACACATAACTAAAATAGTTACCAAGACAGTTGATGGGACAACTTAGGCCAATATCAGAGTGAACTTTACAGGATTGCTTTACAGATAAGGATGGATGAACATCAACAAGTTTGCCTTTCCAGTTTTAGGGAATATTTTCTTGTGCAAAGAATCTCTGTACTGCTGTATGACAGTTGCTGAAACCTTTTCTTCTTTCTAGGCACATTCTTCTTTTTAAAAGGTATCAACTTAGCTCGTGAATTGCTTTATGTGTGTGTTTTTTTAAAAAAAAAACAACTCTTGAACAGTGGCTGAAGTGAGAAAGTTTGTAGGCCAAGCAGCATAAACAAGGATTGAGTTCACACAGTTAACCAAGTTCCTCTTTTCAGACCAGTTCTACAACTGGAAACCCAGTTTCTCCCAGTAATACTCCAGTAAGACCAGCCAAAGTACAGAACAGTAATTCCACTCAGATTTGGTGCACTTTGTTTTCCATTCTCTTGAAGCTAATCTTGTGCTGAATCCCAGAAATCTGATCTGACACCACAATGACAGGCAATGAAATGCCACCTTGTCATGGCTGACTGAAAACCACACTTAGCAGCTATTGGCTTCTTACTTCTTTTGCAGAAACTTCATTTTATTACCTAAAAATATATAAAAGAAAGGTTTACTGTATAAGGTCTCAAGTCTCAAAACAAAATATATTCACTTGTGATTTCATCACCGATGTGCTGCAAATTACTGTATTTCAAACAGTTCAAACAAGGCCTCTAATAATAATAATTTTAAAAAACCTCAACTAGTAAGCAGTGGAATGTGTTATCCTGGGAAAGGGCCTGGCTGGTTGGCTGGAATGCTCCACACTGCAATATTGTGTTACAGGCCTACTTATTCCCTCGAATAGCAAACCCAAGTAGTTGCTTCCTACACCAAAGTACCAAACTAGGGTTCCTGAGAAACAAAATTCAATATGAGGGATTGCAGCCAAAGCATGATATTTGCAAAGTACAAAACAACAACAGAATGTCCTTAAAGCTCAATAGGGATTGAACATTCACAGTAACACCAAGGAACCACAGAATGCTGGGTATCAACTGGAAAAGAAAACTAGAGGGCAAGTGGAGGATTCATTGCAACAGTTTGCAGATGCTAAAAGTTAGGTGTTGTGCCATCCTATGCATGCTTACTAGAAAAAAAGTCCCATGATTTCATGGGGATTTACCTCCATATTAAGTGCATCGGGCCACAGACTTTGTTATTTGGTGGTATAAAAGGGTATAAGTATAAAGTACTCTTCAAGAAATCAGAGGTTGAAAGGGGAAAGAGATGAGTCCTGAAAAACTCTATACAGTTACACCGGTGAGTCTTTGTGAACGTATAGTTGAGAACTGAATAGTACGTATTTCTAGGACATGACTTTCCCTATGCATTCTAGTTTGAAATGGTCTTTCCTGGGTCTAAAAAAATGGTTTTTTCTGGGCCTAAAGAAGTGGGAAAGGGGTGAATATGGAAAAATTGTGCCCCTACATGCTCCCAGAGGGTGCAGGACGACACTTTGAGTAAAAATAATAATAATAAAATTAAAAATTAAACATCCATAGGGAAGAGGATAGTGCATCAGGGTGTGTTTGTCCTTATGTATGTGGCTCCTCGACCCTGGGTAGTTTTCACCTTGTGCTAGAACTTAGAGGGGAACATACATTGGCATTAAAGAGACAGCCTTGCAAAGGAAGCTCATTGAACTAATCCATTCAAGTCATATGAAGAAGATTTTGATTAAACATTAGAAATAACTTCCTAACAGCAAGAGCTGTTCAATTGTGGAAAGGTCTCAGGTATGCTTTTACTGCGGATTCCTGAACAAGCAAGAGCCTTTGTAGTCCTTTCCAACTCAAAACAAGTTGTTCAGTTGCCAGTCACACCACAGCCTGACAATGTTTCTTGAGTTGATTGTTGTACAAACCACGAGTAGCTAAAACAGCCAAGAACAACACTTAGCATTATTTACCTAGACTACGAAGGATTTTGTTCATCCCACTTGGCTCAGATTCTGGAATAGTTTCCAAATATTCCAAGGCACGGACTTCAAACAAACCTAGAAATGAAAAGCATCACTTAGATGCATACTTATTTCAAGAACACAGTTTTTCTTTTTAAATGTAATCTGAATTCTGTTCACACACACACACGACTTCTGAAAATCAACAGTAAGAATCTCTGAATTATGCAGCATAAATTGTGCCAATTATACATATGCTTCAAGATACAAATGCCAGTTTTGTAACATACATACACATATATTTGTAACATACACACACCCCTATATAAAAGGACAAAGCTTATGGAAGCAGCCAAGCATCCTCAAATTCACGTTCTACATCAACTCTACAGTATCAGGTTGAATTTCTTCATTCTTTATCTTTGGGTCTTCCCCAGCTGTTGGTAGAAAAGTTGATGAGACAGAACTAAGAAATACCTCACCACTGCATCAGTTCTCTGTGTTGTATGTCTCCCTGTTGTGCATCTCCCTAATCTAATCCAGAGAGTTGGGGGACTCTCCAGATCAGACCTGGGAGAGGGGCATGGAGGAGAAGGGAGCAGGGGAAATGGAAACCCTGTTCATTGCATGGTAGTTCTCTCGTGTAATGCTTCACTTCTGGTATTGCCAAGAGTGAACACAAAGGACTTCCTTGCGTCATTCTGACAAGTATTTACCTGAGATTTTTAAAACAATAAAAATAAAATCAATCTTTTCTCTTGAAAGCATTTTAATGTGCATATACATTAATTTAAACTTTAAAGACAGATTATCTACAATAACTGTTTGAAACAAAAGTCTGTTGACATTTACTGTATGGCTAACGACATCTTTGTGGCTGAAGAGGGGGGTATAAATACTCCAAATAAATAAATTTTAAAAGAAAATGGGGCAGCCCAGGCACCACAAAGAAACTAATAAACTACTCAGTCACTCTATTTTTTTCCCCAACACACGTTCTTGAACAACTACTTTTGGTTGTGGTAGCAATGAACTACTAAAGTTTCTAGACCTGTTGTCAGGAGTCTATATGGGCTCCCAAAAAAATGGACTAAAGGCAGCAGCACCTTCCAGATCTCAGAAGGAGAACTGAGGATAGTCAGCAAGTGCAAAAGTAGCTTTGGTTTTATACGATATTTAATTTGCCACAAAGTAGGATAAAAGGTTGAGTTTGGCAAGTCTCACCTTTAACCCCACTCTTCCGGAGCTCTCTGTCCTGTATGAAACCAGCAAACATTTGTGTTTCCATAAAGATTTCAAGGAAATGGCGCACATTGCGGGAGGTGTGGGATTTCCGGAAGGGTTCTCGCTGGAATACCCGTTCTCCTTTCTCAGTGACATGCATGTGCAAGGAGTAGTGCCCAACAATCTCAACGAAGAAGCGGACGAAGGCCTCAGATACTAGAGAATCCAGAGTCACATCACCTATCATAAGACAATAGAAAGGAGTCACATCTCCCTTCTGGAGTGACAGCTACTTCTTCTCCATTAACTATGCAAAACCCACTGAACCCACTGTCTGGATCAGAGTCTACAAGTCTGGACTACTGAAACAGAGATAATGAATCTTGATTAATAGCTTAGCATGTCTTCAGTTATAGCTGATAAAATAATTACACCTTAACACCAAATAATAATAATAATAATAATAATAATAATAATAATAATAATAATTTATATCCCGCCCCTCTGCAGAGCAATCGGGGCGGCTTACAACGTTACAATTTCCATACAGATATATTAAACAGAACATAAAATTCCGAATCCCACCCATCCTTTAAGAAGTAAGGGTTCTTCTTATTCTAGGCCAGATAGTGCTGGGCCTAGCGTCTCTCCCCCAGATGACATCAGATGGTAATGGAGGGAGGGTTCTTCTTCTTATTCTAGGCCCAATGGTGCTGGGCTTAGTGTCTCTCCTCCAGATTACATCGGATGGTAATAAAGGGCAGATACACCAACATACACTGGATCTTCAGCAGGAGAAAGAGATGTATAGGAACACAGGAAACTAGTTCTCTTTTGTAAAGCAACACTATACATTTCCAATATGTTATATGGTTAACCTTTTTTGAGCCACTGCTTTCCCCCAGAGAGCTTGCCCCAATTCACTGTGGAGAAATCAAGTTCTTTTCTGTCACTTCTCTTCTGAAAATCACTTCTTTTCTATACACCTATACACCCATGTCACCCCACAGTGGATCAGCCTATGGTTTCCCAGGCGTATGCTTGCTGAAGAATGCCTAACTCATCTTTATGTGGCACCTATTTGTTCTCCACATGAAACTTTAGGAAACTAATAGGGGTTGCAGACTGCCAGAAATAGTGCAAATTGAGTCCACTTTTAGGGTTAGGGTTAGGGTTAGGGAATCATGGGAACTGTATTTTATTGTGGCACCAGAGCTCTCTGACAGAGAAGGCTCAATATCTCAGAAAAAAACATTTCCCATGATTCCCTAGCACTAACCTAACCCTAAAAGTGGACTCAATTTGCACTATTTCTGGCAGTCTGCAACCCCCCTAAAATAAGACTGAAAATGACCAATGTAGGTATAAGTAGTTGGTTTTCCATTTGTCATTTGCCTTGCCCATAAGAGAAAAGGGCACCTGTTTTTTTTCAGTGGTATTTCTGATCTACTCTATCTGTGCAAAACTAGGAGCCTGGGACATGGTCTTTAAAAAGATATATCCCATGAAATATGATAATGAAAAATTATCATCACCATCACCATTAGGGCTCTCTCATTTTAAGCAATTTTGAGCCTAATGCAAAGGTCCATATCCCTCATTATAAGAATTCTTGGGTTGACATTCAGGCCTTCAGTAGTTTAGGTACATAAAGTTAAGATTTCCAGCCATAATTTTCTAATCCAGTCACCTTGCATATAACTCCGCTCATGAAACAAGATTTCATTCCTTTCTTCCAAAATCTGTATGAGTGCAGCTTGGAGCTTGTGAGGTAGAATTTCATCCTCATCTGAAACCTTTAAAATACAAAAGGAAGAGAAGTGAACAATGATGATTAACTTAAACTGTGTTCAAAAATGGGATGAAATGTTGTAGCAATTAATTTCAGCAATTACCACATGGTATACAGTAGCTCCCCTTATCCATGGGTTATACATTCCAAGACTCCCTGTGGATATCTGAAACTGCAGACAGTATCAAACCCTATACCCAGAGCCATTTCTGGATTACTTGTCAGAGTGAGTTTAATTTGAATAAATTCAGTCACCCTCATTATCTCTCCCATTGTTTGGGCTGTGCTTGCTTCCGAGTAGGTCTCCTCATCTTTACTTCCTTGTGGACTTTGTGGCTGTGGGTTTTGGTATTTCAGTAACTTTGAAAAGCCCACAGTCTGGCTCAATCAGTACACTGGAGATCTCAGTCCCTTTTAGAAGGGGAGCTGTGTAATAAGACTTGAAAGGCCAAGCCTGGGAAGCCTTCCTTGTGAATGCACTGGGAGAAAAGCAGCAGTAGTGGCTAGTGGAGGGATTTTACCCACCACATTCAAATGAAGAGGCTGCTTGTGGTCTCTGCACCTTCACTTTAAACCTAGTGTTTCCCTGATGCTGAAAAAAAATATTTTTGAAGCAGCAAAACGTCAGTGAATTGTTTATTCCAAAGGGGAGGCATTTTGTTTGTTCCCACTGTAAATGGTTTTACAGTTGCTCTTACAACTGTTATGACAAATGCCATTGATTTTTAAAAGCACTTCCAGCCTAATTCAATTTAAATTGAATTCCAATTCAGAGGTTGATTACCAAGCAAAGGAAAGACTGAAACCACAGAAAGTAAAACTGCAGATGAGGGAGGACTACTGTAATTTCTACATGTACTGCAATTGTGCATGTCTTGTGTTCATAAAAAATGAAAAAGTGTGAAACAAATTAAAACCAGTGTACTCTTCCACAGAACACGTTGCCAGTATTTTTTAAAACTGCAGAAGCTGACACAACTACAGCAGATATTGACTTCCATATGTGAAAATACAAAGCTAAGCTAAATTTAAAAAAACTAAGCGCTGGTGAAGCCCATAGGTCCACAACTCAAGACCAGTTCTTCTAATACTCAAGAGCTAGTGTTGGCTCCTCATGAAGATCAGAATAATGAGGGGATCACATGATTTATGTCCCTCTTGAGGACACTTATAACTTTTATGAGGTTTCTTAAGACTGAAGAGGACAACTCTACCCACCACATGGACATACTGTAGACCAGCGAACTGCTTCCAGTTCTGTTTCATGAATTCGTGTTTCCGTAACCTGTAATGATCACTCATCCCTATGCTATCCCATATCATACATACCTCTTTATGTTGCCAACTCTTTCTCCATATACATCTTGCTCAAATCTCAGTTCCCCCATAAAATCTTTGGCCTAATCCCTTCATATTCATCCTAAACTTAAATAAAAACTAAATCACAGTACCTGTTTTGGTTCTGTCTGTCTGTCTTTTACTCCCCCCTCCCTATACTTCAGACACTGCCTATATTTAGAATGTAAATTCCCCAAGGCACAGACCTGACTTGGGCTTGTGTTGCTCTATAAAAATGCCATATACACTGATAGAGACAGTTCTCAGGGTTTTGTTTTGCTTTGTTTTATTGTACTTTCAGCTTGAGAAACTCTTTTTACTCTTTTCTCTGCTCCCAGGAAACCCAATGGTTGTTCAAAAGGAGACCCCCCCCCCAAAAAAAAGCCCTACTGTGAGAGTCTGCAGACCCTACCTTGCCATTACGTGTTAGGATAGCATGCACACTATGACACTGCAAGTCACAGTCAACTTCTTTCTGTCCCTTCCCCTTGTCTGTATTTTTTTAAAAATGTCCTGGCAAGAGAAGGGGCTTGGAGGTTTTGAAGCATTGTACTGATTTTATGCCTTTTTGCCTGGGCAAACTAAGATTTTCCCACAATATGGTATTTGGTACATTCACTGATGGCTGCATAAAAACAGCAACTATTTCGTACATGTAGGGAAGGATCAGTGGATCAATGCTAGCATACTTGTTTAGCATGCAGAATATCCCAGGTCCAAATCCTTGTCATCTCCAAGTAGAAAGTGAAGGAACACTCTGAAAGAGCCACTATCAGTCAGATTTGATAGTCCTGGGCTAGATAGACCAAATGTCTGATTCAGTATAAGACCACTTTCTATGTTCCTCTCTTGAAGCAATAAATACTAGTTACTATAATAGGAAACAAATTTCCAAACAGGCCCAAGGCTAAAAGGTAACTCTGAGTTTGGAGCATGTGCTAAAACCACAAAGATCAACAAATCCACTTACTTCTGCTTTATGAAATGTTACCCTGAACAATTTGTTAATCTTTGCTTGTTTTGCCTGTGAGAGCAGGACCTTCAGTCAGTTAAGGGACAAGAGAAACCAGCAGAGATTGACTTAATGAGAAGTTATTTTAAAACTGGTTGTCTGCAGGAAGCTCTGACTGTCTAGACAATGAAGAAAAAAGCCTCATGGAGTGGGAATGCAGAAACAGAGAAGGAGAGACACAGTAGAGGGAAGAGCTTTCTAAGAGCCAAACTATATGCTACACTGCATGTGTTTTAGACATGTTTATATTTTTGTTTGTAAATAGCAGCGGGGGAGGGGAGAGTTGTACCAATTAGGACTGGTAGCATTAAAAGATAGGATTAAAACCTTTACATTCCAAAATTATAGTGCCAATAACAGCTTCTCACACTAAGCAAATAATAATCACAGCTAGGGTTGGGGAAATTTTTCATCAGGATTATGACATGGAAAGAAAAGGTTAAAACACTCTACCTATGCCATAATTCTAGTAAGCTCTCCAGCAGCTGCTACTTAAAGTAAAATTTAAAAAATGTGGCCAAGTAATGCATATGACAGCATGGTTTTTTTCTGGGCACAGTGGTAAATCATACTTCAGTGTTGCCTAGAACAAACCTAGCTAAATCCTCAGGCTTGCACACTGTCCCACTCAACATAGCTATGAAAAACCATTTGAAAGCTTTCATTTCAAATTTACACCTACCTTGCAGTGTCCAAATCTGGACAAAATGTGACATAATCTGAACTATGGTTGGTAGAAACAAATCAACTTTAAACCATAATTTATGAATCTGGTTTGTTTCAGCTAACCACAGTTAAGAATAACTACAATTAAGAATAGCCACAGCTTCAGGTTTGAACAAGACATTAAACTGTGGTTTATCTAAAACAGAAGAAGCACCTGATCACCTCTCTGTGGTCATTTTTGGAGGAGACAACAGAGGGAGAGTGTCAACTGAGTTGTGCTGTTTATTCTTGAACAGAAGCCATGAATGAGTGTACTGTCCTAATGAAACCAATAAGTAATTAATTTCAGCAATGTTGGGAAATAGCATTTTCCCACACAAAACACCTGTGAACACCTAAAGCCAATCAAAGGTATACAAAATAAGGGCTCTCAGAGAACTACTGTCTAATTCAACCGCTGATTTCTAGCAGAAAAAAAACACTCTTCCAAGTCCTCGGAATTATAAATTGAAAGATAAACTATCTTTGATATAAATAAAAACTCAACATAACTCACAATATCCACATTCAGATGTACTGCCATTCTTTAAAGACTGTAAATGGGGATTGGATCACAGCCATACTACATTTGAAATTATATTTACATTTACATGGAAATACCCCATCCTTTCAAATTATTATTTACCATGGCTGGGAGCACCCCAACATGATACAGGTACTTATCTTCTTCCTCACTAAGGACAGTAATGTGTTTGTTTGTTTTTTACAGGAGGCACTTAAGTGAGGGAAACAGCACAGGCAAAAAGATCAACTCATACTCTCCCCTCAACACCTCAGTTCAGTTTGTTTTCCCTTCCTATATCTAAGCCCAAAGAAAAAGTAAATAGTTCTAATTATGGCTCTCTCCTAATATGTGCAAATGTGGCTCATAGTTTTCTTTCATATATTTATTGCCCTGCCTGAATGGCAACATTAAGGGAAAAAAGTGTTCCACTTGCCTACAAAGTAGCCAGTAGACAAGTTGTTTTATTTACCTGTTGCAAAAATTTATCATCACAGAGATCAACAATCAGTACCTAGGGGAAAAGGGAAAAACGCAGTTATTGTATGCAAACTGAAGTTCTTCAAGCACTCCTAACCTCCATACTGATTCTTATAGCCATTTTTCTCTATGTAGTTAAGTGCTGAACAGTAGTCTGACTGCATGAAACAGCTAAGTAGAGCTTAGAATGCTTGCTTTTATTGGACAATAACCAAACCTGGAATCCTCTAACCAGCAGAGCTTAAAAAAGTAACTTTCCCAGGTTCTGCAACTGACACAGAGGAGCTCAATCAATATCACAGTTTTTACTGATGGATGGCAATCAAAGATATGACAAGCTATACTGTTTTATAGCTTTGACTTCAGTTGTGGCCCTTTGGGAAGGAAACAAAGGATATACATGGAGGAATCACACCAATACTGACAAAAACAATACACTCGTCCCTCCACATTCACTGGGGTTAGGGACAGGGGACCCCAGTGAAAAACTGCAAATAACCAAAACACTATGTTTTTACCTGAGAGAACACCTCTCTAGGAATCTCTAGATCTTCCAGTGCAACTCTGTGGTCAACATGTGCCAGACATTGACCATAGAATTGCACTAGAGGAGCTACAAATGCCTACTGGAGTGTTCTCTCCGTGAATAATCAAATCCGCAAAAGTCAAAGCCACAGATACGGAGGGATGAGTGTATGTTCCAACTGAGGAAATTTAGGGAGAGGTCTACACATTAACACTTAGACTTTTCAAATTCTTAAAAAGTCCTGGTTAAGTTGTTGTATGGATGGGACCTTAGAAAAACAGCTGTGTCAGAAAAAAAAAAGAAACATCCAACAAATATATGATACCAATGTGTGAATGACAATTCACTGATAGGAGTAAAAAGTTGTTCATTAAAATGAATAGGTCATATAAATATCACCATAAACCCTCAGTCCCCTCCTCACTAATTCAGGACTGTTCTTCTTATCAATACCTCTTGCATTCAATTTCAAACTCTTTCCAGAACTCACCTCTTCTATAGGCAGATCCTGGAGCTGGGTTAAGGAGCAGGAGAGAATGCCAATAAGGAAAGGGGTAGGTGAGCAGACAATGTCTATCATAGATGTTGGAAGAACAGGAATATAGGTGTGTTGCCAGGTGAATGGGTAGAGTGTTGCAACCACAGCATGGCCACATTTGGACAAGGTGCTGTATGCAGAAAATATAACACAAGCACTTATTAGTGTATGCTGTAATGGAAAATATCTCTTGCCTAGTGAAAATCATTAATTCATTATACAGAATTAAGTAGTGGAACACGATTATTCATATTTTTGGTCAAAGGCTACTAGTATATCCCAGTTATAAAGATTTCTGAAATTCAGAGTAGCTGGTTAATATTACACAACTTACATTTTCTGAGGGCTGCATTTTTTTAAAATCTATATATGCACCAACAAGAAAAGGTGCAAGTTTTCATAGCACAAATGGTTCAAACCCAGGAAACAGAATCCTAACACAGGCCTGCAAAACTGTGTTGGCATTCAGTTGGTTAGTGCCCACTAGAGCAGATCATAAAACTTTTTAAAAAATGTATGCTGGTTTTATTCTAAATCCAAAAATGACCTCAGATTTGCTCCATCATATACAGTTTTTTTACAACTTGCTTTGACATTTCTGTGTTGTAATATGTGACTGAATGAAATGATCCAGCAAAGGATTTTTCTGCAGAGAGTAAGAAAGAGATTGAAGTCTTCTAATAGATTTTCAACACTTTAATTTGCTGATATGAAATACAAAAATCTGTTCAAAAGCACTAAAAGAAATTGCATTGAAACATCAGTGTCTGGATTTACTCAAAGCTAAGTAACAATTGAATTGATAAAAATATCAAATTTTGTGAAAGAATTCTATGTGCTATGATATTTATATTGGGTTTTTTTAATTCAGCACCCCAAAATACATTAAAAATAACTACAAAATTGAAAAAAAATTCATTGCAGGCCAGTGTCTCACCTTAAATTGTCAGCAACAAAAATCACTCTCCTTTCCAGCAGGAGGGAAGCACAGACTTGGATCAGATGAGAAACACTGAGACACTTAAAGAGACAATCAAAATCAACATGCTCCAACCGAGAGTCTAATGGGCGGCAAAGCTCTATCACCTGAAAGCAACGAGAAGCAAAGGAGTCACTGGACAGTGCTGAGATATTTTATTCTGGTTATTTTTCACAAGCCCCAAAAGTGATGGCAGATAATTGAGAGACTGGAACACAGTCCAGAGCCCTTCCCAAAGGAGAGATAAAGGGTGTCCGTTCAACTCAATGGATGAGAATTGATTTCACTATTGCTTACACTCTAGCAAAATCAGTCCAAGACGTTTTCCTGCCTGAAGCAGAGCAAAAAATGCCATCCCTCCTCCAACATTAAAACTCAAAACATTATGCTTAGACACCCACTTACTTTGGTACTGAAGCAGAAGAATCTTACAACAGCCTCTCCCTCTCTTTGTAACAATTAAATTAATATACATAAGAAATAATTTGCTGCTTTTTAATAAAAATCTTCTGCTCAAGACAACTGTCTCACTCTGAATAATTGTAGGAATGGCCCTGTATTCCAGGTAGTGAACTAAGCCTTCACTGTGATCAGTGAACATTATATGAGCCTTTGCTAGGATGCAAACAGTGAGTGGTTCCAGACAGGGGACTCCCAGCACCACTGATGAGGAGGCACTGGGAAGCTATTCACTCTTTTCATTCTCTATTAAAGGTTGTTGAGAACGACAAGGTTGTTGAGAACGACTGTAGGGGGCGGTGCTCATCTCCATTACTATGCCAGAGAGCCAGCATTGCCAAAGACAACTCTGTGATCATGTGGCCACCATGACTGCACAGAACATTGTTACTTTCCCACCCAACTGGTACCTATTTATCTACTTGCACTTTTACATGCTTTCAAACTACTAGGTTGGCAGAAGCTGAGACTAGTGATGGGAGCTCACCCCATCACACAGCACTTGGGCCTCGAACTGCTGACCTGCTGATCTTGCAATTGTCAGAGTCAGCATCTTAAATACTGAGTCACTGTCTCCCAGAAAAGAAAAAATGTGGAAGCAATATTTCAAAAACATAGGAAGGATTACAAGTGAAAGACATTTGTAAAACTCTATAAATGTTGCAAGAAGTTCACATGATAAAAGCCTGCCTGGAAGCACATATTATCTTTACCTCATTTCCAGCACCTGGAAGAAAGCTCTTCACAGTGATGGTGCGCCCAGGAGCGGGGAAAGGTGCCTCCATGACGCTACGCATGAAAGGGTGTACAAGGGCTGGGGACATCTCACGTCTCTTCTCCACCTCATCTAATATCTGTGTACGAAGGGTTTATTGTCACTGGATTGACTCAGCCATGGCACAAATCAACAACAGCACAGAGGACTGAAATTGGCCTTCCATACACTTCAGCCTATATCATTCTATGAGAGACATATGACATTATGTACAGCAGAAACAGAGCAACAGTATATTTAGCTTTTCTAAACAGATACCATTCTCTGTAGTCACATAACAATTATTTTTCCAGGTTATTTTATCTCAAAGTGGATCAGTTTTGTCTTCACCAGGTGATGGCCTGCCCCTTCCCTTGTGCATCCCCCAGTTCCATTTTCTCCATGTTCCTTTTCTGGCCCTTTTCTAGTTCATGTATACCATTTTTAGTTTGTTCTCAAGAGTTCTTGATAGGATTTGGCTATGTGCACTGCAGTTCCTATTTAAACTGTACAACTGTGTATTTACATGCAAAAACATCCCATTTCTTTTATCCTGCACACACAATTCATTTCTTTTCGAATTTGGATTTTTTCCCTTTTTTGGACTATATCCCCTTAAAGTAGCCAACATGGCTAGCTGCTGTCTCCTTTGGCCCAATTTTCCCCAGAGCACATGTTTATTTTCTGCTGGAATCATCTTCATTTTTCTAAATGGCTACTACTATGCTTTGAGTAATATAGGAGCATGATGAAATCTTGAAGCAGGAGGCACTCACCCTAGCACAGGTGTTCCTAACCTGTGGCCTACTGACACCTAGATGATGAATGGGTTTCAGAGAGTCTAAGAGCTGGCACAAGTTTTATTTTCATTTTCAGTTCCTGATATTTTGGAAAAACATATTTTAAGTGAATTTTACTGGGGAGGAATCTAAAACTCTCATGAGATTCTCAGTGGAGCCCACAACCCCTACAATATTAAGAATCATAGCCCTAGGGCAGTCCAATCCTTTACTCCTATGAAAAACTGTGCATACCACTGTTTATTTTCATAACATCCTATCTCACACTAAAACCCTCCCACAGGTACAACGAAGTATTTTAAAAGGCTTCAGTGTTTTAAAATTTCATATGATTGACCATACTGAGTATCATAAGAATGTAATAAAAACTAACAGTTTTTCCAAATATGAAGTACTGCCTGCTTGAAATCTTCCATTTGCTCATTGAACTTGTGGGATATAAAGACCAGCTGAACTGGTTCTAGAGGACAACTTACAAAAAGAAAGTGCTACCCTGTGACTACATCAGTGGTGTTTGGTGACTATCAAGTCAGTGAGGTGGTGAAGTTGCTCTTGGTTTTTGTCTAAATTTCAAAGAAGCTATCCAAGGTGCTGTAAAGTATGGACCAAAATCTAGAGAGGAATCACCACTCCACTAACGTGAAAACCACCAGCCACCACTGAACTATATTCTACATATCATACAAAGCAAAGTCTCCCTCTCAAAACAGGAACAGAATGGGTAAAGAAGATCCCACACAGACCCCTTTCAGGAATTACTAAAAGCCTTGTCTGTATCTGAGCAACATCTTCAACAGCCTTCAATCTGGATCTTTCTGGCCACATGTAAGCAATCAAAATGTGTGATGGAGATGAGTCTGACAGTGGCTCAGAGTCTATGTATGACTGGAGGTCAGAACAGTAGTACAGGCATGCATTTGCTAGAACAACATAGATAGCAAGGCTCTCAGGGAGTGGACAGCTGTGGTGTGATGAAACCCCTTCCAAATAAGATACAAACAGGATTTACCATTTTTATCTGCCAGACTCATGATACTTTCTTCTAGTCTTCCTAAATAGTGCCCCAGTAGGGCAGGAACTGAAAACAGGGTTTAAAACACTTGATTAAATCAAGGAAATCATCCTATCTGTCTATTCTTTCCCATCAGGACTCTTAAAGAAGACAAAGTAGGATTGGCTCTTAATGAACTTTTGCTAATGTAAGAGTATGGTTTTGCTTCCACCTTATTGGAAGTGCTTTGACAATTATTTATTTGTTACATTTATGCCCCACCAATGGATTCAAGACATTATATGTGTGCCTTATATGAATATCCCCATCTTTAATCCTTAAAAGTCAGTGAGGTAAATTAAGATGTAAAACAGTGACTGGTCCAAGGTCATTCAGTAATAATAATAATAATAATAATAATAATAATAATAATAATAATAATAATAATTTATATTTATTTACATTCACTCATGAACTAAGCTTCATGGGTGAATGTGGATTTGAACCCAGTCTCCCCAGTCCAACACTATAACCACTACACAAAACAGCCTCACTCTCTCTTCAAATTGTTTAAACTAGATTCGTCTTCTCAAATCTTAGCCCTATAAGTGGCCACTGGTCTAAATCCAAAAGCCTCTTTGAAGCAATAGGATTATTAGCAAGAGTAATTTGTCCTTCCCAGTAAGATGGGAAAGAATGGGGAGAGGTGTCAAAAATGGAGTGGCGCAAGAGGAGAAACAGATTGAGAGAGAAAGAGGTGGTGGCTCTACCAACTTTAGTCTCTGCCATACTCACTGTTGACCAGCAGTGCTATAACAGATTACCCCTAGGGACTGCAGCCCCTCAAGGAATAAAAGTTTCCTATTCATGCTTTAAATGGTTGTTGTAATGTTATAGACTTTTGGGAGGAAAATATGTATGGAATAGTGAGAGCGAAGGGTGATTGACTGAATGTTCGGATGGGATTTTAAAAGGCTGACTATGAGAATCATAGTGAGAGAGATGAGTCTGTGAAAGTTAGGAATATGAGAGAAATGTGAGTTAGCCCTGGTTAAAGGTCAGTCAGGATTTGGGTTTTTTAAATAAGTATCTTTAGCTATATGTTGAGCTTCTGTTTAATAAATAATTTTTGTGTTATACACCTCTGCCTCTGGGCACACTAGTATACTGCTATGGGTTGAGTTCAGACAAATGATGTCTCTGGTGGGAGCAGTGGTTCAAAGATGGTGGTGTCTAGTGGTGAGACTATAGGAAGAAAGACTCTCACACTGGAACTACAAGGACATCTACAAGGTCTCCACAAGTGGTATTGGTAGCAGTTGGCCAAGTGAAGGTTCTCATATTCAGTGCCATGGTGGTGAGATAAGAAGACCTCACATTGATGGAAGAGTGTTGGGATAAGTAGAAGACTTCACACCAAATGGCAGCGGAGGACAGATGGCATAGTCATCTGGTGCAGTAAAAATATGTGCTACCCAGAAGAAAGGCATTTGACTTTTTAAGGAACTGTATTTGCTGTGAACTCAAAGGTTGTTCACTCACCTTAGAGAAAAGGTTGAAGCAGCCTAACCGGCTAACCATGCAGTATACCTCAGGTAGTCGCTTCCCCTTTCCTTCTGGCTAAAAGGCAACAAGAGAAAACAGTTATGTCTAAAGCAGCAGAATATGCACAATGACCTGAATGTTAGAAATCCATCACCCTTATTGCCTCCACCCAGCCACTTTCATCATCAAATAAAAGGTCTCTCTCTCTCTCTCTCTCTTTGTTTTTGATATGCCAGTCTGAAGAAGTGCTTAAAGCAGCATCTGGCTTATATATCTTGGAAACCAATCACTCTTGTGGCATTCAAAACTATCGAGTTCATGGGATTGTTGACAAGCAGTTACTCTTCTCCTGAAATGGCATAGTTTCCACATTAGTTTCAAAGATTTGGAGCTACTTACCAAGAGCTTCTTACAATATCCGAACCAGCGGCTGCCATCTTCACCAGTCAGTACAAAGGAAAAGGTTTCACTACAAAAGAAAAATACATTTGTCAGATGGATCAAGCAGGCAAGGCAGGAGTTAACCTAGCCTGCAGAGGGCTCTGTCTTCACAGCTATTGACTTGGCACTTGTCTGGACAAAAACAACACTGTTCCTTTTTCCAGTCTCCACACAGAAAAGGCTTCTGAATGTTTAGAGCAGATATTTTTCAGCTCCATTGCCTCCCAGGATCTCAGTCCAGCCACAGACAGATCATAACTGGTAGCCAATAAATGATCTGCTCATCACACCCTTGGGCGGTTGGCATAGGAGAGTAAGCATAATGGGGAATTTATGGCCAGCAAGATATCTAGATCACCGGGACAAAGCAGCAACTAAAGAAAAGAAAAGGCATAAAGTAACAAGGAAGCAACAAGATTACCACTGGGTTGTTTTATATGCATACATTTTAAAATAGTATTTAAGTTTTTAAAAATTCAATTTCTTAATTCAGACTAGGATTTTATTCCACTCCACATTCTTAGTCTGGGGGGCACAATAATAATAGTAATAGTAATAGTAATAGTAATAGTAGTAATAATAATAATAATAATAATAATAATAATAATAATAATAATAATACATTTTTCTTTATAGCCTGCCCCTCTGCTCAGCAATCGGGGCGGGTTACAGCATTTAAAACATATAAAGTTAAAAACATTCCCTCATCTCAGAATCTACCCCTCCCATCCCATTAAAACAAGATTAAACTATAAGGAAATTAAAATGCCGTAATGCAATAAAACAACAAAACAATAGGGCAGCCGTAATAAAAATGAACAATAGGAACCATCTCCCCTAGAGCCAGGAAATTATTCCGGGAAGGCCTGCCGGAAGAGATCCATCTTTACTGCATTTTTAAAAGCAGCAAGAATAGTAATAAGATGGATCTCGTCTGGCAGGTCATTCCATAGTCTGGAAGCAGTCACAGAAAAGGCCCTCTGGGAGGTCTGAGACAGCCTAGTTTTTATTGGCTGTAACAGATTTCTCCCAGAGGACCAAAGGGCACGGGGGTGATCGTATGGGGAGAGATGGTCCCTAGGATAAGGAGGACCCAAGCCATGTAGGGCTTTAAAGGTTAACACCAACACCTTGTACTGTGCCCGGAAACTAATCGGCAGCCAGTGGAGGAGGGACTTAAGCACCGGTGTTATGTGCTCCCTCCTGGATGTACCTGTGATTAAC
>CM034706.1:227207772-227228900 GCA_020142125.1 Phrynosoma platyrhinos
CAAGTTATCCTGGGAAACAGAGTAAACTGAAGGAGGGATAGATATTAGGCATTGATCCCTCCTTCTTTTGTAACATTTGTTAACTCTGTTGCTGCCATACCTTCCCTGCCCTCACACAACCTCAATGCCTGCTCCCAGACTATAACTGGCTCCATTATATGGATGGGGAGATGGGTGAGCCAGCTAATTCCTGTCCCTAATAAGTGGCAGCGTCTTTCATAGATAGATGGCAAAAAGAAAGGGGGCTAGGAGGACCTCCCAATTGAGGCTTCTTCCAGAACAAATGAATTCCCTCCTGATGACATTCTGGGAGTTTAAGATATTAACAAACGAAAGATCTGGTGATGGTAATACTGGCCCCGCCCAGACCTCCACGGCCCCAAACGCCGCTGCTTGCCGCATGGTTGCCGATGGAGAGATGGAATTCGGGCAGGGTTTTATCCCTGCCGGTGCTCCTCCTAGCTTGCCACAGGTGTGGCGGCTCAGGCCACTCCCGATGGTCCTCCGAAGGCTGAGCCGAGGTTAGAGCAGTCCTCCGCGGCCCCAAACGCCGCCGCACGGTTGCTGGGGGAGAGGTGGAATTCGGGCGGGGTTTTATCCACGCCGTTGTTCCTCCCGGCTTCCCACAGGTGTGGCGGCTCAGGCCACTCCCGATGGTCCTCCGAGGGCTGAGCCGAGGCTAGAGCAGTCCTCCGCGGCCCCAAACGCTGCCGCCCGCCGCGTGGTGGCATAGAATATGAAAAGGGGGGGCGGCGTATGGAGTTCTTACTGAGGGCAAACAAAACTCTCAATGTTTGTAGGATTATCACGTCTATTCCTAACATCACCACTGGGCCCTCAACAGCAAAGAAAAACAAAAACCACCACCACCACCACCCCAAAAAAAATCAGTGATGTACTGCTCACCCTCTAATATCCAATTCTCAACCTAGATTCTCAGAAAATAAGATCTTCTGTTTCATAGTCACTTACCTTTTTAATTCTGATGTTGGAAACCAGTCTTTGGGATCAGGGAAACAGAACTTGGGGATGACCTTCAGCCTCTCTTCAGTGTCCTTAGGCTGCCGAAAGGGATGGTCAGGCTGTAGGAGGGATAACAAGTCATGTCACTAAACAAGTAGGTAGATGTAGATATGTGTGCGTATGCATGCACACACACGTGCATGCACGCACACACCTTCAAGTAGCCTCAACATGGTGACTCCATAAATTTTATGGGGATTCCTTAAGCAAGGAAAACTCAGAGGTGGTTTTGCTCACTCTGAAATATAGCCTACAGCACCTAGCATTCATTAGTGGTCTCCTATCCAGTAATAAGCAGGGCTGGCCCTACTTAACTTCCAAGATCAGACAGGATCTGGCACCTTTAGATTATTTGGACCCTGTACTGAACAGGTAAAGGTATTCCCCATTGACAAGGTTGTCAAATCGTGTCTGACCGCAGGGGGTGGTGCTCATCTCCGTCACTAAGCCAAAAAGCCAGCGTATCTGGCTATCTGTGATCATGTGGCCAGCATGATTGCACAGAATGCTGTTTATCTTCCGACCGAAGTGATACCTATTTATCTACTGCATTTGCATGCTTTCAAACTGCTAGGTTTGCAGAAGCTGGGACTAGTGATAGGAGCTCATCCCATCATGCAGCACCTGAGCCTCGAACTGCCAACCTGCTGATCTTGCAATCAATAGAGTCAGTATCTTAACCACTTGAGCCACTGCATCCCCTTGAACAGGTACAAGCAGGGAAATGTTTTCCTTTTTGTACATTTAGCCAGGTTGGATGCAGCGCAAACATGGCAGACTGTGCTTTTGGCTATCTCCACTTCCACTTCCCACCAGTTGTCATCCAGATTTCTCCTCTATAACTTGTTTTTTCCTAAATTGCTTATATTTTTAATTCAGTTTTTTAAAGGCCTTCATTTCCCTCCACAGGTGGAATAATATTTTCCAGATTTGGCAATATCAATGTCACAGCAAGAGTATGCAGGTCAGCTACAGCTTCTACTTTTGGAATGCATTTCTAACATTGCCTTTAGTGCAGAACAAATTACCACCTTGATATATCCTGGCTGGTACAGAGACTAGCTACGGCTTCCCCAGAGCCTGGCTTCACTGAAGAGTCCATACAAGGAAGTGACTGGCAGATTGTTTGGAAACAGAATTATTTTCAGGGTTGTAATCACTGCATTCACATCATAATCACCACTCCATAATTATGAGGGCAATGCTTCCTGCTAGATGCCAGCCTGAAAGATCCTCCTGTGCAGATCTTGTTAACATCCTACCAAAACATCTCCCAGGCCAAGAGAAAGCAAGCAAACTGGCAAAACGCCAGCTTCTTTGTCAGCACTGCTACAAAGAACACAACAGTATGAGAGGCAGTGGGCCATTGCTCATTGTGTCTTTTAAGCAATATAGGGCAACTCATCCCCCTCCCTGTTTTCGTTATCAACAGCCCAGATGAAGTCAGTGCAGCTTTCAGAATTACAGTCAATTTAGCTGCACTTCCTTCCCTATATCCATCCCCAGCCATGCTGTACTAGAAACCAGAGTATGTTTTCTCAAAACAAACCAAGGCACTACCCTGACTTTCTGGCAAACTGCTATGACTTCATCCAGCAAAGTGGACTGAGTGCCAGGGGCTAAGTCAGCACTTGGACATTCCCACCATAACCAGAACTTTTGTAATTGTTGTAAAAGATACACAGAACATCAAAGACAGAACTACAGCTCAGACAATCTGCAGGTGCTTCCATTAGTCTTTTTCGGGGGGAATACAGTGTGTCCCCTGTTGATACCACAACCCTTGACCCCTCCGAAACCCCTGGACTACCCTTTTGGAAGAAAAAGAAAACAAACTGAAGAATGATTTGCCTTTTCTAGAAGTAATCAGGATTGGCAATTTATCTTTTAAATAGGATGGGGATGGGTGGAGTGGGTTATATTTTAACATAAAAAAGCACTTTTAAAAAAGAGGTGATTTCAGGCCATCTTCAGTTTTTGCTTTGCTTTTATTTTAGTTTGGCATTTTTGGCAGTCTGTGTAACTCAGAGACTGAGAGACAGAAATCAATCCTGTGAATCAATCCTGTACTATAGTCATCCATCCCTGGTCTGGTTACTTCTGTTCATCTCAGTGTGTATCTATATATTGAGTACTGGGCAAGAAACCAATTCTATTGGCCCTTTCACACAACATAATTATCGTAATATGACTCCACTTTAACTACCATGACAAGGGCTTATGGATTTCTGGGATTTGTAGTTTGGTGAGGCACTAAGGCTCCTGGGCCAAGAATTCTAAATACCCCTCCCAAAACTGTATATTCCAAGATTCCATAGGATGTTGCTGATGGAATTCTGTAATGTGGAAAGCCCTACATCACTTATCTTTCATCCTTCTGACTAAGATCAATAGTAGTATATGAACATTCTGTATCAGCAAAACAGACTTAGGGGGGTTGCAGACTGTCAGAAATAGTGCAAATTGAGTCCACTTAAGGGTTAGGGTTAGGGTTAGAGAGTCATGGGAAGTGTGTTTTATTGTGGCACCAGAGCTCTCTGACAGAGAAGGCTCAATGTCTCAAAAAATAAACAATTCCCATGATTCTCTAGCACTAACCCTCACCCTAAAAGTGGACTCAATTTGCACTATTTCTGGCAGTCTGCAACCCCCCTTACTCAAGATCAAATCATATATAATTATGTCATCTAAGCAAGCAGACAAAAGCTGAATGGTTTCTCTTGGGGATATCAGTCTGCAGCTGATTCTGTGACAAATTCCCTCTCTTTCCCCCAGAATTTGGACGCTTGATTCTCAAAAGATCAGGATATGGAAGGGCCCAGCAGAAACAGTAGTCATCTACCCACTGCTAGTCTTCATTTCCATTAAAATACGAACAAAGACAATCTTCCTCTTGGCCAAGCCACCATATATCAAACACATGCAAGTTTACCTTCAGAGAGTGAGGACAGATACAAATTATGCTATGCAACGCACCTTGTTAGGAAACTGCTGTATAATCTGAGGTGTGTAGGTTGCTTCTGAAGGCTTCTTCTGTAGGGATACCACCACAAAGAGCTCAAAAAGCTGCTGCTCCTGGAACTCAATGAGGTCCCGTTCCAGTGTCTGATAGTGTGGGTTCCTCTTGGACTGAGCTTGCACCTGCAGGAGGCGTTTATGGCGACCTGCAAATGGAGAAGCAACTCTTTATTTGCTACAACTGAGAAGGTGGCATGGTTCCCATTGACAAGACAGGCCTAGAAGGTCAAAGATTTGATTTAATTCAACAGGATAACACTGAATATGCTTGTTATAAATATTTTGACAAATTTAAGCCAAGTTGACATTATAAAAGATTTATGTTTAATACGAATCTATTTGATAATTAAAATATATAATACATTAGTGGAGAGAATAGGTTAACTCAAGAACTATTATCTAAATGACTTAATTTAATTTTAATTAAGGAAGAAATGAAGGAAATGATAAGAAGTTATTATGAATGTTTTCAATAATAGGATTGGTAGTGAGTAAGTTTTATTGTTTGCCTTCTGTGTATTGTATTGTCTATTCATTGTTGGTGTTTGTTGGTTGTCTGTTTATGTTGCACTTATTTCATACCAATAAAATTAAAAAAAATTAAAAAAAGAAAAAAAAGAGAGATTTGCCTACAGTCATTTAGTGTGTTAGTAGCAGAGCTGATGACAGGGCCAAGATTGCATCCTTATGGATATCAAAACCTCAGGGGTTGTGTTGGTGGTGGAAGGCTAACAACAATAACAACAAAAGACAACTTAGCAGCAGATATAGCTATGTTGCCCAATCCAAGACAAAGCAAAAAACTGTAGAAAAAACATTTTGCATCGAGCAGAACGGGTTTTCTTATCTTCATCACAAGGGAAGCTATTACAGAACTGTAGATTTGGAAAGGATCTCAATGGCCACCTATTCTAACCCCCCTGCCACTGCAGAAATCCACAACTAAAGCATCCCTGAGAGATGGCAAAACTCCCATTTTGTAAAGGAGAGAATTTACAAAAGTTACCCTTTTGGACTACAGCTCTCAGAATTCCCTAGCCAACAGACGTCATATCAACTGGAGGGTTCTGGGAGCTATAGTCCAGAAAAAATAAGATTGTTTGCAGGAAGAAAGCAAAGGAAATATCACAACTGGCTTCCTGATGGTGGATACTAGCAATGTGTTACTCCGCTAGGCTACAGGCAGAGCTTTGCTCTTGACAGTTTTCAGGCATGGAGATCAGGAAATGCTGGTGCATCCAGGGCCATTGGTGCCAACTAGAGCAGATTAGTCATGATGCAGAGCCAGTCTGGAGCCTGTTGCTCTAGTTGTTCTTCCTCCAGTGTTTACATGCAAACCCTGGATGAAGGGCCAATCATTATGTATAATTTCACTCCAGTTACTCCTTTCCCAACAAAGGGCGTTTCATAATCTTGTGGGAGCAAATACAGTCCAGGAACAACCAGGCTGTAGCTTCAGAAGAAAAGTTTGCAAAAGGCAGCACTGGAGAGGCCCTGAGAAGCGATGTGAGACTAAACAACAAAAAAAAGAAAACAGTCTCTTAACTGGTTTCACTGTGAAAAGCTTGCTAATCCTTTCACGGAATCCTGGGACTGGAAAGAACTTCAAAGATCAAATAGTTCAATCTCTGAAGCAGCAAGGCACCCTATATGTAACCTTCCCTCCCATCCCCGGACAGATATCCATTCAGTCTTCTGTTAATGAGACATAACCAGTCCTGAGCAACTAATTAGTCAGTCACCTATGTACCCTTCCTCTTACCTCTCCTACCCCTTTCTACAGCCAACTCTGTTCTGCTGCAACTCAAATCCATTACTTTTTATCTTTCCTGTAACACATGCTTGTCTTCTGACAGTGGTGCACTTTGTAGAAGCCAATTCTACTGTCAAGCTAAAGTGAAGGGTACTTCACATTTATAAGCTGCTGTTATCCAGAACACTTAAGGAGGAGGTAGGTGAGCCCAGTTTGCAGAATGCAGGTATTGCCATGCTAGGCTGACACAAGGGCCCACAGTAGCTTGTGCAGCCTGATACCATCTCTTTGTGTCATCGTGTCAGACCTCTGTACAGGCACGGGGGTGACTATGCAAAGCAGGCCTACTCCCCTTCCTCAGCAGAATGACATTGGTACAGTAGTATATGGTCTATAGCTACACGATTGCTTTTACAGCATTCTTACAGAACTCTGAAAACTACTACCATGTATCTTCTGCCTCATGGAATTTACTCCATAAGGAATTTGCTCTACTGCTCATCCTGAGGGGTAATAGTTTCATACTGAACTGTTCTGCAATGGCTGTCACCTATGTATGTAATGGCGCTCCCACAGAGGGTTGTGGGAAATTTTATGTGGACAAACAACCAATGTTCTTTGGGCTTTGCCACTGCCTTGCAGAATGTGACCAAAAATGACACCCTTAAAGAATTAATAAGCTGTATGTTAGGATAACTTGTTCTTCAGTACCAATCTTCCCCTCAAGCAACTATCCAGATTCCCTTTGAGGGCCACTGCCATAGCAAGCCAAAGCACCTCCATTTCCTTCTGCAGTCCCTCTCAAAATAGAGATAAGAGGCGATGCAGCCTCACCCTCTGTCACCATTTTGAGAGGCACAGCAGAGGAAGACACAGGTATGTGTGGATAATACAGGGTTCTTTGGTATGTGAGGGAGTTGGGGTATCTTCATGTGTTTTCATGCACATGAGAAGGTGTCTGTGTGGTTTTGGGGGGTAAGTTCACAAAAGCTGTGCCATTTAAAAAAATAAAGGGGCCTTGGGGGTTTGGTAGAGACTTCAGGAACCACAAAAGTGGGGTGCAGGGGTTACATTTCATCACCCTTTCTCTGAACCTGATTCCTTCAGCCTTTCTTCCTGCCATCATCCCAAACTTTTATTAGCCTCACTGTGATCCCAGGAATGCAGTCCTCATAACAAAGTTTTAGTACTTAGGGCTGCAAAACAAGCTACAATTTTTAATATACTAGACTTATACATGAGTTGTTTATTATTATTATTATTATTATTATTATTATTATTATTATTATTATTATTATTATTATTATATACAGTACTTGGTCCTGCTACTAATATGGCAGAAGCTGTATGCAATCCAACCATTCCCAGCAAGCATGTCCAAAAATGCTCTGGCAGCAATAATTATGTCACATGAGCTGACTCTGCCCTAATGACTCACTCACTCACTCACTCACTTTTTGGCAGATTCTCTGGTTCGCTGTCATACCCATTGGTTTCACCTGAAACAAAAGAAAGTTTCCATCAGATTTTGCCAGATGGGTGGGAATAGGAAATGCTGGAAGGCAACTGACAGGCAGATGATCCATCATGGGCCTGTGGCAATGAAAACTGGGCACAACTGCACTGTCCAGAAAAAGGCATCTGTTACAACACATGCACAAGGTGTTGAATAATCAGGTAAAGCTCATTATATGCTTCCACAGAGTCATCTTCTATCTTGGTGTAAGGCAAAGGACCAAGGCAGGATGCTCTGACATAAATTGTTTAATACAGCTTCACCAATTTCCAACTCTGATTTGCAGAATGAAAATTACACATAAAGAACACACAGCTATTATTACAAGGTGCATCAACAAATATGGGAAAGGAGAACAATGCTAGAACACGAATATGCAGCTGGTAAGTCACACTTTAAAAAACACACCATCTTGGACAATCTCTCAGCCTCAGAGGATAGTAATGGCAAATGCCCTCTTAAGTTCACCTTTGTGTCACCATGAAGGCACACAACAAAAAACTAAACTACTTGGCTCTTCTGTAGTTTAGTACAGAAACCTCTACACTACCCTAGGCTCCTTGAATAAAGAGTGGTATAAAAAAAGTAGTAAATAAATATTAAATATAGATTTGGGGTACTTTTAGAACAATTCTCAAAGTTTCAGAGAATCTGTCTATTTTTAGAGTCATGCCCGATCAACATTAGGTATCCTGTGAGGAGAAATGCACATAGTCTGTACCTTTGGCTAGAGAAACTTCTCTTCCTGTTTGCGCCATCAACTTCACCCGTTTCTTCCCTCGTTTTGAGTCAAAGATCTCTTGTATCTTCAATACAAACTGAAACCCAAGTAACAGAGTGGAAATTAATAAGAGCCACATCCATTATAAGTATCAAAGCAAGGACCAGAATGCTTGCCACCCCACAGACTCATCTCATGCAAATCAATGGTAAGAAATTTGATAGGAAGGAACAGTAGCCAAACCCACACTAAAGATGCAATGATTGAGCCAGAGAGCAAACTGAGTAATATGTCAGGATTTCTGGGATGAACATGGAAAAGTATAATTTAGAAGAGTCAGGGCAAGGATTGCACATGTACACTGTGAACATACATGGTATTAATAAAGTCATGGAATAGGTTCAGTTTCCACACCAAGAAAAAGATGGAAGCAAGTCCTGTGAACTAACAGAAAAAACAATGTCGAAGGCCTTTTCTAAGTACTATGTAAGGCAATGGGTTTATTGTATCTACTGTCTTCAATATATGGCTGGCCTCCTATCAGTGATATGCACTCTCAATGTAGCTTACATGTATATATGCCCCTTTTTGGATGGGTCACACTGTGAAAATCATCCAGGATGAATCTGGGTTGAATCTCCATTGTTCACATGCATCCCGAATGCACCTGATTAAGTTTGGGAGTAGGCTGTCAAAAAAACCCACTTAAACTGGGGTAATCGATATTGGGGTTTTCCATGTGTTTTTTAAAGATCCGCGCCATCAGTAGTGTGAATAACCCATGTGAATAGACCTGGGATAGAACTCTGCATGCCTTGAACGTGTTCCAAATGCATTCACATCATTGACTCCATCTTTATTCAAATGTTTGCACATGTGAGCAACTGAACCTGCAGAGATGTACATCAATGGGGTTCCACAGTGTGAATAACAAACCCAGAATGAGTGAGTTACATGATTTGCATTATCATGCTAAAAACCAACAACATCTGAATGACCGAATAAGAGGGAGGACGGAAGCAATTTAGACCATGAAGATATGGCTGCTCTGGGCTCACTTCTTGTTCCTCCTGCTGAGCAGAGTTCAGCTGCTACTTCATGGTCTGAATCACATTCCCCCTCTTGCAGGCAGAAAGAAGTAACAACAATCCCTTCCAGAGCTTGACAGCTGCCAGGGGCAGGGGGAAGGATGCAGAGCTGCATGTACAATCTCAGCCTGTGTGTGTGGCATACGCACAGGCAGAATTTCATTATGTATCTGGCTTTGGCTTTTAAAGATATAGCTGTGTTAGTCTGTAGAATTAATACGTATAGAGATTTTGTAGCACCTTTGAGAATAACTGAAAAAAAGAAAAAAAGAAAGAAGTTTGTAGCATGAATGAAGTGGAAGTCCATCAAACTCTTCAAGAAACTTGCCCAGATACAGACATATATCTTCTTTCTTAACAAGTGCAAACAACGGGATGTCGTTTGTAAGGACCTACACGTGGGGAGCCCTTTGCAAACTATGTATCATGTACAGCTCATGGGTTCTACTCATGCTGGCTGGTTCTGCAGTAGCCAACATTCCTTTTCAGTTTTCTTTACTTAAACTCCTGCATGCCTTTCTGTCCCTGGCTTCCACTCCACCATAAGCATCTGAAGAAGTAGTCTAAAGTCTACAAAAGCTCATGATACAAACTTCTTTCTTTCAGTTAGTTTCAAAGCTGTAGGGATGCAGTGGCTCAAATGGGTAAGACGCTGACTCTGCTGATTGCAAGAATGGCAGGTTGGCAGTTCGAGGCCCGGGTGCTGCATGATGGGGTGATCTCCTGTCACTAGTTCCAGCTTCTGCCAACCTAGCAGTTCAAAAGCATGCAAATGCCAGTAAATAAATAGGTACGACTTCGGTGGGAAGGTAAACAGTGTTCTGTGCAATCATGCTGGCCACATGATCACAGAGTAGTCTCTGACAATGCTGGCTCTTCAGCTTAGTAATGGGTATGAGTACCACCCCATATGGTCAGACACGACTTGACAACCTTGTCAACAGGGAACACCTTTACCTTTACCTTTTACCTCAAAGGTGCTACAAAATCTCTATACATATTAATTGCTTTGGCTTATAAATGATGATTGGTAATATGCTAAACTGTGCATATTTAGAGGCCCAGGGATCTGGAAACATATGCTACAGCATACAAAGCATGTACAGTGCAACTATTCCAGAATCTGGCTACCTATATGGGAATACTGTTAAAAAAACTGTGCTATTATTGCCTACAGCTACCATAATCAAACATCACAGGTAGAAGTAGTCTAGGTGAAATGTAGGTTTTTTGTAACAATTTTCAACTACTAATGCAATTATTATACGTCCTTAACATTTATCACAATTTATAAATAAGGCAACATTTTATTTATACTTATAAAATAAAATATTATATTTATAAATTGTATTAAATTTTAAAGACGTAGAATAATTGCATTAGTAGTTGAAAACTGTTACAACAACTTACATTTTATTTAGACTACTTCTATATGGCGTGTACAACTTACATGACATATATGATGATTTATATTTATAAATATATATAAAATAACATTTATAAATATAAGAACAGAATATGAATGCTCTCAAGAAAAATGGTCCTTTTGTTTCTGTCATGGCCCATCATAATTTTTAACAGTGACTACTGAGGGAAATGTTTGGCTTACGGTATTGTTCAGTATATAGCTTTACTGTTGTCTCTTTTGTCCTCATAACAGCTCTCTGAGCTAGCTTAAACTGAGGCATGATAAGCTATACGTAAGTTACACCTTGGGAACTGAACAGAGCTTTGAACTCAAGCTTCTCCAACATTTTCTGCCAGTCTATAACATTTTAAATAGCCATCATTCTTCCTGAAATCCCCTCTCCTTTTTCCTTCAGAAGCTGTATGCTCCCTATGCTCCAGAAGTGGGGCATACATTTGGCAGCATATGAGATAAACAACCCTGGATATTTGCCTTCGCAGGACTACCCTCACTTGGGAACTGCAACATTACTGCATAATGCTAGTATATGTGTAAAAACCTGAGAACTATAGTCTCTATGAGGGGGGGGAAAAGATCTGGAAAAGTGCTTCAAAATGCAAAGGGACTACATCAAGTGGTCAGAAAGACAGGAAATGTGCATTCCCACATGGCTCCTAACTTCTATTTCTCAACATACACCTAGCCTTTTTACCTTCTCTCCAGCTTTTCAAACCAAGCCAAAAAATATTCCAATTCATGCTGAAACCTAAATATGACAAGGCTTTAAAAAATCAATTAATTTGTGCTGCACAGAGACTGTAATTCTTCATGCTGGGACTGAGGAACAGACACCTGATAGGAAGGAAAAAATAAGCCCTTCAAGACCCGTATGAGGATGAGAAATGGGAAGATGGTACAAGATGCTAGATACACCTCACTTTGAGTGACTGGTTTCTCCTGTCCCCAACAGAAGTATCTGTGTGCTTAAAAAGAGTGATAGTAGGAGACCAATCTATCCAACTCCATATGAGGTGTCAGGTATTTCAAGCCACAAGCAAAGAGCTTTTCGTCTCGGCATGTCAAGTCACAACCTGCTGATGCTCTTGTCTCAACTGCTTTACTATTTTAAATGTGGCATTCAGGCTAGTCTTCTCTTGCCAGGCTTTAAGAATGTATTCAGCATTCCAAGCAAAGGCAACAGGGTGGAGTTCAGTTGTTCACATCACCACAAATAATGCACATACACACCAGGTAAATCAGCTCACAATCCCAACCCTTTCCTTGACCGAAGGAACTCAAGCATGAACGCAGAGGGGAAAAATGAACTGCAAAGATCCAGTCTGCTGCCCCAGGGCCAGGGCGGCACACATGGAGTGTAACTTGACCTTAGGGCAAAACTGCCCTTATGCAGGAAGCACTGTGCTTCCTCCATGAGCTTCCTTCTGTCTCTTTTCCGCTCCTCCAAAGTTTTCCCAGCCTTGATCTTAATTCTACTAGTTTGAGAGCCACTACACAGTTTACACAATAGCTTGGTGTTTGTAGAGGTAAAGCATACAAAGCATGGCAGAAGGAGGCACAAGTGACAGAGAAGTACACCAAGTAATTTCAAATGTCTATAACATTCTCCTATATATGTTGTGCATATGTTAATGCTCATTTCCTCTGAACACATTGACAGCAGCAGACTGTCATGAAGCCTTGTAGAGGTTTCAAGAATACTAAGAAGTCACCAGGAACTGAAAGTACAGTGTCAGAATCAGAGCTTAGGAAAGTCCTTTATTTGGACTATAGCTCTCAGATTCCCCCAGTCTATCCTGATGAGAATAGTGGAAAGAGCAGCACATGCTTTTCAGTCAGGGTTGACTGGGATGCTTTCCTGGCTTGTTTGGGCATCCCTCCAGCAACTGCGGCCAAGTCCTACAAGTTCAGGGTGAGAAAATAACATGCATTTCCTCTCTGAGCAAATCACTTCCACATTTTTGGAGGCTATCTGAGGGTCTTTAGGCAAGGTCAATTTGTCGGGGGAAGGTGCTCATGTGGGACAATTTCATCATTCCTGCTGGCTGAGTGTTTCTAATAATCTTTGTATGCTGCAAAAAAGTGTAGCTGTCTGAAACACAGAATCTTGGTTTGGGATCTCTGTTAGCTCTTCTTTCAGGGCTTGGAGTTCCTACTGCTCAAAGCCCTAGCTAGACAACAATATCTGAATGATGGCTGCTTCTCTACAGTGTTTCCTTACTTTACTGGAACTTAGCTAAAAGAATTGGAGTATATGTGCCTCTTTGAGCTTTGTTTAAAATTACTAGCACATAGAAGCCAATCTAAAAAGCACCAAGTGGACAAGAGTGTAATTCCTTCAGTGCATAGGCAACCTAAAAATCACTCTCTTCTTAATTCTCTGACTTCACCATGCACACATCTCCGCTATTCACTCACCCCACAGGAGGGCATGTCAGGAAGCATGTCAGGAAAGTTATATTCAGGTTTTATGAAACAGTCTCATTCTTAACAAGCTGTTCATCAGCTTTAAGCCACAAAATAGTTTGGAGGTTAAATGTTAAGTCATGAATAAGCTGCTCCAAAGAGAGAAAAAAGGTCCTGGCAGAACAAATTGAACATGGGGCCATTTTGAGCTTTTGCAAAAGCTGTTGAGCATACAATCTTGGTTGCTGTTTTTTTAAAAAAAACTTCCAATGCAAACATGGGTTAACTGTGTATGAACTACACATTGCCCCACATTGCTTACCCCTGTCTGATACACACAACAGGACAGCAGTGCCCAACTCAACAAAGGGATGAATTTAATCCCTGCCAAACTCAGTTCCAGATGTTCTTCTAATCCAATACACTGAAAGAACATTTCCTTTGCAAAAATTCCAAGAGCATGATCTTGATCTCAATAAACAAAAAAACAAAAACACTTTAAATCTCCTTACATGGATTAGCTAACCTGGACACTGTGGAATTAAAGCTCTGACTTATTTTACGGGCCAGTTCCAGCACATAGCGCACACCACATTCCTTCAAAAATATACCAGTATGGTGGGGAAAGAAGCACAGCTTTCAAAGAAGAAAACAAAACAAGGACATGCGCAATGGAAATGATAGTGTGCTAGATTTGGCCTAAACAAATCCAGAGTCAAATCCCTACTCAGTCAAGGAGCTCACTGAATGATCTCTGACTAATAGCACCCTTGCAAACTAACTTACCAAATAGCAAAAACAAAAATAGTTTAATAGCCCACAAGCAAAAATAAAAACCTAACATGCACCTAGATATTTACATGCTGTTAAGGTTAATATGTGTGTTGGATGGAGGACAGGTATTTCCCCAAGCTTTGAGACTTAAATACACAAGTTACAAGCATGATAAATAAAAACAAAAGGATTATGAAACAGAAAGGTATTGTTGGAAAGTGTAGATGTGTTGGAGTCAAGTCTCTGGAACAAAGTGTTTGAAAGGTCTTTTTTTTGGACTACAAATTCCAGAACCAAGATTCTAGAAGTTGTAATCCAAAAAGGGAATTTTTCTCACACACTGCTGGCTAGGAGTTTCTGAAATTATAGTCCAAAAAAAGACACTACTCTGGAGTAGGCAAGTGAGCAAGAGTTGTATTCTTTTCTACCAGCAGTGTAACAAGAACACTCTAAAAGGCGCTTGTGACATTTGTAGAGGGATGGGGAAGAGGAGAAATGCATTTACCCAGCAACAAAAATATTAATATGTTGTCTTACCCGGGGAAGGTTCTTCCTTTTCCTGCTTCCAGCCTCGCCTGCTTTGAAGAACTTCCATTCAGTCAGTGTAACGGGGAGAGTCGTGTCCTTTGCCAGCTTCCCACGCAGGCAGATCCTTGTGGTCTTTAGCTCCAAGGTTTTGCGATGAAGAAAGTGTGGTTTGGGGGGGAGCTGCAGAAAGAGAGGGGCAATGGGCAGGGAGGGTGGAGAAAAGTGAGAATAAGCAAAAGCTTCACTAGGAAACTTGATGAAGACATGCAAACAACATTTGTAAAAGAGTTTTGCCAAGTGAATGCCTGATTTTTATGGTAGAGATAATATGGAAGAACAATCAAAACAGAGGATGGAAATAATTCCTGGGTTAGGTTGGGGATAGCATAAACATGGAAAACTCCTTGTGGGGATTCCTCTCTTTTAAAATCAGTTTATTTATCAGAGCCAACTCAAGATGCTAACTTATGGTAACCTCATGAATTTTATAGGGTTTTCTTAGGCAGGGAATACTCAAGAGATGGTTTTACCAGTTCTCTTCTATGAAACATAGCACCTGATACTCACTGATGATCTTCCATCCAAGTATTAACCATGGCTGCCTCTGTTTAACTTCCACTATCAGACAGTATCAGGATTTGGTGCCTTTAGGGTACTTAGGCCCTGAAAAAAGGGATGCACATTGCCTCTTGACCTTGCACAATTGTCCATCTCTGCTCCACTGTGTGCAAGAATGGGAGTAATGATCAGAATGGTGGTGTGCTTTGCAGGGAGAAGGGGCTATCTTGAAGGCTTCTCTCCCTCAGCAAACAGCAGCTTGAAAGTGGATAATTATATGGTGGTGCTGTGGCCCAAAGGGTCAAAACTTTAAATGCCCCCTCCCACTTTGACACAGCTTGTTGCCATCAGAGACCTATCCAAGAGAATGTGTGTTTGTGAGAAAGAGAACGAGATCTAGCAACGTGTTCAACTTTATATCCAGCTTGACCTTCAGCTACTATGCTCAATTTTGAATTGTGCAAACATTTTTGCTGTTTCTTGTAGAATGCCTTCAAATCATTTCCAATTTATGGTAACACTAAGGTGAACCCATTACAGGATTTTTGTCAGCAAAAATTGTCCAGAGTAGTTTTGCCATTGCCTCCCTCTGAAGCTGAGAGAATGTGACTCGCCTAAGATTACCCAGTTGGTTTCCATCACTGAGCAGGGATTCCAATCCTGGTTTCTGGGGTCATAGTAGAGCATCCGAACAACAACTCCATGTTGGCTCTCTTGGAAACATTTAGGAGAGGCATATATAGATGAAAAGCTGGCTGTCCTTCTGAAGAAATCTTTCTTCTGGAGACTAGAAGCCAGGATTGGGCAATGGATAGCCCACAGCCTACATGTCACCCTCACCTGTTTTGTAGGGTCTTTCCTTTGATTAGGTAAGGGAAGTGATTAATGCCTCTTTACAGCAAGGCAGGGTCCCAACACGCCTGAGGAAGGCTACGGTAAGCCCTCTTTTGAAAAAAATTCCCCTGGATCCTACTATACTAGATAATTACAGACCAGTCTCCAACTTTTCATTTTTGGGCAAGTGCTGGAGCGTGTGGTAGCCTCTCAACTCCACAGGTTCCTGGATGAGATGGATTATGTAGATCCATGTCAGTCTGGTTTCAGACCTGGCTATGGGACAGAAACTGTTTTGGTCACCTTGGTGGATGACCTATGCAGGCAACTAGACAGGGGGAGTGTGTCCCTGTTGGTCCTACTGGACCCCTCAGCCCTGACCTATGCAGGGAACTAGACAGGGGGAGTGTGTCCCTGTTGGTCCTACTCGACCATGGTATCCTTCTGAGTTGCTTTGGGGATGGGACTTAGAGGCACTGTTCTTCATGGCTCTGTTCTTTCTTGGAGGTGCGTACTCAGAAGGTGATGCTGGGGGATTCCTGTTCAACTTCTTGGTTACTGGCCTATAGGGTCTCTCAGGGCTCAATCCTGTCCCCTATGTTTTTTAACATCTACATGAAATCGCTAGAGGTCATCCAGAGTTTTGGAGTAAGGTGTCACCTGTATGACGATGATACGAAGCTCTATCACTCCTTTCCAACTAATTCCAAGAAAACTGTTTCTGTCCTAAACTGGTGTTTGGCTGCTGTAATAGACTAAATTGAGGGCAAACAAATTGAAGCTTAATCCAGACAAAAAAAAGGTGTTCTTGGCCAGTCGAAAGACAGATCCAGAATTAGATTCAGCCTGTGTTAGATGGGGTTACACTCCCCCTGAAAACTGAGATTCATAGTTTAGGAATACTTCTGGATTCAGCACTGAGCCTGGAAGTGACCATGAGTGCTTCTGCACAGCTAAAACTCATGCACCAACTGGATAAGTCAGATCTGGCATAGTGGTACATGCCTTGGCTACATCCCGTCTGGATTACTCTAATGTGCTCTATGTGGGGCTGCCTTTGAAAAGTGCTCAGAAACTTCAGTTGGTTCAAAGAGCTGCAGCCAGGCTGTTAACTGGAGCTGGTTACAGGGCGCATACAACTCCCTTGTTGCAACAGCTCCATTGGTTGCCAGTCCATTTCTGGGCACAATTCAAAGTGCTGATTTAGACCTATAAAGCCCTATACCAGTGATGGTGAACCTTTTAGAGACGAAGTGCCCAAACTGCAACCCAAAACCTGCTTATTTATCACAAAGTGCCACATCCCTCTGGCTCTCTAGTAACGAATTCTGGCAAACTCTGTGCTGGGGCAACGGCATGTGTGACCACAGAGAGGACTCTGAGTGCCACCTCTGGCATGCGTGCCATAGGTTCGTCACCATGCCCTATATGGCTTGGGTCCAGGCTATATTGAAGGACTGTATCTGCCTGTACAAGCCCACCAGAGTATTGAGGTCATCCAGAGAGGCCTTTCTCTCTGTCCCACCACCCTCTCAGGCACATTTGGTAGGAACAAGAGAGAGGGCCTTCTCTGTGGTTGCTCCCAAACTTTGGAACTCCCTCCCTAGTGAGGACAGGCTGGCTCCATCCCTGCTATCCTTCCAGCGGCAAGTAAATACGTTCTTGTGTGGGCAGGCCTTTGCAAATTGATAAGGTCTGGGAATGTTGTGCTATGTAATTTTTAAGGTCTTTATTTTAGCATTTGATTTTAACTCATAACTGTTTTAACTTTTTAAATGGTTTAATTGAGTTTTACTGAGTTAATGTGCTTATTCCAGGACAAAACAGTGGATAATTTATCACTTGAAAACCAGAAGGTGAATGGGAGGGGAGGATTTTGAATATGAGGTAATAAGCGTAATGGATACAGGTTGGCAACCAGCTAATGAATCCAAGATCTTGAAGGAATCCCAGGTTTATAAACCCCAACAGGAACATAGGAAGCTGCCATATGCAGAGACAGATCATTGGTCAAAATAGTGTCAATATTGACTGCAGCAATGCTCTAGAGTTTCAGGAAAGAGTATTTTCAAGCACTTCCTGAAGATTCTGAGGACTGAACTTTAAAACTTTGTAAGCAGAGTAAGAGCAATGTCACTGAGCTAATGTGCTTCTTTCCTCTTCCATGTGAGAGACAAGGAGAAAGGGAGGGTCATATTCCACTTTAGATGAGCAGAGTTTGGAAAAACCATTTGTGAGGGGAAGAGACTATAATTCCCAAATTCCTCCAGCCAGCACAGCTACTGGAGCTGTACAGCAGAAAAGTAACTTTTCCTTCAACATGCATGTACAACTTTCCTCTTCCTTCCCCCTTCACTTTGATCTCTTGAGGACAACTAAAGTGGCACCTGCTGATTCTTCCCCAGAAAATCCCAACTGATGATCAACACTTACGAAGCAAGCCACCACCATCATCATCAGGATGATGCCAAGAAGAAAAGTTGTTAAAAATGTGTATTTACCTTGGGTGGGTTGAAAGTATTACGGGATGGAGGCAGCTTCCAAGCAGAAGGGATCCTCCAAAGAGGCTTCACTTTAATATCCTCATACAGGTTCTCCTTAGTAGGATCTAGGAAAAAGAAACCTCTTGAAAATGAGGGCTGGAAGAAAAGCACATCAACCCTATCACACTTTCTGTCCCCCCAAAAAGAGAGAGAGAGAGAAGGGGGGGGGGACAAACTGAACCTGCATCTTACATCAACTATTGCCAGCAAGAGAAAAAGAGGAGGGAGGCTGGGAGAGGTGATACACATGATAATAAAACAGGATTTCTGGCTTATCCTGGTTTACTACAAATGGGCTTCATGCTGTCTAGCAATCCTATATGCCATCTTTCTCCTGAACTTAAAGCAAGGTGGCTTACAAAATAGACTTTAAAAACAATATAATTTTAAAAACAGAATCAAAACTATAATAAATTAAGAATATAAAACCATAAAAACATACAAAAGCAAATAGCCCAATAAGAAGCCTCTCTGTGCTCAGTAACATATTAAAAGCCTGCTTGAAGAGAAAAGTTTTTGCCTGATAGTGAAAGGAGAGCAGGGAGGAAGCCAGACTATTTTCTCCCGGGAAGGCATTCCAAAGGATGGGAGAAGCCACTGAGAAGGCTCATTCTTGTGTCTTCACCAGGTGAGAGAAATTCTTCTCATGAAGATTTTAAGAGTTCTGGCAAGTTCATGGGGGGAGATGCAGTCTTTCAAATACACTGGACCTAAGCCATATAGGTATTATAGGTCATAACCAGCACTTTGAATTGTGCCCAGAAACAAACTGGCAGCCAGTAAAATTATTTTAACAAGGGAGTTATATGCTCCCTCCATGGTTAGCATGCTGGCTGCAGCATTCTGGACTGGCTGAAGTTTCAGAATAGTTTCTAAATGCAGCCCCAAGTAAGGTACATTACAATAGTCCAAACAGGATATAATGAAGGCATGTAGGGATATAATCCAGGAGAACATCCAAGCTGCCAGCCTGAGATTTCAAGGGGGAGAGTAACTCCACCCAGCAGAGTCCATATTCCCTGATCTGCCTTTCAAGTGACCAGTGGCACCTCTGCCTTGTCTGGATTAATTTTCAATCTGTTTGCCCTCATCCAGTCTTTTACTGAGCAATACCAATACAGCTTCCTTGGAATCAAATGGGAAGGAGAGAGGGAGTTGGGTATCTTCGGTGTATTGGTGACAGTGCACCCCAAACTTCAAATGACCTCTCTAAGTGGTTTCTTATACATATTAAACAGCATGGGGGACAAAACAGAACCCTGAGGGACACCACAGACTAATAACCAGGGAGTCAAACAGAAGTCATGTTTGCCCCTTCAAGAAAGACTGGAACTACAGTTGCCCCTCCATTCTCGTGGACTTGAAGTCTGCGGATTTGCATATTCACGGAGGGGTGACTGCCGTTGAAATCAATGAGGTGAGTGCCGGCGGGGGCATGCCCCATTCAAGCCTATGGGGCTTGAATATTTATGAGTCTTTTTTGCAAGGTGGTGGTGGTCTAGAACAGATCCCTTACAAAAACGGAGGGCCAAGTGTACTGCATAACAGTGTCCCCAAGTCCCATCCTAGAGAATCAGCCCATAAGGATACCTCTCCCATAAACATGCTAGTACATTCTAGTTTGTTCATTCTGTTCTACTCCAGTCTCTTCCTGCTTAACATGAACAGATAAATAAACAAGAAATTGAGACTTTTGTGTTACATCTGAACTGGTTATCACGGTTTGTTAATCCAAAGCACAACAAAGTTTGCAGAGGCAAGTAGCTTATTGACAAGAAAGTAGGATAAACTAGGAATACTAATTTACTGTTTTACGTGCAAATCATAGTAAAAAAAAGCAAAGGATCAAGGTACAGCACAAACCTCCACTCCTTCTCCTCCATCAATTGCTTTCCAGGAGAAAAACATATTTCATCACTAGGCACAAATCATTCATGATCCATAATTTAATTCTGGCAGCCCACAGAGCCAGTAAAGTGGCAGATAATCTTTTACCAATTTGTTTCAATGTGTTTCTTCCAAATAACTTTAAACATACCAATAATATCCTCATAGAGGTTGTCCTCTGACTGAGTGCAATAGAGGCGGACGTTTGTGGTGCCATTCAGTTCCTCGTGGAGTTTTTGGTACTCCATGGCTGCTAGTCGGTTGCGGTAACCTTGAATGTCCTCAAACTCAAATGACTTTCTGTAAACAAAGCAAGGGGCTATCTTGATATCATAAGCTTCACATACAACAATGTACCACAGTCTATCCATCTCCTATCATTTGTTAAGGTTTTATTGCACTGCCTAGAGCTAACTAACTATTTTATGTTCACAGGATTTTTTAAAAGCACAAAATAGTTTTTCTACACATTTTAGCAAGGGTAATATTATACAGTTGGGCCTCCATATCCACAGATTCCTTACCCACAGATTCAAGCATCCATGGCTTTAAAATATTCAATATATATATATAAATTCTAAAAAGCAAACCTTGATTTTATTTAAAGGACATCATTTTAGTATTCATTGCATTTAATGGGACTTGAACATCCACAGATTTTGGTATCCTCAAGAGATCTCTGAACCAAGGGCCCACTGTACACCTCTGACGAAAGTTAAGATGTATAATACCAAAGCAAAGAGAGAGGGGTCATTTTTGTTCATAATCTTTCAGTGCTATTCATACACATGCACATACATCAATGGAATAAACAGGTATTTTAGATCCTATATCAGCTTTCTCAGCCTGGTGCTTTTAGATGACCATGCTGGGTAGGTATGATAAGACATTACTGTCTAATACATCTGGTGGACACCAGATTCAAAAAGGCTGTTCTACACTATGAACAATTTCATGTGGAAGAGAGGAAAATTCAATTTCCTTTCATTTCACAATGAAATGCCAAAATCCATAATCCAAAGAAGAGGTAGACACACTTAAATCCATCTGCCC
>CM034706.1:227254357-227265295 GCA_020142125.1 Phrynosoma platyrhinos
AAATTCCAAAAAACAAGATTAAAATGTCTGTGACCTATTATCTCTCTGTAGAGAAATATCTGACAAGTATTCATTCAGAGCCTGGAAAATTACTCCTATAATCTTCTAAGCAGCACAGCCATGTTAGCTGATGGATTTTGGAAGCCACAATCCAACAAATAATATTTCCAAGTTCTGCATTCATGGGTATGTAAACAGTTGTAAAAGGAGTTAAATACAGTATTGCCATTTCAGAACAATCTGGAAAGTGGGGAATCCTCTGGATTATCAAGTGCATTTGAGAATAATCTGCACCATGCGATTTGAGACTTTAAGAAGAATCACAAATGCTTCAGACAGTCAGAAAAGGATGCAACAGAGGCTACTATCTGTCACTAGAGAGAAGCTTTGCCTCCACCAGTAAAGGATATCCATCCATTCAGAAGATCCAGATACACCTATGGAAAGCTCCTACTGGTATAAAATGTACCAACAAAGACAGGCTCCAAACAGAGAAGTATGAAGCCTTAGTATTTGGCCCTGTGCAAATTACAACCTTCTCAGTGGTAGCAATGAAAAAGAATATTTTACTAAATCTTGAGAAAGAGCAGAGGGGTTTGAGCCTACCCTTTCTTGAAGACCTGCCTGGTTGGTGCGAGCCCACTTTTGCACCCAAAAGTGGTCCTGCTTTTGGGAAGTGGACTATCTATAATTTTACCCCCTCATATACATGCTTCCCTTAAATTCAGAGAATGTCCATACATATTCACAATAACTATGAGCTTTCAGCCATCTCTCTGTGTTCTATGTTCTATATTTTCTTTCCCCTCTTCACGTGCACATTATCCACAGGATATATCTTAAATAGAGAAATGAAATAAACAAGAAATGAAATAAATAGAGAAATGAAATAAATAAGTAGATAAATAGATATTTATAGGGATTTTGTAAGCAAACACACAGTAAGGACATACCTAGATCAGTGCTTCTTAAGCTATTCCCCCCCCCCCCCCATCTGCCAATGTGCCAGGGACTGGTACCATATTTGTATCCATTTACTGTTCCTTTCTTTTCTGGAAACTCATTGCACACCTGTAGCCAATGGTTCATAGACCAAAACTGGTTCATGGATCATCACTTGGGGGTACCTTTGAAAGGACATGGAAATCTATGACTGGTCTTGCATCTTTTCATTTATCTTTTAAAAATAGTTGAGGCATGAAGAAAATTGGCTCAAAGTATACAGTAGTTGAAATGTAAATTAGGTTTCAACCAAAGCAGCTATTGACACATTAGAAAAAATTAATACCTATCCTGGTTTCTTAAGCATGGGAAATAGCAGAGGGTGGAGGAGGTATAAGCAGCTTTTCCCAAATGTGTCACACTAAATCTACCTTCATCCCCAATCCCTGACCATGCTGAGTGAGGATAGTGGAAACTGCTGTTAACTGTCATCAAGTTGACTTCGACTTATGGCAACCCTCTGAACAAGAAATCTCCAGGTCACCCTCTTATCAACAGATCTGCTCAAGTCTTGCAAAACCAGGGCCGTGGCTTCCTTGACTGAGTTTATCTACCTGTAATGTGATCCTCCTTTCCTACTGCTTCCCCCTTATAAAGCATTATTGATTTTTTTTTAGTAAGTCATGTCTTCTCATGATATGCCCAAAGTACAACAGTCTCAGTTTAGTCATCAGGGCTTCTAGGGAAAGTTCAGGCTTGATTTGTTCCACTACCCATTCGTTTGTCTTTGCCCATGGTATTCATAAAACTCTCCACCAGCATGTGAAGTCGAAGGCTCTCACAGGGTCACACAGTATATACACCCCACTCACTTCCACGCCAGCATTCTCTGAAGATGCCAGCCACAGATGCTGGCAGAACATAAGGAATAAACTTCCAGAGCACAGCCACACAGCCCGAAAAACCCCACAAAAATATCTCCACCAGCACATTTCAAATAAGTTTACTTTCACCCTATCAGCTTTCTTTACTGTCCAGCTTTCACAACCACACATATTTAAAATAGAGATATGATGGCATGAACAATCCTGACTTTGGTATTCAATTATATATCTTTGCCTATTTGGAGTTGGAAAAGGGTGAATAGAACATATTAAGGGCACAGATTCTGAATTAATCAGTGCAGCAATTTCTCCAGTAACCACTTCCTTCTAAAGAGCAAGGACTCTCTTAGATGAATGGGGCTGTGCACACAGAAACACTGTTTTCCTCCTATTTTCATTTCCCTCAAGAAAATTTTCACAGTGTTGGATTTTCTCTTACTAGTCTGTTTCCTTTTCTAAGCAGAGAAAAAGGATGGTAGACAATGCAAAACATTATTGTTAGATTATAAACATCTCCAGGGGCTGCCCTTCCTGACCAACCCACCAGGCTCCTCTGGACACTGGAATACAAAGACCCTGATACTAGAAGAGCTTTCTTCCAGTGCTGGGGTTCACATGACCCCAGTCTCCAAAGCAGTATTTAAGAAAACATTCAAAATCAGTGTAGATGTCACACTCATAAACAATATTACCACAGTTCCATATAATATTACCATTATAAAGTCCCACTGAGGCCTTAATACCACTCAGTACTGCATCTGAAGAAGTGGGTTTATATCTACAAAAGAGCATGCTAAAATAAATACCAGTTAGTCTTAAATATGATGCCACATTTCTTCCCTCCCCCAGCCTCCCTTTTATGAATTCAATAAAACTCCCACATAAGTAGTTATAAGAGTGGTGAATCAATTTCTAATAAACCCATTCTTTCTAGGTGAGAAAGAAGGGAGTTAGGTTTTAAGACTTGACTAGAGCAGTAGTAAAGCTACTCCCCCAGAGTCCCTGGGCTAATTCGATTACCTCCCTGAACTTTTGCTGCAAATATTTTATACATATCACATGAAACAGACAAAATGAATGAATACAACATCACCTTACTACATCAAAATCTGTTTCCTGAATTTTCATCAGTGAAAGTTAACTTGCATTACATCACTTCTTTATTTCTGTAAATCCTATGATTATTGTGCAAACTAATTTTTAAAGTAATGAATCAATTAATGTTATTTTAACTAACTGGACAACTCTGAACATGCCCGCGCCTACTACCTGAATGACAAGAAATTAATCTCTCAGTTTCTTACTTTTAACCTTTCTTACTGTTAACCTTAACTCCAATGCTGCTTTAGCATCTACTCAAAACCACCGGGAGAGGTCATCCAGAGGCATGTGGTGGGGTGCTGTAAGTATGCTGATGGCACCCAAATATTCCTCCATGCTTTCAAGAACAGCCTCTGCTAAGGATATTGTCTCAATGAATGCCTGGCTGGAAAAGGTAATGGAGTGAATGAGGAAAAAAACAAACTAAAGCTAAATCCATACAAGACAGAGATCCTTGCTGTCAGAGGTCCTAACCTTGGTTTGGAGGTGTGTCAACCACTCCTGGATGGAGTTATGCTCCCCCTGAAAGACAGCTTGGATCTGTCATGCCAAAGAATAAGTCAGATAGATGTGATGGCCAGGAGCACCAGTATCAGCTTTGGCTATTATGCCAGCTGTGCCCCCCTCCTAAAACAACAGGATCTAAAGATGGCAGTGCACACAATTCCATTCAATATAAATCAGTCTAAAATACAGTCTAAAACCCCAAAACCCACCCTCCCACCCCTAAAATAATATTAAATCATATATCAATTCAGATAACTTAACAGCTGTTACAATACACATATAGTACTTTCTCTTATTCTCATTAATTAAAATTATGCAAAAAAAGGTGGATTTTTCCTACTCTGCCAATAGAGCATTTCAAAAGCAAGAAGTAAAGATTTTAACCCAGGTAAATAATCAACTAAGTCTGTTGATTATTACCTGGGTTAAAATCTTTACTTCTTGCTTTTGAAATGCTCTATTGGCAGAGTAGGAAAAATCCACTTTTTTTTTTTTTTTTGCATAATTTTAATTATGCTAGTTTAATTAATAAGGGCTAGTTCAGCCACCCAAAAGGTGGATATATTATGCTTTCCAAAGAAAAAAAAAGGGCACATTAAGCTTTCATTAATCTATGCCAACTCATCTTGAGAATGCATACAAAGAACATAAGTGGAAATTTCAATGCATTTCCAGCCTTCCTCATAAACCAAACCAGCTAAAGACATTAAAATGGCTCAATGATGCCTCATCCTTGTGGGTGATCTGCTGGAAGGAATGAAAGTTTTAACTTTACCTAAAAATATCACTCACTGTTAGTAAATAGACAGCTCTTAAGAAACACCCTGTTTCACTCAACCCCAGCAAAGGTGTGGGCATAGGAAGAGTGACTCATCTAGGGCATTAAGTTGGGTTGGATCTGGTTTCGGCTCCAATCCCGTTGTTCCTCCCCCAGAACTCATCATCAGCCAGTACCCTATTACTGTCAAGTAGCTGACATGCTTTGCCATCAGACACACAGCCAGGGAATTAGTGGATTAAACAAACACAGGACTGTCCCCCTGTGAAATCATTCTAGAAGAAAATGCCACAGAAGTTCCCATGCAGAAAGCAAAGAAAAAGTATTGCTTTCACTTTTTCCTACCGCTCCGCTCCTTCCTCAGAACATGCCTAGTCCTGAAAAATGAAGCACCCAGTTTGTTCTGTGGAAATCAGCAAATATAAGCACTTATTTTTCAGTTTCACTGATTTCAAGCATGTAATTTTCCATGTCCTGCATCTAGTATTTTTACCACTGGATGCCTGCTCTTTCACCAGCTGGTTATTCCTTCTTCTACGTTGTCCACCAAATCGGTCGCGCTTTGGAAAGTATCAGCCTGCTGAAATTTGTTAAATAAATTTAGACAAAGCATTAACCTAAATTTAGTTAAATAAATTTAAACAAAACATTAGCAAGTTGATATGGTTCAGTACAACTCCCTAGTGGGTCTCCTAATGCGGGCATGCAGCAGGGTTGCTTTCAGGCCAAGAGAAATGAGAGAGATAGACTTGAGGGCATGGCTTTTTTCCCCCAGGGGACAGTACACAGTTAATTCACTGTGTCCAAATAAAACACACACAAAGCCCTGCACAATCTGTAAATAAATTTAGATAGAATAATTTTCATTTTATATTGCACATTCAAAATTATGTTTCACTGTGACAGAAGGCAGAATATTATGGCACAGAATTCTAGTTGCCCTACATCATTAATCCACAAAGTTGAGGTCTGCATACTGGTGTCAGCTAGGCTACATCCACACAGCAGAAATAATCCAGTTTGATACTACTTTAACTGCCATGGCTCAATGCTATCAAATTCTGGGAATTGTAGTTTTGTGAGACATTTAGCCTTCTCTATCAGAGAGCTCTGGTCCCACAACAAACTACAAATCCCAGGATTCCATAGCACTGAGCCATGGTAGTTAAAGTGATGTCAGCCTGGATTATTTTTGCAGTGCAGATGCAGTCGTAGGGACCCACTGGCTACTTGTCTGTACCAAGTTTCCAGGAAAGTATGTGAATATGATAATATGGCACAAATATGGTACACGACCGGGTTGTTGTTATGTTTTACCATGTCAGACAGCTATTTCATCCTCTATTTCCCGAAACATCAATTTAGGGACAGGTATGCCTCCCTTTAGGGGATGGGTGCATGTTTCACAGATGTGTGGAGAAAATTGCTTTTCTCTGTTAAAGGTGGCCCTTCAGATATTTAGGACTTCAGCTATCAGGAGTTTTAGCCAGTATAGACAATGGTAAGAAGACTGCAGAAACCATGATCCAAAACACCTGGAGAGCCAAAGATTCTCCACCTCTGCTCTGGGCAAGAGATGCAGATGCAGATTTGCAATTCCTGCAGGGACTAGCCAGTAAGCACACCACACAACCAGAAAGGGACATGGGACAGGAATGATGCTGTGGTTCTCAGAAAGGCCAGCTAATTGGCACTCTGCAGCACAGCCAAGCTATCTGAAAACAGGAAGAACCAGCTGCTCCTGGCTTTGATTTTGTTCGGATGTTTGTAGCTTTGTCAAGAAATGGGTAATGGTAGACTCTACTGCGATTCATATATCTATATCTACATTTGTTGTTGTTGTATGCCTTCAAGTCATTCCCAGTTTATGGCAATCCAAAGGCAAACCTATCAAAGGGTTTTCTTGGCCAAGATTTATTCAGAGGGGTTTTGCCAAAGCCTTCCTCTGAGGTTGAGAGTGTGTAACCTGTCCAGTGGATTTTCATGGCCAAGCAGGTACTGAAACCGCAGTTTCCTAGAGTTTTAGTCCAGCATTTAATCATTCTCTCTCTCTCATATATATATCCCATAGCATTACATATTACATATAGATTTGAAAATGTATTTTATGTATGTGTTTTTAAAATACATTAACACATTATAAGGGGAAATCTTAGGTAAAAAACAAAATCATGAAGGCATTAATCAAAATCAGATTTAAATAAATAAAAAACAACTAACTAATAAAGAGGAATGTAAAAAATGTGGCACGCAGGCTCCTCTGGAACCTCAAATGTGACCCATCAGTCCTACAACAATTGCCCTGAGGGATCCAAGTACGACTGCACCCACCCCAACAAAATGTTGTAGATCTTTGCAGAGAGCTTCAGAACAAGGAGAAAAAATGTGTATGTGTGTGTGGGAGGATCACATTTCCTAGCAGTAATATACAGTGTTCAGGAAAATAACATCTGGCAAAATAACATCTGGCAAAGTTCTGCACCTTGACAGGAATCATTAGAAAAACAAAACGGCACACAAAGGTGCAATTGCAAAAACAAAAAGCAGCAGAACTCTACACTGAAACCAATTTCGCTTCAGTCTTCACAGAATAGTTGTGAATGCAGTAGCAACTTCTACTCTCTGTTAATACAAGCCTGGAGAGTGAATTTTCCAATTCCTTTGGTCTTAAACAAAAAGTTGTGAGAAATCAGCAGTTTGGATATCAGTCTTAATGATCACGAGTGGGTGCTACATGGCTGGCCTTGTGTCCTCTGAGGAACCAGGAAAAAACACACACTTACACAACTTTCCTGCCTACAAAATATATCACAGGCTCAGCAGCAGGGACTAGTCCTAACCTTTGCTTGTCTGGGTTTATTGCTGGAGGGACACCTGCATGCAGCTGCCATAGTGTAGTAGGGCAACACATCTTCAGCACTTCCTCAGCCTGAGGTCAAAGTTTTGCACTCTTTGTTGAAATGCTATGTATTTCACAGGTAGCCATGGAACCCCAGTTGTGAGACAGTTAATATAGTTTCACACCAGTGACCTGCTCCATATTTGCAAGCCTCAAAAGATCAGATGCAAGCAGTGGATAATATCTGGGGTAGTCAAGAAAAAAATAAATAAATATGCCAGTTTCCACCTTCTATTCCCAGCATGTTGGGGAGTCGTACAATAGAAATGCCACTTCTGGGATGGAGAAAGAACTACTTCAAAAAGCAATTTAAAAGTATTCCTGAGACAGAAATTTCTGATACATAAAATAATGACAAAAATGCCCATCAAGTGTTTAATATCACTCTCCAATTGTGTTGATTTGGAAGGGACATTCCTGGTTAATTTTCTCACATCCCACTTTTTCAGATGCTCTTAAAATGTTTCTCTTCTTCTGACTTCCCTATTTTTCTTCAACTAATTTCAGTTGCTGCAAACTGAATTTAAAATGCAAAAATAGTCTGTGCTCAACTCAAGGGGAGGTGAGAAAGGGGCAGAATCTTGCTCTTTTCAACAGATCAAGGCAAAAGCAAATTGCTGCAGTCTTTCCTAGCTTGTATGTTGTTTGGCCACACATGGTTGGTTTTCATCTGTGAAATTTGGGAGGGTGTGGATTATTCAGAAGAACAGGGACTTCACAAAACACTTTTTCTGACAGCCAGCCAAGGATCTTAAATAGTCATTCTGCTATGGACCTCCTGGCAGAGGAGGCTCTCTACCTGTGTGTGTATGTGTATTTTCAAGGCACCCAACAACTTACTGTGACCCTATGAATTTCATGGGGCTTTCTCAGGCAAGAATACTCAGAGGTGATTTTGTCAGTTCTTTCCTCTGTCAGCACCCGGTATTTGTTGGAGGCCTCCCATCCAAGTATTAACCAGAGCTGACCCTGCTTTGCTTCCAAGATCAGCCAGGATCTGGTGCCTTTAGGCTATTTAGGCCTTCTGCCTCTACTAGGCTGAGAGCTAATTCATGGCTGCTCTGCAATGTGATCTGGTCAGGGATATACTGCCAAGCCTACTAGCTAACACCTTTTCCCTCTTGTCAAGAGGCCAGGACAGATTCAGGCTAAAGCCCTGGCAAAGATCCCAGGGATTCGCATCCAACATAAAGCAGCAGAAAGGAAGAAGTACAAATCGGAAACAACTTCATGAAACCTATAGCTAACTAGATAGATAGGTATCTGTCCAGTAGGGCTTATGAAACCCTCAAAGTGCATCTCACATTCACTTCTGCTTTCACTATTTGAACAGGAGTAGGCAACCTTTTTGAGCCGGGGGCCGGGTTGCTGTCCCTCAGACAATTGGGGGGGCTGAAGCACCAAAATAAATAAATAAATAAATAAATAAATAAAAATATATTTATTTTTCTAATTAAAAAATATATGCATGCACTCTCTCTCAACCCCAGAAAAGCTATGGCAAAACCCTGTGGAGATTTTGCCAAGAAAACTCCAAGAACAAGTAATAACAACAATAATCAATATTATTATGGCAGGCAGCAGCGGCGGGGGGCAACGGCGGTAAGACCGGCCTGGGGCTGGTCCAAAGGCCTCGGGGGGCCGCATCCGGCCCCCAGGCCTTAGGTTGCCTACCCCTGATCTAGGAGTCCAAGATTACTCCAAGGACCCTTTCCCACTGCGCAATTAGAACACAATATCCTGGTTTAATGGCCATGGTTGCATCCTGTGTAATCCTGGGATTTGTGGTTTGGTGAGATATTAGGATCTATCTGGCTGAGAATTCGAAATACTGCTCCCTACATTGCAAATCCCAGGATTCCACAGGATTTTGCCATGGCAGTTAAAGTGGAATCATTGTGCTATTAGTATGTAGTGTGAAAGCACCCAAGACAAAGTTATAAGGATCTTTCTAGAAAAGTTACAACTGTAGATCACACTTCCCATTTTGTCATTCATCTGTTTCTCAAATTTGCACATTGTTTGGTAGCTATATACAATTAAAATGTACAACTTTGCAATTACAGTTTTCATACTATCTAAGCCATAACTCAAACATTTGGTCATGCATTCCAGGTACCTTAGGTAATATGTAGTGGTCTGAGTGTTGGACTAGGGCACTGGGAGACCAGGGTCCAAATGCCTATTTGGTCATGGGAACCCACTAGGTGACCTTGGGTAAGTGACACTCTCTCAGCCTTAGAGGAAGGCAAGTGCAACCTTCCTCTGAACAAATTTCGCCAAGTAAAACCTCATGTTTGGTTTGCCTTGTGTGTATGTACACCTCATGAATATCAAAGCTTTTCTTGGGCAAGGAATACTCAGAAATAGTTTTGCAGAGGAAGAATAATTCCTTCCTCTGAAATAAAGTCTGAACTACCTGGTATTCATTGGCAGTCTCTCATCTAAGTACTAACCAGGCCTGAACCTGCTTAGTTTCCATGATCAGAAGGGATCTGGTGCCTTTAGGGTACTTAGGTGCAGGTTCCCCTTAAGTCAGAAATGTCCTGAAGGCACCAAACAACAACAAATGTGTATGTCACGACAATTTCAACTGGACTTTTGAGATGAACAGACTGCTATTTACAGTGGTTTACTGTCTAAAGTCCCAGGGTCACACTGCAGACCTTGGCCGCTTCTTGTATGACCCTGAAATTGACAGGACTCCACTCTTGCAATCAATCTGATCATCTGGGATGCAGTGGGAAAAACAATGCCCTCTTGTTTCCAGTACTGACAGTATCCCACTGCTAGTAGCTGGGATCCGGATGGCAATTGCTGGGGGATGACAATCACTTCTGCCATTCCTCCCAGTGCTCCTTAGATCTCTGGAGGCAGCAAGAGAAAATTTAAAACTCACCATCCCTGTATGCTGAAATTTGTGTGTGCACGTATGTGTGAACAGTATGTGCATTTCCATGTGCGCATGCAGGCTCCCTCAGCCAATACTAGATATGGTCCTCAGTACTGAAATCAATGTACATCCATGTGCTAAACTATACACATGCAAGAATACCAAGCATGATCACCTATTTATTATTGGGCTCTTTCACAGTATACAAGTATAGAAACATGATTCCAGTTCAGCAAAATCCTATGGTGTTCTGGGATTTGTAGATTGGGGAGGGGTACTTAGAATGCTCAGAACAAGAGCGTTAGTATCTCACTAATCTACAAATCCCAGGATTCCACAGAATGTTGCCAGGGCAGTTAAAGAGGAATTATAGTGCTATGTTTATGTATTATCAAAGGTCTCTAAAAGGCAAAATTCTACATATTTCTTTGTGAGCAAGTCCGACAGGACTAAGGGCTTTCTTCATAATCATTATATATTCTGTACATGTTCAAAATATATGCACTGGCAGCCCATGCTCCAAGCAAAGGTAGGGGAAATGCCACCCTCCAGTGACAGATTGAACCACTTTTTCCTATCGAGCTCAGAGATGTAAGTGTCTGGAACTTTCCAGAAGAAAAGGGCTATAATTACTGTATATACTCAACTATTATTATTATTATTATTATTATTATTATTATTATCCTGCCCTTTCCCCAAACCTGGGACTCAGAGCGGCTCACAACTTTTTTTTTAAAAAAGTACTATGTAAAAAGCATACAGAAACAGTCCATTAAAACATAATTAAATTATTACCATATTAAAACAAGTTACACCTTTTAAAAAATAAATAAAATACAATTTTAAAAGATTTTTTTTAAAAAAAATATTCTTTTAAAAATACTTTTAAAAGAACAAGCCAATTTTTGGCCATTTGTAGCAAAGTACAACAACA
>CM034706.1:227285455-227297159 GCA_020142125.1 Phrynosoma platyrhinos
ACCTCCCTGGAAGCCAAGATGACCAAACTGAGGTTGTTGTATTTCGGACACATCATGAGAAGGGAGGGCCATTGGAAAAGGCAATCATGCTGGGAAAGGTGGAGGGAAATAGGAAGAGAGGAAGACCACATGCTAGATGGATGCACTCCAGGTCACGGGTATTAAGGGGTTGCAGGAATTAAGCGGAGTCATAGAGGACAGAGGGTCTTGGAGATGTCTCATTCACAGGGTTGTCATGAGTCGAGATTGACTCGAGGGCAGTTAACAAACAAACTATTCAGTATTGATGTCTGTGTTGTAGGATCTTGATCGTAGTATACAGCTGAGCTACATAACCTTTAAAGGTTATGGCTCTGAAAGCCAAGCATCTAGATCAAGGAATACATCAAATTCTTTGGTTCCTTTTCCTTCTTGCCTGTACAGATGATCTCTGATCCAGCTCTTTAAAGGAAAGGTTTAAAGATTCAGATCCATTCTAATTTTTTTTTTACTAAAGATGGATATGGAGTGTCTACAGTTCTAGAAAAATATAAAGGCCCTGCTTATAATTAAAGACAGGTTTTAATAACTACCGAGTTATTTGATGATAGCATCATCTGTTTTAGGACCTGTGAGCTCCATATAGGAACAGGGACCATAGTAAGGCCTGAGATAAAACTCAGTCTTATGATACTGAATATGCTCCACAATCAGTTTCAGACAGACCTGCACACAGCAATAACTTGCTGACTCATTTTCACACTTTGTTGCTTTAGTTTTTATAAAAGCATTGAATAAAAGTGTTTGCACATAGGAACAAGGTTCTTGGGTTCTTTTTCAGATGGGCATCTCTACTGGATTCGTGAGAAGAGATGAGCTAGGGGTTTTTACCTAGGAAGCAGAACAGAGAAGCACAAAGGCCTTATTAAACACACTACACACATTGTTTTTTCATTTTACCACATTTATGTTGTCTGAAGCAACAGAGGTAAGACTGTATCCCCAATTTCTCCCACCCCTTCAATTGCCCAAACTTGAATGACATGCTTTTCTTTTTTTACTCTTCTCTTCTGTTCTCTTTTCTTTTTGAGAACCTTCTCTGAGGTTCTGCCAGGAATCTGAAGTGGAATCAGTTTTCTCTCTGCATTGAGAGCCTCCTATTCAGTGGTTTTCAGCCCTTCAGCAATAAGGTTAAGCTCATAGCACCATGTCTCGTAGCGGTAGGCCATACGGATCTGAGCCACATTGGTCTTGTGGATGTCATTGCCCTGTGGCCCCTCCTCTTGGTAATTCTTTCCCAGAATATGGAGCTTTTCCTGTAAAAGTAAGGCACTGAATTACATTCATCGTCTTTGCCTCTTCCCTGACTCCACAAGTTAAGAAAAGGAGCATCCTCTGTCTTCGTTCCTCCCCACTTTCTTTCCCTCAAGCCCTTGTCACATCCCCAACCACTTAGCCCAATGACAGTTAGTCAAACTATTTATTAATTAATGTATATTTATTGTGTTTATAAATTACTTTTCTGCCAAACAGTGGTTTCCAAAATGATAAATTAAAAAACCTACAATAGAAACATGACTCTTTCTATAAAAACAAATTAAAAACAACACCACCAAAGGCCTGACAAAATAATAGAGTTGTGACTGCCTGTTGGAAACTCAATAAGGATGGAGCCAGGATGAGTTCTTTGGGAATAAAGCTCACATTCAAGTCTGTTTTTACACAAAATGCCTGGTCTCGTCTACTCATCAAACCTCTCAGGATGGTGGGACATGCACCAGGGCTTCTGTTGAAATTTATAAGTTACGGGTAGGCTCATACAAGAGGAGGTGGTCTTTCAGAAATATTAGCCCCAAGCTGTTTAGGGCTTTGTAGCTCTGAATTTAGAAGCAAAATGGAAACCAGTGCAGTTGTTTCAGGAACAATGATATATGGTCTCTAAATACCTCTCCAGACAAAAATTTAACTGCTTCATTTTTTACTAACTCTAGTTTCCACAAACTTTTCAAGGAGAGCCCCATGTAAAGCTCATTAAAGTAATTTCTAGGAGAAGATCATACCTCATGAGAAAGACCACTTTGGAGGACACTGTTACGTGCAATCTCACACATGTCACAGGTGCTGAGTTTGAAGACTTGGGCAGCAATGGCATATTCTTCCATGAGAGGTTCCTGGGGAATTGAATCAAAATGAAGCACAGTACTAAGACAATTGCAGAAGTTGCAACAGCCCTTATACCAACTTACCTTGCTTTTCACAGCAAACATCTACCCTAGGAAAGAATCCAGCTTTTTACCTTAGTGTAATGGAACTGCATTGGGTCATCAGTGGACAGTGACACCATCAGTCCCTTCTGGTGGAAATCATGAAGTGGGTTCTTGGCATATTCTAGGAAGAGACTGTTGTTGCTGAGGGGGGACATGGCGATAGGAACCTGTGCTAGGAAGTATAGATACTGCAGCACAGGTGTCTGCAAAGGGAAACAGCAAGGAAGGGTCAGGTCAAGACAGGCAGAAGAACCTCTAATAATCCCTTTCAAAGAATACCCTCAGAGCTGAGTAATTTTATTTGCACCATTCAGTAGTAGTAATAATAATAATAATAATAATAATAATAATAATAATAATAATAATAATAATGTAATCACTGCTCTGCATCTCCTGCAAGTATAAAGCATTGATCTTCCCAAGTAGGTTCCCACTCAAACACCCATAGTGGGATCTTAACACTAAAAAAACTGCCCATGGAAGAGGCCCCCTCAGGTGCTCCCATCATCTGAGCAATAAAGGGATGCTTACAGAATAGACTAAACAGGTCATTGTTTACAACCTCAGGAGATGGATTCATTAAGCCTCTTCCTATGAGGTCTCCATGTAACATGAACATCTGACACAAGGGCAAGCAATAAGCATCTAAAGAACATATATGAAATGCAGGCACAAGAGGAAGCTCTTCCCGCAAATGTTGCAGCTCACCTTCTTCAGGTTCAAACCATGGGAGATGTTGTCTGCAGTCATGAAGGCAGCGAGCAGATGGGTGATAGCACCAGCTTCTCCACAGTGAGGACGAAACAGGAAGGTGTTCATGCCACGTTCCCTGAGAGTGACAAGACAAGCTTTAGTATGCAGTCTCTAGTGTTGTGAAGGGAAGGCACAATCAGATGACCCTAAAACAGGGGTAGGCAACCTAAGGCCCGGGGGCCGGATGCTCCAGGCCGGTCCTGCCGCCACTGCTGCCCGCCATGATGATATTCGTTATTGCTGTTATTACTTGTTCTTGGGGTTTTCTTGGCAAAATCTCCACAGGGGTTTTGCCATGGCTTATCTGGGGCTGAGGGAGTGTACATGCATATTTTTAATGTTTTTAATTAATTAATTAATTGGTGCTTCCCCCCCCCCCCAATTGTCTGAGGGACAGCAACCCGGCCCCTGGCTCAAAAAGGTTGCCTACCCCTGCCCTAAAAGAATCCCTCCTTGCAGGGACCCAACATGCTGGTATCATAGATCTTATAGAGAATTAGCCGACAGAGAAAGGAGCGATTGGGTCTCACTTTTGAGGCTGGCAACAACAGGAACAGTGGAGAAATGTGGGCACTTTGCAGGTGGACAATGACGATGCCTGCTCTCCTGCCAATAACATTCTATGAATAAGACAGATTTATTGCATGACAAAAAGCCTTGTCTGGAAGTATGCCATGCCTCCACCTGATTTCCCTTCCATTTTAAGAGCACATTGACAGAACAGTACCAAGACATATTGAGGAGTTTCAAGATTGGATTTACACCAAGAAACTTCAGCTGTGAGTTAATGTTGGAAGTTTTTTGCATTCCCTTTCCCCATCCTAAGACAGATAGGGAATTCCTGCATGCAAACTCTTATCTTTCTCTCTAATTCAAACTAACCATGTGACTTAGGTCACTTCCTCTTTGGGATTAACTGACATTCTCTCAAAATATTTTCAGCTGAGCTGTTGTGTTTACATCTTCCTGCTCTCTTAAGTTTCTTTGGAAAGATAGTGAGATAAATATATTTTTTTAACCTGATTTCTTCACTAGCTAGATTAGGTTATAGCTTCTATGTAAATATAGATTAAAGTCATTAGTAAATTTTTGTTTTAAACTACAAACTACATGTTTGTTGTTTTCTTTTTAGTCAGTTTCACGTCTTAGGAAGGCATAGTTAGACAAGAGTACATTTCTGCCACTCTGCTAAGTTAAAGCTAGACAGGCTTGGCTTTAACATTTTTGATATTCAATATTTTTGCTTCCTTAGCAAAGGCAAAGGTTCACTCTTTAGGTCTTCTCTTGTTTGGGACAGTGGTGAACCATTAAGCCTCTCCCTATGAGGTCTCCATGTAACATGAGCATCTAGCAAAGGCTAAGGCTAAGGAAACTTAAATTACCCCAATTTTTTCATCAGAAGTAGGCAAGCGAGTGCCCCCCAGATGTTTTAGACTACAACCTCTGCCATCATTCTTAACCACTAGCCATGTTGGGCATGTAACTAATTCCTAGTGCCACTGGTATAAAAGATAAAATAGTTTCAGGAGATAGAAATTTAGAAAGTGAGAAGGAGGGTGAGTATTACCTCTTGCAACAGGTACCTCTCCACACAGTTCTCCCACAGTTGCTTTTCTCCCCACAGAGTTACAAATGCATGGGTCAATGAACATGTTCAACCCCATGATATGGGTTAAGACATTTAGAGAGCAGTTTAGATCAGAGAAGAAAAGGAGGGCTTATGCATCATTCCTTCTGCTACTTGTCTGCACAAAATAGCCCTCTCTCCAAGCTAACTTTCTTTTTTTCTTTCTTTTTAAAAGCAGCCATCAGATTAAGTTGCATGTATCTGGTGTATAAGCACCCACATGGAGGAAAGCATATACATATGAGACAAGTGAGCTCAACAGTCTTGACCTTATTATTTGAATTCATGTCTTCTGCCAAGCGACACTGTAAATCAAGCAAAACCTGGAATGATGCCTCCAAGGGCTCAGATTAATGAGGGGAAAGGATTCATGCAAACAAGATCTAGAAATACAATATGCTCATGCTGGGGTTATTGGAAGGTCTGATTAGAATCAGCAAATCTAGAGGAGAGATATTTCTACCAAGGGTTACTAGAGAACATTAGAGCATCAAGAAGCATCTCTGCTGCCCAGGACAGACACTCACCGTCGAAGGTTATTGAGTACCATGATGTTGGCATACATATAGTACACATAATATGTGTAGGATGGATTCTTCTCATGGCTCCACTCATGTGGCTTGGGGCTCTTGGTACAGAACATGTGGCCACTGTGTTTGGACTCATCATCTACACTGTCAAAACCAGTAATCTGCAAATCATCATACAGTCGGTTCTGTGAAAGGTCTGATTTCCAATGCTTAGCAAACAATAATTCAAAGCTAAGAAGCTCTTTATTCCCATAACCCACATATTAAGTTCAAAAGGATGGCCACCTTTGTCCAGGCTGAAGCTAGGATCCACCTTTGTCTAGGCTGAAGCTGGGATCCACTGATACTCTTACATAGCATAGGTGGTGATAAGGTAGATTGGGATATAGTGGTAAATCTTGGTGTTATTGGCAGCTGGTTATTGCAGGCTTCTGATTCTTACTTGTGTAATAGCAGCAGATGCAGCAGCAATAAAATTACTTTTTCCTACCTAAATTAAAGTGAAGAAATTAAGAAAGCTTGGGAGTAACCAATAATGGACATCTGTGGGAAAGGCCTTTGAGTTCAGATCAGTTTTGGTACTGGAACCATTTCCTAGACTGATGCTTTCATTCTACGTAATTTAATTCATAGTTTTTTCACCAGGCTCTGACTGGTGGATATTAGGATTCTAGTGGGTGGGTGGGGGAAGTAAATTCCAAAAGCCTGAAGTTATTTCCTATATTATATAATATCTGCTTGATGTCTTGCTCAGGGATGGGAACCTCAGGGAGGTGAATCCTTGCCAGATCAGATCTAGGACGTACTACTTAGATTCATGTTTGACCTGACTAGCTTTCTGATGCTGTACTAGCCACATTCTCTGCAATGCATTTTCAAAGGGTTTGACCTGTTGTTGTTTTTTTACATTAATTTTGGGCCAGTGTCCTGTGCCCCACTGTTTCTATGGCAGCAGTACTCACATGGCGTAGAAAAATACTAAGCTCTTTATTGTCCTGTGGGTTGATTGTTGCCTGAAACACTGGCAGAAAAATGTTCTCCAGCATCTTCTCAAAGTGAGGTAGAAAGTTCTTCTTCCTAAACACATCACTGGGGAGAGGAAGCAGGAAAGACAGAAGTGTGTCAGCCTAGCTTTCACCAACAGCACAGAACATTTGGGAGGAAAAAAGTAAGTAGACTGTATACATGGACATCACCTGATGGCCAATATAGAAATCAAATAGATTACACAGTCAGAAGCGGAAGATGGAGAAGCTCCATCCTCTCTGGTCTGATTGGGCTCTTATATCTGACACTCTTTGTTTAAACATATTTCTGATATTAGAATTACACTTACTAACTGTCTCTATACTCAGGCCCTGATTTGAAGGCATTTTGGAAAAGTTCAAAAATCAAGATCTTGAATGGATTTGAGTACTTGTTCATTTAAACAGATCTTGGGAAGCCCATCCTCACTCATTTGCATTAATTTAATCCCATAATTAAATAGTCTAAGGAGGCACACCACCATAAGTCAGAAACAAAGGCATACAACAACAGCAACAGCAACAACAACAACAACAACAGGCTATTATACAGAGCAGCTCTTGTAAGGGCTATGAGTCTGATCACTGCAAGCCCTTATAAGGACTCATTAGACTATTTGCATTTGAAACCAAAAAAAGGTTGGGGTCTATCTATTAAAAAAAATGGTCATATGGGTGTGAGGTTATTGCAAAAGGTGAAGTTTCTATAGCCATGAGTCTGAAATAACTTTCTGGACTGAATCTTCTGGTTTTTACTTCTTACATTATCTTCCTGAATGAGACTACTGGAATGAGGAATTAGATAAATGGTCCATGTAAAGAAACTACCCTCTCTGGCTTGAGTAATCACCCTTTCAATAATATCCAGAGCTTGGAAAAGTTACTTTTTAGACTACAACTCTCAGACCCCCCTCCAGCAAATTGTTATTCTGGCTGAGGGATTCTGAGACTGCATGCCAGAAAGTACATTTCCAAGCTCTGTTCTTGAGATCCTATTGCTCATGGGTCAGAAAAAGCTGACCCACTTGCACAACGCTATCCCTTCATCTGCATGGTCATGCCTGCTTCTTAATCACAATTGAGTGTAACAAGACAACATCCATCAAGTAGCTTTTAAATGTGTAACACACCAAACTCATCCACATGTATGCTGTTTGTATATTTTAATCATTTGTAAGCTGTTTTGGGAACTTCTGATTCTTATTATTTGTAAATGCTAGCCCCACTCCTCTTCACTCTGGTACTTACTAGATTCTGGGCACCTGGATCATCCATTTCATGTTGGGTGAATAAACACGATGTTTATTGAACCAGCTGGCTAATTTGGGCCACTCATCTGGTGAACACCCATAGATGGACAGTCGTGGTTCTGCATACTGGTATTTGGCATCCTCCAAATCAGAGCCAACCTCCTAGGAGAAACCAAAGGGGGAAAGAACAACTTGAGCATAATCTGCCTACAGAAGAAGACCTTTTCCTCAAATTACCAGCTACACAGACACAAATGCCTGCATACCATATTCTCTAACCTTGATGATGGTAGCAAAGTAGTCACCATTGATGGCATTTTCAGTCTTGAGATAGAGATCACGCAGCTCACTGGCACCCACAGGGTTATACTTGGCATTGAATTTGTCAAAGCGTTGGAAGGTTTGGCGGCCCTGTGTTAGAAAGTAGTATAATTATGATGATGTACACACACCAAAGGCCATTTGTTGAGCACAGAGACTGATAGCTTAGTCACAGGCCTCCAACAAAGAATAGAAAACATAGGGGGAGGATGGAAGGTAGGTCTCCTGTACTGGGAAGAAAAAGTGGAACTCACTGCATGAACATCAAGTGAGTCAACAGTCAAGTCATACGGATCAAGTTTGAGGTGCTCAAAGAGCTGTTTCAGTGTTAATGACTTGTCCTTGGATTTGTACACCACCCTTTCAGCATCAACCCGGTATGACTTCTTAATGAATCGCAGCAGGTGCTTCTGGTTCATGCAAGCTGCAGCATGGATGTGTGTGTCAACCTGTTGGAGAAGACAGATTGTGGTGGTTACTCCAGACAGCCCCTTCCCTGGCAACCAATGACAATATTTATATCGGAGGAGATTCTGATGAATTCTGACTTTGAATTTTGAGCTTAAAAGCACTGTGATCCTATTTAATGAATCATGAACCTTAATGTGTGAGGGATGGAAGGAAGGAGGCACTGAAGAAAATATGTGGTAAGAGTTAGAGGATCTGAGGTAGCAGGATTGTCTATCTGACCTTTCAAATACTAGACAATATAGGCCACACTGAACTTGGTGAGTTAATGTCTCCCTTGTACAGCATAGGTTACATGAGATGCATTTCCTTTAAAAAATTATGACCATTGGTCTCTTATGTATTAGTTTCCATATGAAATCAGTTGGACATTTTTGTCTGATGCAGAATTGCAATTCAGCTCAAGGTTGTAGAGGCACATTGTGGACAAGGTGCTATTGGGCTTGAGTGTGCAAGTGCATGCCACATGGGTCTGCATACATATTGCTCATTGATCCTCCACTCTACCTTCCTTTTTTCTGCTGCTGTACTCCTGTCTGTGGAGATTTGCAACAAGACATGTTCTCTCCTACTTCTCTAGAGGACAGGACATCACTATGCCTTCTATTTTAAGGATCAATGCCTCACCTTCCGACAATTATAGAAGTCCCGATGCGGGGTTTTCTTCAGCTCCTTCAGCTCTTCCATCTCATTCAGCATCTCATGCATAGAAAACTTGAAGGAGAGGAATTTAAGGCGTCGGTGTGTATAGGATTTACTGCAACAATCAAGGGAAAGAACATTATCTCTCATAAGTCTCATGCAGAGTAAGAACACAAGTTCACCACCAGCAACAGTGCCTGCCAGTGCAACAAACATCTGCCAGCCAGTATTGCAGTTGCTGCTATCATATGGCAGCCGAACAAAGGTCACATTCCAGAGTGACTAGAAACAGTTGAATTCTTTATAGTAGGGATATACCATATATACTGAGTATAAGTCGACCTTGTGTATAAGCCAAGGTCAACTTTTGGGGCCAAATGCATGGATTTTGGTATGACTCATGGATCAGTCGAGGGTCAAACTTCCCAAGGCAATGCTGGGTAGATACTACTGTAAGACAGAGTGCAGCATATGTTTGGTGCTTTTTAAAAAACCTCAGGATGCCCCTTGTGTTTTCTACCTGAGGCACCAAAATCTCTTAGGCTGGCCAAGTTTCTATATGGATAGGCCATACCATAGGTAAGGCTTTCTAGGACACTTACACAGGCCCTTGAGCTATAAGGGCCAGCAGAAAGTTCATGTCATCAGTGAAGACCTCCAGGTTAGGATAGGGCAGGTCCTTGGGCTCACCCCTGGCAGCGGCTGCTTTGTCGGCATAGATGTATATCACACCATCCTTCATTTCCAAATGGTAGCCCAAATTCTCAGGGAGATTGTCAGATCGGAAAGGATCTTCACCATCCTCCACAACTGGGGCAAATACTAAAATCAAGAAAATAAGCATACGGTATAGACAAGGAAAGAAAAGAGTTTGAGGTCTACAATATGGATCTGTTGTGCCTGTTTGTGCTTGTGAATTAAATTCTATGTCTCAGAGAAACTGTTAAAAATAGAAGTTTCTATCCAAGGAAATTGGCCACCAACCGTCTGGAATATGACAGCCCCGGTCTACACAGAACAAGAGCTAAAATGTGGGCAATTCTATGATATTGTCAACTGCAGACCTAACTGGATGGTGTTGATTTTAACACAATTCCGGGTTTCTCTTTATTCTTAGTGCTTTCCTGGCTATTGTTGAGATTTTGGTGAACAGTGATCTGCTTCCTAACAAAATCTAGCCATTTGCTATATACAGGTTTTTCCTCTCCCAAAAACATGCCTGGGACAAAAATTGCCTCAATAGATCCACTGATATTAGCCATGAAGGTATTTTTGTTTGTCCCAACCAATGTAAGGTATGGGGGGGGGACAATTGCACCATTCCATTTTTGGAAACCATGATGCAGTGATGCAGAAGTGATTTGGTCTGGCTTTCAGTAGGCTTGCCCTGTCTGGGGGAAATCTGGAATTCAGAAGATACTGGGATTAGTTGGGATTAGGAAATAAACCAGAATACAAAATGTACATTTAATTTCATTCTGCATTAGATTTCCCAGGTCTGGAAATTTCTGTGAAATACACTCAATTCAACATACACAAGCATATCCTTGGACATGAGGCAATATACCAGAATTCCCACTGGGACCCATAAGGCTAAAATAAGAACATATGCTACTATCTTCATCTTTATTCCAGCTAACTGATTCCCATCTGTATGAGTATATGCACGGACTCGGGAAGTGTTTTTAAGATGTGGGGAAACTCAACATTGGCAAAACTTGTTAAGATTAATTGAAAATAAAACATTAAGGTATAAATCCAATTGTTGGTTCCAAACAGAATAGTTCATTGATAGGAACATGGGAAATCAGAATGTGAATTCCACTGATTCAGTTGTCTACTCTAGTTGGAAGTAACAATTGGATTAAGATCTATCACTCTATGATATTTAAAGTCCTAATTTCATTATGCTAGGATATGGAACATTAGAAGCAACCTTTATGAATCATGATTAAAAAATTAAAAGTATTGATAAAGCTAATAGCCTCATGGAATCTGGAAATCATGCCCTATGAGGAGTGACTTAGGGAGCTGAATAAGTTTAGTCTGTAGAAGACAAAGTTAAGGGGTGATATGATAGCCTTGTTTAAATATTTGAAGGAATGTCATATTGGGGATGGAGCAAGCTTGTTTTCTGCTGCTCCAGAGACTAGGATCCGGAGCAATGGATTCAAACTACAAGAAACAAGACTGCACCTAAACATTGGGAAGACCTTCCTGACAGTAAGAGTTGTTGGACAGTGGAACACACTCCATTGGAGAGTGTTGGAGTCTCCTTCTTTGGAGGTCTTTAAACAGAGGCTGGATGGCCATCTGTTGGGGATGCTTTGATTGTGAGTTCCTGAATGGTGGATAGGAGTTGGACTTGATGGCACTTGGGGCCTCTTCCAACTCTATGATTCTATGATTTTACACAATGTGTTTGGAAAGGGACCAATCTGGGACTCTTCCACACAAGCCCTGTTCTCACAGCAATTGCAATTGATAAATAAAATAGTAACATACCACTTGTAGAGCAGTCATGACCATACTTCTTCTCATTCACATGACCAAGGTTGCTGCCCTCATCATGGTCTCCCTGCCTTATGCCCTGCCTAGCATGCCTTTAAGGTTTTGTTGTTGTTGTTGTTTCCCTCCCTTTCCCCACACAATTCTAGAACTCTGCTGCTGTGATTTTACGTTTAAAAGTAAAAAAGAAAAAGAAAAAAAAAGGAAAGAAACAGAAAAAATATAGAAACGTAATCAGGGCTCTTAGAAATAGCAAGGGGGACAGGGGACGGGACAGTGACACCACTTTCTTGCAATTTTGCAGCTGTCCCAGGAGCAACATTTCACAACTGGA
>CM034706.1:227304081-227348014 GCA_020142125.1 Phrynosoma platyrhinos
GGCCGCATCCGGCCCCCGGGCCTTAGGTTGCCTACCCCTGCTCTATAACATGAGAAAACATGGAAATTCTCCAACACAAGAAAAAGAACTGTAATATCAAGATAGGGTGCTCCCAAGCCTTCAGTATCTACCAGCCTGCATGGGGTAATATTTAATATTCAAATGATGTTCCCAATGTGCATGTGTGTGTGTGAGAGAGAGAGTGCCTTCCAGTTGTCTGTTGATTTGCCCCAAATTATTTTCTAGCAATTCCTGGCACTAGCTGCAACATTTTATTCTCACTCTCAAGCACTTGTTGTTTTTTTAAATTCTGAGACATATCAAATCGAAAAGGTATCCTTCTCTTCACCTCCTTACTCTTTTTAAATGTTGTTTAGAGTTATAGTTCCCTCAATGAAATGGCACCTTTGCACCATAACACTGTAATTCTAAGAACTGGAATAAAAAACTGTGAGGAGAACGTTTTCACTTTAATGCAAAGAATCATCTCACCAAATTGCATCCAAGTTTTTAAAAACCTATGAAACAAACTTAGTAGAGATCCAAGAAATCACTACAATCAACCCCCATACAAAATAGTCTTGAGTGGAAAGGGACGTGACAGCCCCCAGCAAAACCAAAAAAGCAATACTGCAAGAAGTTCTGCTTCTTTAGACCAGTCTGGAAGAGCACTGTGTGCCTTTGCAGACTGCTAGAAATAGTGCAAATTGAGTCTACTTAAGGGTTAGGGTTAGGGAATCATGGGAGCTGTATTTTATTGTGGCACCAGAGATCTCTGACAGAGAAGGCTCAATGTCTCAGAAAAAAAAATTCCCATGATTCTCTAGCACTAACCCTAACCCTTAACGTGGACTCAATTTGCACTATTTCTGGCAGTCTGCAAAGGCCCCGCCTTGGCAGGAGATTCTGCAATGAACACTAAAAGACACAAATTGCTAAGATAAAAGTGATAATGAAGAAGAAAGGAAGTCAGACCTCTACAACTCCACCTGGAAAATTATCTTCAACAGTATAAGTTTGACTTTTGCTGCAGCAGAAAGAACCTCTCAGTATCCCTGGCTCCAACATCTTCAATACCCACTGTCTGCACAGATGTGTTCTTAATAAAGTAACAGATAATTCCCTACAGAGTACTTCTAGTTCACCAGATGCCTGGCATTTTATTTGGGCAAACACCTACACATAGGATAAGCTGGGCTTCCTAGGCATCATTCGCCCATTGTGATCATTCAGTTCAGTTTGCACGGACTGTCTATGGTTACCTGGCCACAGATCATCATTTGGTTTCCACACCTCATTCTCAATGGTACGCAGGAACTGAGAGGGAGTCTTGGGGAAACGCTGTAAAGATTTCTGCATATACTTCTCTCGGATACATAGGGCACGGTATAGGCCTCTGCAGACCGATTCAAAGTCCTCCACTGTCACCTGTAGAAGCATTTGTTAATGGAAAGAAACATTTTAAAATATATGTACTCAAAACCACTATGGAGTAATATTTGATCCTTAAGCAATGTGCTAGCAGACCTCATTTGAGGAAGTATAGGAATAGCAACCGCTATGAGGATAGAGCAGGTCCAGCACCAGCAAATATGATGGACTTGATACTGTAGTTATGCTGACATCAATCTACCACCATCAACATGACCAGTAGTACTGAACAATGGAGGACGCCTTTTGTCTGTATACAGTCGTCCCTCCAGATTCGCTGACTTCTCATTTGCAGTCTTGAATTTCCACGGAGGAACAAAATGGCGTGTGCAACTGCACAGAAGCACACCACTTTATTTCCAGTGGGGCTCGAATATTTGCAGTTTTCCATTTTCTCATGGGGGGGGGGAACAGATTCCCCCATGAATTTGGAGGAGCGACTGAATTTTCTTGTTCACACTTTGCATTAGATTGATACAACATCTAGAACAATGTGCTCAGTATAAAGGCTAGTGGGAGGCTGCCACTCAAAGATCCTTTGCTGCACTTTAAAGTTAAGAAAAAAAGAAAAGAGAAGAAAGAAAGAAAAAGAAAAAAGAAAAACACAGAGCTTGGAAAAATTACAGCTCCCAGAAGCCCCCAACTAGCATGATCAGTGGCCCTGTTATTGGGGATTCTGGAAGTTGTAGTCCAAACAAAGGAATGTTTTACAAGTACTGGAAAAACACAGCACTTTGCAATGCTGCACAAGCCTGATTAATTCTCTATTGCAAGGGTGACATAAGAGGCCTGTGGGGAGAGCAGACTGCACCAAGTGACACTTTAAGGGGAGGTGACACCATTGCTTCCCAAACATCTACCTTTGGGCAGAAATGGGCTGTAGTGTTCGCCTGCATTCCTTTAAAATGCGGAAGAGATGGTGCGAGTGGGGTGGGGCTCAGTGGGAGAAAGACCCTAGGTTTTTTTTTAAATTCAATTTTAAATTTTAATTTTTTTAAACTTTTTATTTAAAAATCATCACATTTTACCAAATTTTAACTTTAACCACATGAAACTATGCACGTGTAAATACATTTAAGCTGTGCATCTGATATTGTAATTTGAAGGTATAATTTTAATTTTGCTAGTTGTTTATGTCACAACTATTACCATTGCATTTAGTGATACATGGGAATTATGATTTATGAGTAACATTAGTACAAAAAACATTACTAAGGATTCTGTATGGTGTGGTGTAGGAAGAGGTCTAAAAGGTGTGTGTGAAGGAGGTGACACCATGAGTTATTGCTCGGGTGATGCCAGCGCTAGTGACACTACTGCTATATTGTCCCACTCTTTCATCTGCTTTTAAAAAATATCAGTTTCTCTCTTCTCCTCCCATTTTCCTCCTTTGTCCTGGCTTATTTTGGATGCTGCAAACTGAGTTCAAAGGGCAGAAACAGAAACACCCTGATATGTTTGACATTCAGTTAATGGAAACTGGAAATTTGGAAAGGGAAGAGGAAAGGAGTGGGTGCAAGCTTACCCTTCCCAGTAGTTTCCTAGCTTGTGCATTGTTCCTCACTATTAACTTTTGCCATCTTCACCACACTCGGATGTTTTTGACTACACATGTCCCAGTTTTCATCTGTGAGATGTTGGAGATTACAAGGAAGCAAGATTGTTCAAGTGGAGGGTGGAATACAGCAGTATATTCCTTCCCCAGAATCTCTTCTAGTGACCCGTAGCCCGAGGCTGGCAATGAAAGTTGATCAGGGGCCATGACAGGAGGACCCAACTGTTGCAGCTATTTTGAGCACCAGAAGGGTTCTGCTTCAGTTTCATCAATACCCCCTTGATCCAGAAAATCCATCCTAAGATTTGATTTATCTCCCTAATGGGTTCAGGTTAGGTCAAAGTATAACCAAAGTTAGTCAACAATCAAGCAGCCCAGTGCATCATAGAAGAGCCTATAAATCTCTTTCCTTTCCCCATGAATCATGGAATCTGGAAACAATTTATATTTTGCCATGGCCTTTCTTACACATTCAGGCTTTGAGCTCAATATATGTGACATCTGTTGGTTTTGCAGAGTCAGCACATATCATCGTTTCTTAAGGTAATGCTTTGTGTGCAAACAAATGTGAAAGAGGCTGTGTGAAAGAACATTTTTCATGGCTGACATGAAGGAAGCAAGAAAGTGATGCAGTTCAGCAGAGAGATGTATATGGAAGACACATGATTAGCACAAGATGTAATGACAATGGAATGAGAATGCTTTTAGCCATTCTAATAAGAGACACATGCAATGCCACTTATGAGGCAGATAAAGCACATGGGGAAAGCACTAGGAATGAATGAACTCCACACCCACACATGATCAGAAGGTGGGCCTAAGAGGTGCCTTTCTTTAGGCCCTGCTTAGCAACACTCTCTTTACATTTTGTCAAAGCAGCCATGGATTTGCACCTAAATTCCATAAGGAAGAGAAGCAAACCTATTTCCTCAGCTCCAATATCTTTTGCATACAAGTTCTACTGGGCAAAATGGTCCATGCTCAGCTTTGTGTGCAAATCAGCTTCCCAATGCTATATACATGCATGGGACACAGCCCATCCATTCCTAATGTGATCATACAAAGACAGTTAAATGAGTGTCACTAGCCCCCAACAGATATTAACTGCTATGTGGTTAGTAACAAGTGACATGATTTGTTATATGCCAGAGCTTGCAAGAGTCCCTTTTTTGGAATGCAGCTCCCAGAAACACCTAGCTGTCTGGGGGATTCTGGGAGATATAGTTTAAAAATAACTTTTCTAACTTCTTCCCTCTAGCTTTGTTATTTGGTGAACCTCTGGCATGATGTATGGGATTTGTGGTTAAGTCCATAAGAGACTGCAAGTTCCTTCAATATATAACTCCCGTAGTAAAGAGAATCAAGGCTATCCCCTCATATTCAATCTGCAGCTGCATCTTTTTAGGGGTTTAAAGGAACCAGCATGATGTAGGAGTTTGAGTGTTGGACGAGGACTGTAGAAGATCAGGGTTTGAATCCCCATTAAGTAATGGAAACCAATTGGGTGACTTTGGGAAAACCACTCTCTCTCAGCCTCAGGGAAAGGCAATGGCTAACCCCTTCTGAACAAATTTTGCCAAGAAAACCCATGTAAGTTTGCCTTAAGGTCACTGAACATCAAAAATAACATGATGGCACACTGCAACAACACAGTAATTCTGGTCCAGGGTGGCCAACTGCTGGGGGTACAGGGATATATTGTCCCTTCATCTGATCTTGCAGGGAGGCATCTCCTTTCCCACACCTACCTTTTTTACATCTTAAAAAGTGGAGTCTTTCAACCAAAAATAGTCCCTGCTGAATGCCTCCTGAAGTGAAGCATATCTAAACACTAACAAACACAAACAGGACATAAAATGTTATTTTATTTATTTGGTTGAGAGAATGTGGGCACCCCCAGGTTTGAACATTCTGGAGTGCACACAGGCTGTTCAAATCTTGGATGTAAAGGCTAGGGATGGAGGATTTATATAGGCAGAGCTCAAATTTGCAGGAAAGTGTGTTGCTTTTTGTGTGAGCCTTGTGTGGATTGGGAGAAGTTATTGGGGAAACCCTGGTCAGGCACCCTGAGAATTTCCCCCACTCCATCCCAGAGGCTTTGCAACCCTGCAGCCAATTCCAGGCTTCTCCGCTGCAGTGCAAAAAGAATACCAAGATTGTACCTCCAGAGTGAGGCATTCCTTATTTGAAAGAGACTGTTTGAGAATGGTGAGAGTAAGCATTCTGTGTAAGAGTGAACCAAAAGGGCTTGGGGTCTACTGGGAGTTGGCTTCACTCATTTTGGTTAAGTTCGGATTCCCTATTTTATTTCATTGTTGTAATTGGGAAGTCACTATCAGAAGTATCATGCTGTAATCATTTGGGTGGTCTACTTAGAAGGGAAAAGTGAGAGGAGAATACCCTTATAGAATTACTAACCCCAGCAGCATAGTCTCCTGTGATCTGCACACGTTGGAATTTGGGCACAGCTTGGTACAGCACATTGCTAGATATAACTTCATCCAAGGTAGACAGTTTGGTTGACGACTTTCCTACAAGAGGAACAACCAATGCAATGGTTTTCAGTTTCAAGAGTCTCTTCTTCCTAGGATAGATGAGAAGAAGAGGAAAATCACACAACTTCAAACTCTTTTTTACTTGGTGCATGTTTTCATAACTGGCATCTGTACTACACAGTTTATACTTATTTCCCATAGCTATTATTTCTTGGCCTTGGTTACCTTTAAATTCTGGCATTTTAACTCCATTGATAGGTATTATATTAGGACCTTTGAGGGATATGAAAAGAATATAAACTGCAGACTTACATATATTTCTCTACTTGTTCCTATAACTGTAGATCTTTGGACTTCACTTAAACTTCTGGCCTATTAATTAACATTACATTATATATTCACAAAACACTTCCATGTGGAAGTAAAGCAACAAGATTCTAAGAGAAGCTTAAATACCAATAATTCTGCAAAGAAATAGGAACCAATGTTCTGTGTTTAGGTACTACAGAGAATGGGATCAGTTCTGGAAATTATAGGTTAGATAAAGTGATCATTTTCCAAAGTATTTGCAGTTTTAACCTACCTATGTCATCCCTGTCATTACATGAGATCTTCCATCCCTGTTATCACAGAGGAATATTCTGCTCTAATGCCATTCCTTCATGGACAAATAACAGGAATGCAAAAGCTATGATTTCAATTAGTCAGTTTAAGGAAACGGGGCTACTGCTTGGGCATTCCTACATTCTCCCCCAGTCACTTAACGGCTTCATGCAGTACTTTCTGATGTTCAGAAACTGCCCTGTGGATGGTGATGGTGCATGAGGAGGTACTGAATATGTGCTTCCACAACCTTCACAAATGATGTCAATACTGATATAAGCCCAGGTTACCCCAATGAATGGTACACATTTCCTATACTCCCTAGCACATACACACACATCCTTTGTGCTCACCTTTTTCCAGAATCACTTTCAGTCTCCTTGTGGATCATATGCTCTTTCATTTCTTTGTTTGAGATAGGGCAGTCCTCTTCTGCATCAAAGGGAGAGATTTCATGCTGGTCTTCATCTTTCACCTCTGAGGCAAAGACCTTTTCCGCAAAGGAGCGCATGGCATCATCCATTTCTGTCAGAAGAAGGGATTACATCACTAATCCAATCCTACTGTCATTCTGGGAAACTGACTCAATATGTCAGGCTTTATGCACTCAGAGTGTAGGCCCTTGTGGTCTTTGGGCATATTATGAGAAACAGAAGGGCTTTAAAAAAAATGATCTCAGATGCTATGAACTGGACATCTACTTGTCCTACATTTCAGGGGGGAGCAACTAGGGGAGAGTGCAGCTAAAGGGCTACAGAGAACAACAGCAAGGGGCTTATATGTAATGAGCCACATCAGTTCATTAATCTACTTCAAGACAGTCTATTTTGACTGGCACTTGCCCCCCCATGACTTTGGACAGTGATATCAGTTACTTCAACCTTTAGCTTGGGACTGGAAATGAGAGATGAAGCACACATGACAGATGGATGGATGGATGGAGGCAATAAAGACTGGCAAGCATCTCTTTTATACCTACTCCTTTCTCTAGAGCAGATTTCAAATTGTGTGGACCTCCAGATATTGTTGAATTGCAACTCCCAGCAGCCCTGGCCAACAGAGCCAATAGTGAAGAGTTGCAGTTCTAATAACATTTGGATGACCACATAATTCTCACCCTCCTCTAGATTTTGAAAGGTTGTAGTCTGTATTTCTCTACAGCCTGGAAATGTTGTGCCTCTCATACTGCAACACCGAGTAGGCTATAAGAACAGTGGTAAGGACAGTTAAGGTGAGTGGAGATTGATAGGTTTGATTTTCCCACCCAATAATTGTACATGGCATCACCAGCATATGTGCAGCCTGATAGGGACCATAGAGTGAACCAAACTATCAACTTTACAGCAGACTAGACTCCAAGCTGGTGAAAAGAGGAATGACCTAGAACAGGGGTAGGCAACCTAAGGCCCGGGGGCCGGATGTGGCCCCCGAGGCCTTTGGACCGGTTCCAGGCAGGTCCTGCCACCGCCGCCGTCACCCCCACCACCCCCCGACATGATGATATTGATTATTGTTGTCATTACTTGTTCTTGGGGTTTTCTTGGCAAAATCTCCACAGGGGGGTTGCCATGGCTTTTCTGGGGCTGAGAGTGTGTGCATGCATTTTTTTTCATTTTTTAAAGTTATTTTTTATTTATTTATTTATTTATTTATTTATTTTGGTGCTTTGGTCCCCCCAATTGTCTGAGGGACAGTAACCGGCCCCCGGCTCAAAAAGGTTGCCTACCCCTGACCTAGAAAAAAGGGGTCTTGCCTGTATTGCAGTTCCTCACAGTAGTCTTAACCCCTTTCTCTGGAGATCAGAGTTTGAGTGTAAGGCATTCTTCTGCCATTAAATAAATCCACTTGGTTTGTGGTGACAATTTTATGGAGGAAAGTGAAAAAGTCACAGTCGTTTCTGCTCAGAGAACCACATTTGCAGAGTATAGAAAACTCATAGATAGCTGTGGAGTCAGACCTCCAAAGAGCAGGTTATGACTTTTCAAATAGGGCTGACACATGGCATTTCAGGCTATGGTATTAGTTAAGACAACTTCTGCACAATGGTATCAAGGCAGTTTCTGGAATTGAGTATTTACGGATTCATAGGATGATCCTATGCATACATGTCCATACAGAAATCCCCACTGAGTTCAGTGGGATTTATTCTCAAGGAACTATGCATAGAATTGTAGACTTTGGGGTATTCAAAAGACTGTAAATGTATTATAACAACATATGAACATCTTTTACTTCATCTTCTGTAATTCTACCACTACTGCTACTGTTACTAATATAGAGGTGATGGACAAGACCAAACAAATGGAGAGCCTGCTGTGTGGAGGCAATGTGAAAGAGGCTGTGTGAAAGAACAGATTTCATGGTTGACATGAAGGAAGCAAGAAAGTGATACAGTTCAGCAGAGAGATGTATATGGAAGACACACGATAAGCACAAGATGTAATGACAATGGAATGAGAATGCTTCCAGCCATGCTAATAAGAGACGCATGCAATGCCGCTTGTGAGACAGATAAAGCACATGGGGGAAGCACTAGGAATGAATGAACTCCACACCCATACATGATCAGAAGATGGGCCTAAGTGGTATCTTTCTTTGGGCCCTGCTTAGCAACACTCTCTTTACATTTTGTCAAAGCAGCCACAGATTTGCACCTAAATTCCATAAGGAAGAGAAGCAAACCTATTTCCTCAGCTCCAACATCTTCTGCATACAAGGGTTACTGGGCAAAGTGGTCCATGCTCAGCTTTCAGCCAACAGTAGTCAAACATCTGAGAAGGACAGCCATTTCTTAGCAGGGCAAACTTTGCCAATGCCCAGTATTGCACTCAAGTGCAATAATCCATCAGGGGCTCAAGGAGGAAAGATGCTGAAAGTGAAATGCATGACCCTAGGATCAAAATGAACCAATCACCAGAAAAGTTCAACCATTCACCTTTGTTTCTGCTTGCTACTGAAGGTTCAGCTTACAGAAATTCAGGAGTTGGTAAAGAACTGGGTCCTAGCATTTATGCTTAGTGGCACAACTAAATAAAGTTGACAGTCGTATCTGATCCAGCTCTAATGAGCTTCTTGGAACTGATTAAAGATGTACTTTATAGGACAGTCAACTGCTGTGGAGTTTTAAAGGCATAGAGAACGTTTGGCTCTCCAGGTGTTTTGGCTTACAGCTTCTATCAAACGCAACTAAGCATCCAATTCTACAATATTCTGGAGGTGTAGTCCAAATTATCTGAAGAGCCCCCAAATCTTCACCCTTCTTGTAAAGGAAAGCCAAGAATGGTTGTATGGAAATGGTGACAGGTGATACCTCAGACCCAAAGAAACCTCCAAATAAGCAGACACCCCCCTTCCTCTGAGTTTAAACTGGTCAAATTTATTCTCATACACAGGCATTTGGAAGAATGTAGATGGGATATTCCTGTATCAAATGAAAGTGGCAACTAGAACACTGCAGCTTCCCCATCCAATGGCTTCCTACCTTCTTGATCTACTCCTGGGTCAATTCAATATAGGGAAAATTTTGAGCAATGCAGGGAAGGGGGGACACTGTCAGACATTAGGGCAGTTGGATATTTGTGCATGGGTGTTGCTGAGGTATGCATCTTATTCTTGCATTTGAGATGCAGATGTTCCCTGAACAAGCCAACTTGATGCCACATCAAAAGGCCTTTGGAAGATTTCTCCCAGACTCATAAGGATGGACGTCAACCTCCATGAAGGCCCCATTACATTGTCCTTCTGTTATGCCCCATGAAAGGCTTTATCATCAGATGCATCCATAGCTCCTGGAAAATGTTGTTGAGGAATGGGCAATCTCTGGGCTGCTATGATCATTTGTCTAATGGATATTTCAATGATCAACTGCTTGACAAAGTAGCAGGTAGCACAAGAAAGGTCTAATAATACTCACGTTTCTCCTCCGCTGTTTGAGATCAAAATAAATAGAAAATATCATCAGAACACAATGTGGAATAATTGATAAAGGACTTACCTGTTGTCTGTATTTATACAGAGAAATGTGCAGCCATATTTGCCCAGTTATATTAGACAGATGTTTGGAAAATTGAGAAAGAAAAATAGTTAAGAATCCTGTTTGGAGCCACTTGCCCAGATTTTCTGATTTACAGGCCTTTTAATTTTACTGCTAAACTTCATGAGATTTGCATGAGCAATCATCCTTTCTGATCTGGTCATTTGGATACAAATGAATACATGGAAAGGGTTGATAGGAGCCTGTGCCTCCTGCCCTCCCCTCAGCCTCCACAAGTTCAAAAACACCTAACACACGCATATGGGAAAGTATAAAATTCTTGCCTACAAATATAAGTTCTGTATAAATACACAGCAGATATAAACATATAAGGCTCCAGGGAAGAACTTGGAAAAGTAGCTTGTAATACCCAAGCCACCACATGGGTCACCTATGCCACTAAGAGCCACCATATTGTTACTTCTCAAATAAAGCCCAGGGCTGTCCCTTTTTTCTATAAGTCACCTCCAAGAGCTGGAGCACTCATTTACCTACAATGTTGCCTGTCAACTACCATTTCAGTTTTCAGAAGTCATGAAGCTCAATAGGAACAGAGGGAGGAATAACGGCAAAGAGAAGAAAAAGTGGTGGGGGTAAAGATGTAGAAAAGGTAGGAAAATATGTCTGCAGGTCTTTTTACAGGACATTCTCAGTAAATCATGCTCTGAGGAGCACCAGAATTCAATCTTGTGGAGAAAAAGGCAGACACAAACCAGACCTTTCTAATTATTCTGCTTGCTCTATCTTTAAACTTGTGTTGTTTAAAGTAAATATTTAGAGTTAGATTCTAAGCATTTTAAGGGTCTTTTCCTTATCCTTGCTACTCTCAGAAGGACCACAGAATAGGGTTGGGATACCAAGCGTTGCCCGGGTTTTATACAATTCTAGGCGTGCCAACCAGTGTCATCTGGACCATCATCTGGTCTGGATTTCAAATTTTCATTTTTAAAAAGTAAGTCTCTAACCATTGTAAAGGCCAAGATATGGGGCATCTTGGGTCAAATTGTTCTACACGAAACAAGTTCACCCTTGCCTTTCGGGCATGAAGAAAGGGAGGGTGAAATGTAAGATGGCAGAGTGAAAGAAGCAAGCAAGGGATCCATTGTGGGGAAAGTGAGGGAGGGTAAAGGGAAGGAAGAGTGAGGGATGTGAGCAACAGATGGCAAGAAAGTAGGAAGGGGTATATTACAAGGGTGCAAGGTGGGTAAAAGAATGAGTAGGAGGGAAAGGAGAGGGAGACTGAGGAGGGAGGAGAAAGGAGGCAAGGCTGGGTGAGTGGTGCAGAGTCAGGGTTCAAGAAGTAAGAGAGGTAAGCATGAGGAGAGACAAAAAAAGTACCGTCAGCCCTCTGTATCCACAGGTTTTATATCCATGGATTCAACCATCCATGGCTTGATTTTTTTTAAATTCCAAAAAGCAAACCTTGATTTTGCCATTTTATATAAGGGACTAGGTCATTGTATATAACAGGACTTTTGAGCATCCATGGATTTTGGTATCTGTGTGTGTGTATGTGTGCGTCCTGGAACCAAACCCCGGTGGATACTAGGGGCCCACCGCATAAGAGAGGGAAATGCAGCATCACAAGGTGAGAATTGGATAAGAGATGCAGCAGCAGTGGGAAAAGAACAAGGAAGGAGGAACTGCAGAGGCAGGAGGTGAGTCCAGAAATGGGGGTGGGACACCTTAGGAGCAAAGTAAAGGAGGCAAGGTAGTGGCGGCAGCATCCAAGGTCCTCCAGGCAGAGGCGACCAGGGCAATTCATTGCTCCTCTGAGGAAAGACATTGCTGGGAAAAGGCAAGAGGAGAGGTAGAAGCCTATGAAGGTAGCTGTTGGGAGTATGCTATGGACATTCAAACTCTAAGTCACATGTGCATCAAAAATTATATATTTGTATTTACTGGAAATATCATTTACCTCTACAGTGTAAACTCATACCAGGAAAACAAAACAGTAACAAAGGGTGGTGTTTTTATTTGTAGTTTTATATTAAGATGTTTTTATAGTTTTTCTTTTTCTTTATGTTCTCTTATTTGTGGTCATTTTGATTTGTTTTTATCAATAAATATATATATATTTAAAAAAAACAAGGGCAAGGATGTAAAAATGATTTATATTGAGAAGTATAAAGTGGGTGTTGAGAGGCAGGAACACATCTACCACATTGTATTTGAACTTTGGAGTTTATCACATGGGAGGGAAGTGCCCAAATCCCATAGATAAATGGGATTTAAATCTGGGAATATCCCACAAAAGTGGGATTGTTTTCGATAACATCAGGCTAACTGAGCATTAACACGACATTAAACCTGTGCAGAAAGTCGCAAAATCGTACCACTTTTTGCTTTCGGGAAAATCCTGAAAGTATAAAGCAGCACAATTTTGCCCATTTTCTGCATGGTTTAATGTCACATTAATATTCAATTATCCTGACGTCATCTGAAAACAATCCTGCTTTTGTGGGATATTATTGGGATTTAAATCCCATTTATCCATGGGATTTGAGTGCCCTGCCTTCTGTGTGATAAACTCCTTGCTCTTCCACAAAGGAATAACTTTTGAAGGAGGCAGCTGCATTATTAGTCTTTTTCAGTGAAAACAACAGGATCTAACATCAGTGGCCACCCACTTCATCATATGCATCGAGTGTTGCCTCAGTTGGCAGATATTTATACTTATGACTGAAGTGAGAGGACATAATTGGTAAGTGGGAATGGAAACAGAAGAAGTAGAAACAGCTATCATTACCTTAATTGGCATTAAGAAGCAGTCACTGTTGGGCCTCCTGTGGCATTTTGATGGATCTGTAGGATTTTTTGCCACCAGCGAAAAAATTATGGCAAAAATGATACAGATCTAATGAGAATACTAGTGGCAGCACCTTTTTCATGACTGAACATTAACATTATTGTTGTTCTTTTCTTTGTACTGCACCAGGAATGCTCATGTACACTTTAAATCGTTCCCCACAACAACCCGGTTAGGTAAGTTTGTTGGGAAGCAGTGGTGTCCTAAGATCACCTGGTCACCAAGTAAATTCCATGACAAAGTTGAGTTTTGAACTTGGACTCCCTATTCCATGTCCAGAAGTTTAAACATTATTCTGTAGTAGTTTTCTCAGATCAATTGCATGTAACTGTAAAAAGTGGTATTATACAAAGTGGCAGAAAATGGAACAATCAATATGGATAATTTGCTTAATTAGAATGCAAATCAGAATTACTTGCATAATTTCAAATTATGTATACAATGCCAGTTATGTCCTAGATTTAAGGAACTAGGATATTGCAACAATACTGTACAGTAGCTTTTGATGTTTTTGTGATGATGACAACACAAACAGTCCTCATAGCATTTAATATATGTTATTTCACTCTGTAATTATCTGCAGTTACTGGAGTAAATTGGCCCTTTTACTTTGCATTATCAAAAATAAAAAAGTAACAAAGCAAACTTTTGCCTACTAGAAAGACTGCAACGTCAACAGATTTCTCCTTTATTTATTTATTTATTTAAAGAAGAGTTTGTAAAAGTGCATACTGGAACTGAGTTGTATCTGTTAAATATAACTATCTTACTCAGAAGGAAACTATTTCATTATTAACATTCTCTTGAATGTTGTGGGTGGGAGATGAGAAAAACTATCTGGGTGACAGAAAACCTGTTCATATGTCAGGAACATTAAGAGAAACATTTAATCATGATCTGTACCTATTATTCTTATTTAAAAGGAATGTACCTTTGTGCCCCAATACCAAGTGGGGGTGACCACTTTAGCAACAATTTTGAAATACTGTACGAAGAGAAAATTAGAGATTTCAATATTTACTGGTGCTGTACCTAATAGGATCATTATTTACCAGTGCTATCATTGTAAGAGCATAAAAATAAGTGAAAATGGGAAGATGTTGATGTAATCCTGAACACCACTAACGTATATTTATTAATATGCAAGTAGGTTTTTTGGGGTGTGTGTGATTTATTTACATAAAATGAGTAAATCTAATCCAAACTTTATGTTCCAGACTCCTTGCTGTCCACTGCTATTATGCTACCAGCATACAATCTTTCTTGAAGGGTTATTCATGCCTTTCATAAATTGAGAAAGGGAAACAGGGGTTTCTCACCCCATTCAGATATCGCCTTTGTGCATGACTGAACAAGTTAACCAAGGAACAATTCCTTTGCTGCAGTTGTCTGTAGAAGCCATTAACAGTTAATATCCCATCAATGTAACCCATGTCTGGCAGTCTAGGGATGCTCCTGTACATTTTTTTATCTGATCTATGCAATTTAAATGCCAGGGTAGGGTTAGTTCTGCTGATCTGAGTTCAGGGTTTCACCCCATGTGTTTCCCATCTGTGTCAAAACAGATGCTTATCTAGCACTCTATCCAGATTGTTGATTTAGAAAAGCAAGCAGCCTGGCCAACCCATTATTCAAGCTCTCTTTTCCTTCCCCAATCTTGCTTTTTGGTTCACTACCATCTCAAAAACAACAACAGCAACCAATAAAGAGCTGTCTTGTGAAGTTAGTTCCTCAGATTTGGCTGAGACACCTGCCTCGTTATATGTAGGAAGGGGGCATAGCTGTCCAAGGCACAGACCTACCTGGAATTTTCACCTGCGGCATTTTGTCTACCACTGTCAGAGAAGTCCTAAGAAACTGATTGTAGAGCAGGCAAGAGGAAAAGTGAAGCTACACAGCCAGCCAACACTCATTTTACTATTTATCCGCGTTCTTGTAATCCTACTCTCCTTCTCTAAAAGGACTGGAGAAGTAAGCAACAGACTATTTAAAGCAGCAGCTAGGCAAAGTTGTAACAGGTGAAGCTGCAGGCTTGGGGTTAACAGAGAGACACAGGCAGAAAATGGAGAGCCTCCAGCCACTACACCAAGGAGACATTTCCAGGATTGTGTCTATGTCTGGCTCCTCTTCACTTAGCAGCAGCTACTAGCACCTTTCTTTGTCCCTTGGATGAAGCTCAGATTAATATAGCTCTCCTCTTCAGTGAATGTGCTACTCTGAATTTGTGCCACGAGGACTGTATTCCCTTGAAGCAAAGGTGAAAGGCAAATAAAAATATGCATTGCAGTAATATAAACCAAACATAAGAGATGGTTTTTTTCTTTTGTAATTAAGCATAGATGTAATGTATACCATTTTTCAAAGATCCAAAGTTGATTGTTCTGTTGATTCCAAGACAGTGTTCTCCCCAACTCAAGGGTCTGTCAAAATAAAGCAAAGTCAGATGCACCAAAACAATGGATTATTGATTGCAGAAAAGTGGGATGCAGCAGTAAAACCTAAAGGCAAAACTGACTGAAACAGTCCTTCATCACTGGTGCTGTTCTCCACAGTCCCCACAATGAACTAATAATAATAATAATAATAATAATAATAATAATAATAATAATAATAATAATAATAATTTTTATTTGTATTTGTATTTCCGCCCCCTCTCCCTACAAATCGAGGCAGGATTACAGAGAAATTTTGAAAAATACAACATATATAATACAATATATAAAATCATAACAATAATAAAAAAACCCACAATCCATATAATAAAATCCAATACCCAATTATGTGCACAGTTTGGTCATCATCTTCACATATCCGGGAGGCCATATCAGATAGTACAATTAGGCTTCAGAGTTACACTGCCTCAATGGACTGGATGCCTGTACTGAACTATGGCTGATTGCACCCCTTCAGAATGAGATCGTCCAATCAATTTGATTTTTCCTAATATTTAAATATACTTTATCCCACATTCTGGAAAGTTCTGACATTTCACAGACAGAAAGGGGAGAAGATCATCTCATCCTAGCAACTAAGCATTTTCCCTAGCATCCTGAGAGAGAAACTTTCTTATCCCTACAAAGTGAGTGGACTTTGCACAGCCTGCTAAAGAAACTGTGATTACTGAAAGCTCCATTGTTGTTGTTGTTGCTGCTGCTGTTATTATTATTAGCTACAGGCCTACCTGAATAAATAATAAATGGCCTGTCACTATGTTATGCATCCTGTAAATATATAAAATATGTATATCAAGTGGATATGACAGCTGCCACTCCTAGCCAACTCCACAAATTCCAAACCTCTTCACTCCATTCCCTAGAACTCTCTATACACATGGCTCTCAATTGAGAACTTTGGGAAGACAGTTACAATATTAAAAAGGACAAAAAATTACAATGACCCACACCTTCCCAACTCAACCTAAACCTTAGCAAATCTTGATGAGTGTTACCCAGACACTGAAAAAAAGGTAGCAGTGAACTACACAATCATATACTTTGCAGAAATTTGTTGGACATTCCTGGGGCAGAAATGGAAAAGGTCATGCTTCCATCAAAATGTGATCTCTTATTTTTTTTTTTAAGTATAATCTTAAAAAACAAACAAACAAATAAAGCAACAAACAAAAGAAAAAAACCCAAAAATATAAAAAATATATTTAAAAAAAACTACACTACTTACATTCATTTAACGTATCAGACATTTATATAAGAAAAAATGAATAGATTATGAAGAGATAATAGAATATTTGAATAAATATAATATTCCTAAGATTAATGAACAGAAAAGGGAATTATTAAATAGAAAGATAACTCTTCAAGAAGTTTTGGGGGCAATACAAAGAAGTAAAACTGGGAAAGTTCCTGGTACGGATGGAATATCTGCAGAGTGCTATAAGAAATTAAGGTTTGAAGTAAGCATACCATTAACTAGAACAATAAATGCAATTCTACAAGGAAAATTACCATCATCGTGGACACAGGCTAATATTACTGTAATCCCAAAAGAACCAGGAGAAAGCTTAGAAACAAGTCAATTCAGACCAATTTCATTACTAAAATGTGATCTCTTATTAAGGAAATAGGGTAGGGCTTTTAGGACAAAAGCAAGGTTTTAATAGTCAAAGACATTAAGTGGAATCAGCTATTTGGGAGCAAAGGAAATAGAATAAGCTTATCAACCAGGATAGTGTTGGAATAAAACAAGGCAGAGCAATATAAAACTCAGTGCAACTTAGGTCTCTTCAGAAAAAGGTGAGTGCTCATTGTTAAGTGTCTTTTGGTACCCATCTATCCCCCCCTTTTAGCTTTTCAAGTGTACAAAGTGATTATTCTTGGTCATGCTGTTACATTATCCATGGCACCCATTATTTCTGATATTTAATGGAAAGAGAATTTTCATTATATGATCTGTACTACAATGGATCTCTTGTTGTTAAAACCAAGCTCAGTGATCTGTTGGGATCCAGCCCAAAGAGGCCTACAGGATAATTAATGAGACTTGAATATACAGAACTTGTGATTCATTGAGCTTAACAGAACCCAGCAACCATGCCTTGCAGTTTGACAGCTGCTTGATAACCCCTTTTCTTTTCCGTGAAGGAAAGGGTTAACAACTTGATAGGCCACTATCCAACCATGGCAGGCTGGGCACACATTGTGCAGGCCTGCCATGCAAGAAAAGGTTCAAAACATTTGACAACAAAAATCAAAACACCGAAATAGGCTCAGTGGCAGGTTTTATTGAGAGATGCATCAACACCTGGGATCACTTCCCCCCAAAACAGCATGACTGACATTGGAATCATATCCTGCTATTATATGCCCAGGAAGCTGCAGTTTTGTGTAGCCTGTCTAAATGTTTCATGTGTGAGATACTAAATTGTCCATGACAAAGAGAAAAACACAACCCCCTGCCAAAATCTACATAGAGAATTTTGACTGGCTTGCTGATTAAATCTTACTTCAGCTCATGTAAGAGAACAGTGACTCCCATTGAACCTGTAAGAACTTGAACCTAGGGAATGACTAAAGTTCAAATTTCTAATGGGATCTTTTATCCTATGTTTACAGAGGTGGCTAGGGAATAGACTGATAGAGACAAAGCTTTTCAATGAGTCTGTAATTTATTTGGGGATTCAAACATACAAAGAACTCTAATATTTACTCATATACACAAGAACTCAGGATTAAAGTAGTTAGTTTGGATAGGAAACAGAAGGCTTTCTAATAGTGATAATTACCTGACAGAGGTTGCTCCAACAATGAATGAAGATAGACTCAACTGTGTATGAAATGGAAAGAACAACGTAAAGAGGCAGAACCCAAGTCAGAGTACAGTGGCGCAGTGTCACCATGAAATCTAACCAGACCCAATGTGCCTGAAATTTTGGGGATCTTTTATACCCTTAAACCTAGTCTGAGGCAAAGAGTTGCTATTGTACATCAAAGGATTTTGGATTATTACTCTCTGAAGTAGACAAAGAGAGGAGATGAGATGTTAATGTTATCTCTTCAGCCGGACACATCCTGGCTGGTACTCATAAATCTCTTAGGTGTAGATGTCTTGTAACAAACCCCAAGGCATCAGGTGAACTCACACAGCTCTGCCCTCTTGTACCATCTTGCAGTTGAGGCTGCCCTCCCTCTTGCATTTGCTTTATATAAAAATTTGTAAAGGACCTTCAGAATTTACTTTCCATTTTTCCTGCAACAAAGGCCTCTGGTTAGAACAGCTATCAGGCTAGAAAGCAATCAAATATTCAGTCCTTCCCATATTACAAAGGCTTTGTGTAGCTCTCATGTCTTTTTTTTCATCATCATCATTTTTTGTGGGGGAATAAAGAAAATGAGAGCAGTTGTGTTGTTGGGTTTATATGCATAGGTGGCATGCCTAAATACCCTAAAGGCAACAGCTCTCATCTGGTCTTGAAAGCTAAGCAGAGTCAGGCTTGGTTAGTACATAGATGAGGAACTGCCAACTAATAGCTGTACACTGTATTTTGGAGAAAGCCAATAACAAACCATCTCTGAGTATTCCTGGCCTATTCCTGTGAAGTTCACAGGGTTGCCATATAAGTCAACAAATGACTTGAAGGCACATGCACACTGGCAGAGGGGCAAATTTTTGGTCAGAAAGATTTAAACTTATGTTCAGTTTTATCTCAACAGTATATAAAGGTAAAGGTATTCCCCATTGACAAGGTTGTCAATCTAGACTCTGTTAAATTTATTTATTTATTAGATTTATATCCCACTCTCCTTCCATCCAGTTTTATATCAACTTGATGTTGAAATTCTTTGTTAACTCCACATTGGAGAAACAGGAGAGTGTTGCACATAGAAGGCATTGTTATCTGGACCCTCCAAAATTCTGTTAATGAGGGAAGTTGATTACTGTAGAAGCACCCTTAGGACCTTATCAAACGGGGGTCTAAAGCACTCGCATCCCCGTGCGATCGCGCTTCCTTACCCCGGCTGATCAGATGACATCGCAGGGAAACCCCGCCCATCCCCGTCGCATCCCCGTGCGATCGCGCTTCCTGTCGCCGGCTGATCACATGACGTCACAGGGAGACCCCGCCCATCCCTGTCGCATCCCCATGCGATCGCGCTTCCTGTCCCCGACTGATCAAACGACGTCGCAGGTAACCCGCTCGCATCCCCGTCCCCAATGCAGCATGATGCTGCATCATCCAGGCATCATCCCGGTTCTTTTGAATGCCTGGTCGAAATGGGAATTACATTTCCCGCGACCTGAATGATGCTGGGATGATGCTGCTTTCTGGGTAAGGAAGCGCGAAGGGACAGGGATGCGACTGCTTCAGCCCCCGTGTGATAAGGTCCTAAGTTGCAAGGATTACAATGAGGGACAGTGTGAAAAATAAATATTCTTCTTCATTCTTTCTAAAACAGAGCAAATTGTTTGAATTTCCTGAAATGTTCCTTGACTTCTGATGTGCAGTCATGAAATCAGACAGTGTCCAGGCACTCAAGTATCTTTTATTAATTTAACCAAGTTCTACAGCTAAGCCAAGTATACTGTTCTAGGCTAGAAGTGTGCTTTCTTACCATTAGCAATCCCGCCTTTGAATACCAAGGACTCTTTGCCCTCTATAGATATCTATAAAAGCTAAATTTGCTTCTAATCTTTCTGTATTGAATGTCACCCGTATTAAATTTGCATCTGAAACCAGGAATGACCTTCAAGGCTCTATGGCAATGTTACTTCTCTTTTGAGCCCTTGTGCCTTCTTTTTATCCAAAAGGTCGAATTAGCTGCCAGAAATAGTACACATTAAATTGAGGCACTGCCCTGGCTCAGTGCTAGGGAATCATGGGAACTGTAATTTATTGTGGCACCAGAGCTGACAGAGAAGGCTCAATGTCTCAGAAAAAAATACAGTTCCCATGATTCCCTAGCACTGAGCCAGGGCAGTGCACTATTTCTGACAGTCTGCAAAGGCCCTAAGCCTCTTAAGTGTAGGGTCAGCAGGAAAATGGTGAGTAGAGAATGTGTGGATAGGAGCTGATAAAACTTTCTGAGGCTTGTTGGCTCTCTCACTGTAATAAGAACACTATTAAAGTCATATTTTGTTCTTTAGATGGAAGTGTTTTTTCACACTTAGAGCTGCATAACTGATCCTCATTTAGATGTGTAGCTTCCTGTGAAAGTACAGGTTGAGTCTCCCTTGTCTGGGATACCAAAATCCAAAATACTCTTAAAACCAAAACTTTTTTTCATGAGTGACTGAGGGCATCCACAACTCAGGCATTTCTAGGATAATGCTTCCTGTTGGACTCTGAGACAAAGATTGCAGGTAGCAATCTACTACTTCACCAAAGTAGTAAAAGCTTCAGCTTTTTAAAAATCCTTTTAAAAAGTGGTTCAGGAATCACTTTCCACATCAACTTGTGTAACAAAAAACCAGAACAAAATGTTTTTACTACATCTATACCCCATTTTCCATTCAAACAAAATGCTTCCTCCCTTCAGGGGATTCAAATCAAATAAAAAAAGATATATTATGGAAGACAGCTGAGTAGACAAGAAGTACTGTACATGCAACAAAAATCTTGGGATTGTAGTTGATCACAAGCTGAACATGAGTCAGCAATGCAATACAGCTGCAAGAAGGCTAGTAGGATTTTAGGTTGCATTCAAAGAACTAGTATCATTATTCATAAACATTCCACTTTGTCTTGCCCCAGTCGGATCTCGTCTGAAGTTCTGTGTCCAGCTCCACTTTAAAGACACAGACAAATTGGAACATGTTCAGAAGGTAACATAGATTGTTTGCAATTTGGAAAATAAATCTTTGACAGGCTTTAGGAATAGAGTCTGCTGAGCCTAGAAAGAACCAAAGGACAGCATCAGCCCAATACACTTCGCTACCTAGAATCATAGAGCAGGAAGGGGCCATATCGATCATCAAGGCCAACCTGCTGCTCAATACAGAATCTTAAGCTAGACCATCTCCAACAAGTAGCTAGCCATCCAGCCTCTTTTTGAAGTCATCCAGAGAAGAAGACCCTACTACCTCTCTTGGCAATTGGTTCCACTGCCAAACTGCTCTCACTGTCAAGAAATTATTTTTTTAAAAATATTTTTGTTAATCCTTCAATAGTTAAAATAAACACATATATTCCATACATATCTTACATCAACATCGACAATTAACCATAAACAATAACATATTAACTAATAAAAGTAACACAAAAACACAACACATATTTCAATCATTACTTCCTGATTGCTTGTATTCAGCCTTATTCAGTTACTTAATATCCTTGATTTTCTTATCAATGTATTTAATCTTGCAGTCACTGTACTTATATTTATATTTTTCTTTCTGTCTTTTTCATAGTTAGTTTTCCTTTTTTTTTTTTTTTTTGTCCACTACTTTTCAAATCTATATGAAATTATCAGTTAGATGTTTCTGGAGTTCTCTTAATTGTGATAGTTCCAAATTCCAAATTGTTGCTTCTGCAATTTATTTTTCAATGTTCTTCAAATCTGGCCATTTTGTTTTCCAATATTTTTTAATCAGTTTCCATTCTTCTTCTATTTTATCTGTTGCTTTATCATTCATTAACACTGATAAAATATCCACATGCATTGCTTCTTTAAGTTTTACTAACCATTCTTCACTAGGTGGAGTTTTTTCATTTTTCCAATAATTAGCATAAAGAATTCTAGCAATTGTTATCATATACAGTAGTATTCTTTTATTTCTTTTCCACATCTTTTTCTAAGTCGTACATGATGTTTAGCAAGAAAAGCTCTGAATTTAATGTTATATTTATCTGTAATATCTTTGAGGTCTATGTATTTCTTTCCAGTATTTTATTGCCCTTGGGCATTTCCTTCACATGTGATAGAATGATCCAGTGCTCTCTCGACATTTCCAGCAATTTATTTTGCCTGTATTGTATACTGCATTTTGCTGGGGAGAGATACACACACACTTTTTCTTTTCTTTCATTTGTGGCCACACCATGGACCCTTTTTGTTCCACAGATGCCACCCCCCTATGCAAAGAGCCACTCCTTCCCCAACCTTCTCTTATTAAAACCCTTTGCTATAACCTATCTTGTATAAGGTTTAGTAGCTTGGATATTCATTCACACCGTAGTCAAATGTTTCATAAAGTAACAACAAAACTTTATTTACAATACAAGTAACAATGTTTCACTTTGTCTTGCTGCACTTGTTATAATTGGCTGCAGTTACAAATAAGAATACTCCTTTCCTTGGAACACTTTCAATTACCCCCACAGGATGCTCTTAGCCCTTCTTTGGGTACTTTTACCACTATTTCTTAACCAGCCTCTAAGGCTATCAATAACCCTCATGATATTCTCTTTATTAACTCTCTCACTTAGAGTTTCATAAGGTCCTCTCTTCCGGAGCTTAACTCTCTTCCACTCTGGAACCTTCTCCACCAGACCCTCACTGTCTGGAATCCAAACCCTATCTGACTTACAACTGTTCCTAATGGAATTTTCCCCTTTACAGCCCAACATTTTATCGTTTGTCGCCAGATCAGTCCTAATTGGTTGTCACCAGGGCTGGTGCTAACCTGCCTTCTTTCCACAGATACCAATGTTACATCATTTTTATGAAATTTTCTTTGTAATTGTGACAAAGAGTGAATTTGTCTGTATCTTTCCATGTTTTCTCCCATGCTTGGAATTCAATATTTTTACCTATATCTTTAGCTCATGTAATTATTGTTTGTTTGACTGTTTCTTGTTCTAGTTCTCTTGTGTTCAGGATCTTATAATATCTTGCTACACGATGTTCCCCTTCTTGTGTTAGTAGCTTATCCAATTGATTCCTGTCTGTTTTAATACCTACAATCTTCTTGTCCATTTTGTAACTTTCAGTTAACTGTTGATAAAAAACAACCCAATTATTAAAAAACAACCCAATTATTATTCACACCTTCTATATTTAGCTGTTCTCTTGTTTTTATCTTGTATTCTTTGTCTTGCCGTTGTGATAAGATAACTTCATATCTTATCCATGCCTCTTCCTTATTTCTACTTCTAGAAAAGAATGCCTCTTGAGTGGATACCCATGTTGGTATTCATCTATATAAGTTTCTTTTGATTTTCATTCATACGTTAAGGAGTGATCTTACATAGTAATGTAATGATTAAAGTCCCTGTCTTCTTTTACTTTGTTATAATACATGTATGCATGCCAGCCAAATCTTACATTTTCTCCTTCAAGATTAAGTGCTACTAGCCTTACCTAATGTTCAATCCATATTAAGCAGCAAGCATAATAGTTTAGTTTAAGATTTGGTAGTGCACATCCACCTCTTTCTTTGGATTCTATTAATAAGGACCATTTGATTCTTGCCTTTTTCCCTTCCCATAAAAAAAAAAATTGGCTACTTCTTTTTGCCATTTAACAAAGCAGTTTTCATTAATGATTATTGGCAGATTTTGAAAGAGATACATTAATTTCAGCAATATACTCATTTTTATAATTGATATTCTTCCCAAAAAGGATATTTTAAATTTTGTCAAAATTTCTAAATCTTTCTTAATTTCAAACCAAACTTTATTATAATTGTTATCAAATAGGACAGTGTTCCATCTTGTTAAATATATACCCAAATATTTCTTTGTACTTTATCTTTAGTAATTTCCATTAGGTTATCCTCTTCTTCTTTTAACATATTTTTCATTAAGATTGATGTTTTTTCTTGATTTATTTTAAATCCTGCCACACTTCCAAACTCTTGAAATCTATTCAATAGATTTTTTAACATTTTCCAATGGGTCTTCTAAAAAGCATACTAAATCATCTGCAAAAGCTTTGATTTTGTAGCAATATTCTTTCAGTTTGACTCGCTTTATATCTTGATCTTCTCTTATTGTGTTGGCGAATACTTCCAAGATAATGGTGAGAGTGGGCATCCCTGACATGTTCCTTTTTCAATTTTTATATACGTTGTTTTTTTCTTGATTGATAATTATTTGTGCCCTTTGTTCTTTATATATAGCCTTGATCCAATTCTCAAAGTTCTCTCCCACATTCATTTTGTGTATTAGTTCTAATGGAAAAAGCCAACTCACTTCATCAAATGCTTTTTCCGCATCTATAAAGATCATCGCCAGGTTTTTTTCTATTTTGTTCAAAATACTCCAAAAAGTTAATTACTGGTCTTAGATTATTTATATATATCTTTTCGTAAGGAATTCATTCTGATCTTCATGTATCAGCTTCATTAATATTTTCTTTAATCTTTCTGCAATTATGGATGTGAATTTTATAATCATTATTTATCAAAGAAATAGGTCCATAGTTTTTCACATCTCTAATATTCTTATCTTCTTTTGGAATCAGTGTAATATAGGTGCCTTTCCATGAATCTGGTATGCCATTCATTCAATGTATCTTTTAATGGAATCACTAAGACTTCTTCCAATTTCTTGTAATTTAAAAGTATAAAAACAATCTAAAAAGATGTTTTGTCAGTTACTATGAGAATTTATATAAAAACATGAAAGAAGAGGAAAGAGAAAAAGAAACTGATAACATCAAACAATATCTGGATAAACAAAAAATAAGGACACTTAAAACAATTAGACCTAGTTCCATCTTCTAAGGCAGTAAAAAACAAGCCAGCCCTTGAGGTATTTAAAGAATGCCACCCCTCTATCTTCTCTTCACCAAGCTGAACAGGCCCAGCTCTTTCAACCTCTCCAGAAGCACCTCACCCTCCAATACTACCCAAGGCTAGTCAAGCCAATCTGGTATGAGACACAAAATCCTTTCCATGGTTAAAATATAGCAAATGGGTATCTTTTCATGACATACCAGATCAGCTGCCTGAGTTTTATTCTAACTGACAGCAGGGCTGGTCTTACTGAGGTTTGACCCTATATCACTCTTGAAAGAGCAACAACACAGAAGAGGGAAAAACTGCCAGGAGGGGCAGGAATAGTTGTAATACAGTATCTTTTGGTAGAATATCAGAAGTCGCCCCTTGATAGTAACAATCATTTAAACAATCACCTGGAGAATGGTGAATTCTCCCTTGCTGGAAGATTTTGAATTGAGAAAAGGACTGCTCAAGTTACCTGCTCTGGAATTTCTGCATCAAAAAGAGGGTTGAATTTAAGAGTTCTATGATATTCTATACACTATAGAGCTTTGGTCACCTTGGTGGATGACCTACGCAGGGAACTGGACAGGGGGTATTATGTCCATGTTGGTTCTGCTGGATCTCTCAGTGGCTTTTGATATCATCCACTATGGTTCTGAGCCACCTCTGGGATGGGATGTCAAGATACTATTCTGCCATGGTGCCAGTCCTTCCTGGAGGAGAAAGTTCAGATGTGGTGCTGGTGGACTCTTCTTGAAACTCTGGCCATTGGCTGGCGGGGTCCCTCAGGGCTCAGTTTTGTCCCCCATGCTGTTTAACATGAAGCTACTGGGAGAGATCATCCAGAGTTTTAGGGTTTGGTGTCACTAATATACTGATGACACTCAACTCTTTCTCTCCTTTCTATCTGATTCCAAGCAAGTTGTATCTGTACTGAACCTGCATCTATCATCTGTACTGAACCAAGGAAAGTGTATCTGTCATCAGTAGTGGACTGGAAGATGGTAAACAAACTGAAAGTTAATCCAGCTAAGATAGATGTGCTCTTGGTCAGTCAAAGGGCAGATCAGGGAAAAGGGATGCTACCTGTGCTGGATAGGGTTACACTCTCCCTGAAATCTCAGGTTTGCACTTCGGCATTCTCCTGAACTCAACTCTGAGCCTGGATACCCAGGTTTTGACAGTGGCCAGGAGTGCATTTGCACAGCTAAAACTAGTGCTCCAGCTGTGTCCATTCCTTGAGATGTCACATCTGGCTACATTGGAAGAAGTAGACTCAGTCTACAAAAGTTTATGGTGTTTTAAACAGTTTTATCTTTTAAACTGTCTTTTGTTCTTTTAATAAGCAACCTATTTTATTATTGTAATAATTTAATTCAAATTTAATGTACCACTTTTCTATGTTTTTTAATTGTACTGTTCTTTTAATAACAACAAGAACAACCTTCTTTATCTGTTTTTCTCAAAGGTGCTGCAATATCCCTTTGCATACTGATCCAGGCTAACATAGCTATGCCTTTGAGATCTAGCTACAATGACACATGTCTTGATTACATCCCATTTGGACCACTGTAACAGAATCTATGTGGGGCTGCCTTTGGAAACTGTTTAAAAACTTCAGCTGGTCCAAAATGCTGTGGCCAGAATTCTGACTGAGGCATTACAGGGAACAATATAGCTTCCTTGTTAAAACAGCTTCACTGGCTACTGATTAATTTCTGGGCACAATTCAAAATGCTGGTCATGACTTATAAGGCTGTATGTAGCTTAGGTCCAGACTATCTGAAAGACCATATCTCCCTATATGAACCTGCCAGAATCTTAAGCTCTACAGAGGAAGGCTTTCTCTCAGTCCTGCCATCATTACAGTCTCACTTGGTGAAGACACAAGAGAGAGCCTTCTCAGTGGCTGCTTCCATCCTCTGGAATGCCCTTCCATAGAGGGCTAGGTTGGCCCCCTCCCTGCTCTCCTTGCACTGGCAGAAAAGATATTTTTGTTTAAGCAGGCTTTTAATGAGTAATTATGTGCAAGGAGGCTTCTTATTGGGATGTCTACTTTATATTTTTAACCTTTGTATATCTTTTATATAATTTAAAAATAATTTTATATTGTTTTAATGTAAGTATTTTCATTGTTTTAAAATTTATTATGTTCGTATTGATTCCTTTTGTGAGCCCCACTAAGGGAGAAAAATGGCATATAAATAAAATAAATACAATAAATAAATAAATAATAGATGCTTACTAGAATTACCTTTCCAGAGCAGACAAGTGTATAGCAGCAACTCATTATTTACATTATTCTGCTCTGTGTGTATAGATTGTATGCCTTTAGCATACTTATTTTACTTGTAAAGCGTCATGCACATTGATGGTACTATAGACAACAACAACAATGCATAAATGCAGGCTGTAGGTTCAGCTGAAGGTACTTAGTGATACAGTATTAGCCTAAGACAGTCCAAGCTTCAAAAGTTGGACAAGATTCAAATTTTCATTAAGCCATGAAGCTCAATGGGTGACCTTAGGTTAGTCATTACCCCTTGGCTCAACTTACCTTACTTACAGGGCAGTCATGAGGATAAAAAAGAAAGATGATAAGGAACCATATGATGTTTTGAGTTATTTAGATTTAGGAAAGAGAGGATACCAACATAATACAGTAAATGATATTTGACTGTTAGCTACTTTAAAAATACTATTTTGCAGATATGAATGCTTTTCAATTTCAATTCATGAAAACAAACTGCGACTCAGAATCTTGGGAAATAATGAACTACACAATCAGGTCAAAGTCCATGATAACACATATTCACAAACACAAAATATACAAATAAAGTAGCTGTCATGCCATCAGAAATGGGCTCTGCAACACCTCTTTGAAGCAACAGCCCTTGTTTAATTCACACTTGGTTGTATCAAATAAGTAAGTGATTGAGCTTCCACTGCATGACACTGAAGCCACCAGCCAGTGTATTTAGGGAAAAGTAAACATTGGCAGATGCTTTAGCTTCATTTTTATTACTTATACCAGTGTAAACCACCTGTATATCACAGATGCAGCAGGTATATCTGTTTGCCCACACAGGTATTTCTGACAATATTATGCATTCAGGGCTTATTCCACTGTACATCTGACATTATTTTTTATTTCTTTGCCTGTACCAAATTCTAAAAAAGTCAGCATAAGCCTCCCTGCATAGCACTTTCCTGCTTCTTTTTTACACTACTAATAAAACATTTACAACACAGATGGACAAACTTGCACTTTTGGGAAAGCCTGTCTCACTTTGATACATCGCTTTATTTTAAAGGACTATGCTTCAGTGCACTTATCCTTTTGAGCCCCTGTGACTGGCATGTAGAAAATAGAAAATCACAGAAAGTATTTAAAAAATGACATGAGAACACAGGAATTAAGAATTGTGGTTTCAGTAACTCATGCTATGGAAGCAGGACAGACAGTGAAGTTTACTTGGTCATTGTCTCCAGAATAAGGTTTGTCAGGTGTGATCACAACCAACCAAGAAGACATTTCTGAAACCAGAATGGAACTACTATGGCCCTTCCAACTCTCAAAAGTGGGAGGTGTGGGCCGTTAATAGAAAAGCAAAGGCCATTCCAATAATTAGTCTATCAGAGATGAACAAGGGGTAACCTGTAGTTTTGTACTTCCTTTCATTTTCAGGGTGCAAGAGAAATCATTAATTTATGACAAGCCACCTTTCTTCTGAGGCGTGACAACAAGGTAGATTAGACTGTGACAGTGTAACTGATCCAAGAAAGCATCATGGCTAAATGTGGATTTCAGCCCAAGTTTTCACAAGTCTGATATTCTAGTCCAGGGGTAGGCAACCTAAGGCCCGGGGGCCGGATGCGGCCCCCTGAGGCCTTTGGACCGGCCCCAGGCTGGTCCTGCCGCCACCCCCCGCCGCCCACCATAATGATAATGATTATTGTTGTTATTACTTGTTCTTGGGGTTTTCTTGGCAAAATCTCCACAGGGGGTTTACCATGGCTTTTCTGGGGCTGAGAAAGTGTGCATGCATATTTTTTAAAAAAAATATTTTTTATTTATTTATATTTATTTATTTATTTATTTATTTTTGGTACTTCAGCCCCCCCCCCATTGTCTGAGGGACAGCAACCCGGCCCCCAGCTCAAAAAGGTTGCCTACCCCTGTTCTAGTCACTATATACAATACCAAGCCTCACAGCAACTGTTACTCAGAAAGTTTCACCTCATGTAACTCATGGGACTATATAATATGGAAAATTAATTTCTAAGAGGCTTGTCCAAAGCAAACAGATAGCAAAAACATAGACAGGCAACACGTATTTTAGTTTCCTTACCTTTAGAAAGAGCTCTGATACAGTACAGGCCTACTATGGCTTGAATGAGTGATACAAGTGTCAGATCAGATCAGATCCTATGGCCATTACTCATAGATTTCCAGAGACTTTGAAAACCTCATAGATTTCCAGATCCACACTTACTCACTAAGGAACTCAGCCTGGGGGTGGGACATAAACTCCAGAAATTAAGGGGCAAAAAAGATTCATGTACACCCCACTACATCAGAACATGAAGTGAGATGGGAACTTACAGACAACTACTTGCAGTCCAGATGCATCTGAGAAAGTAGACTCAAGTCTATGAAAGCTCATGCTGCCCACTTCTTTCTTTAGTTAAGTTTCAAAGGTGCTACAATACTTGCAGTCCAGTAATTCAGTACAGATACACACATACACAAAGGAATTATACCTATATATTACACAAAAAAAAACATTGCCAAAACACAGTGAGAACGATTACATTACAATATGTGGGGTGCAATTTGAGTTTCCCAGGGTATTAACCCTTTTAAAGGGAAACAGAAATATGCAAGTATGAAAGTTAAACTTGTTAGAGTTCAGCTTTCATCATCAGAAAGAGAAAAAGTGTGGGTCAGACTATTTATTCTAAACCTGCCTTCCTAAAGAATAAAGACTTACTCCATATAGACATAAAATAACTAAAACCTAATCTAACTATTGATGGTTTGGGTAAGGAGAAATAAATCTCACCATCTTTTAAGATAGCAGGAAGATGGGACAAGCTATTGCTTACTGACTGTTACCAGCAGTTTAGAAGTCCTTTGATGATGCTGAGTCTGGCAGTATAACCTGTGGCATTCCATCATCTGAGGCTTGGAAATGAGCTTGATGGTTAACAAAAGCAAAACCATGGCACCATCAGTAACCGTGAGTCAAAGCATTACTCAGGCAAGTCACCTTAATCTGCTGTTCAAATAAAAAGAAATTGGAAAATATGACAAGATTCCATGATAAAAAAGAGCTTCACCTCAGTGATTTGGCACCAATAAATAGACACAACCTCCTCTAAAAGGATGACAGATATAAGCAAGCTTTCCCTCTTCTTGATTTCTGTATAGGAACAGAACACTGTGATTTAGCTAGCCAATGCCAAAAGGACTATCAAGACATATAGGACTTACACATAAAAACAACATTAAGAACTCAAGCGAACATTTTTATTGCACTAAAACATCCCCAAACTGAAATTTATTAGGCAGGGAAAGATACTTCCAGCTGTAGCCTGGATCTAGGCCTTATGGTATTCAGTTTGCTTCTCTGTGGCATTTTTTTTAAAAAGACAGGGTTATAAAGGAAAAGTCTGATCAATTACACGTTTATATGGACAAAAGAATTTCTGAAGAAGGAAGCATGCAAACTTTGTTTTTTGGGGAACACAAGTGTGTTCTAAGATCAAAGGCTTTTCAATTAGATCTAGCCTTCCATCTCCCTACATGTAAATATCCTATTATTCCAAATGCCTCTGTCTATGCCCAAAGTTATCAGTAATAGTCTTTAAGGATATGTCAGCATAGGTTGCATTGGGGGAAGATAGGTAGATCAGTGAGAGATTATTTCTTTACTATATGAAAAAAACATCCCTTGAGTATTATGCTTAAGCATTCATTACTTCTAACTAAGACTAGCCATTTCAGCATCCTCCACATCCAAGGGAGAACTAAATGCAGGGAATATTTAGTATTTTCATGGTCTTCACAGCTGCCCCAAAGCTTTTGAGGATGTAGTTTTGATGGCTAATTCTTTTACCGCCCAAGTAAGAAAGCCAGTTAACTTTAATCATTTTTATCCTACCAACTGTAGGATGTGGTGAAAGAGTATCATCCACAGCAACTAGTTTTGGACCATGTAACAGATGTAAAATTGGCTAATAACTTAACGTGTGCTTCTCAGATGCATTTTCATTTGCTAACATGCAGAAAAGACAGCCAAATATGATATTTAATCTCCAGGCTTCTGCAGTCACAACCTTTACGCTGCTCATGCCATGAAAGGCTAAGGCTACAGGCGACCTGAAATTACTAGAGTTAACATAGGTTCTACTAAGACTGTCTCCTTTTCTCTGGTTGTGCTTCTATCAGTTGAAAAATACTGCAATGTATTAGCTACATTTCTCTCTGGCATGCAACTACTGATAGACAAAGAAATCATGTCAATACAGAAAATTGAACTTTTGTCAGTGTCTAGAATGGAACACAAAGAAGCAGCTAACAGCAACACAGAGACACCTTTTTATTCTTCAGCTCCTTTCAGTCTATTGCAAAAGAGAGCTATGTGATGCCTTAAGATCTGGATTTGATTTTTAACAGTTTAGTATGATGTAAGGCACATTAATAATTTTCCCAGTACTGCATGGACTTCATCTAATGCTGCTTACAACCAGCAGACAACTTTTGTTTGTAATGATACACTGTCTTGTGAAGTAAAAGCAAAGGTACTTTACTAAACAGTAGTCTGCCATCTCTTTTCCTTACTGGTTACAAGGTGGCTTCTCTTTTGCCTTGGCACATGTGCATTAAAATGGCAATGTAAGAGATACACCAATAAAGAACTTACAACATTGAATGGCATTTTGACTGCAATCTGGTCTGTTTTGTAAGTTTATAAATGCAGTAATTAAAATATCAAGTTTTGGGGAGTAGCAGGGGAAAAAAAAGAGAGAGAGAGAGAGACGGAGTGAAAGAGCAGGAGGGAGACAGAGAGGGAAACAGTAATCTACAAATGGAACTCTCATACAACTTCACATAGTCTCAAGTGGTATCTGAGGTCCTTCACACATGCCACTCATAAGATAGTAATGCCCATACATGAGAATCTTATATATTTCAGATAAACAGTGCTTCTCTATTCAATCAATTATTTCCCATCAATACAGGAAGGAAAAACCACAGGTCATGCTCATTTAGAATCTTAGTCTAGGGAGACACAGCACAATGAAAAATCTAGCTCCAAGTTATGCATGGGTTAGATCAGGGGTAGGCAACCTTTCCCCTTTAAGGGCCGAGGAACTTCAGCTCCCAGAATCCTAGGAGCTATTGGCCAACATGGGACTATTGGCCAACATGGCTGAGGCTTCTGGGAGCTGAAGTCCCTCGGCCCTTAAAGGGGAAAGGTTGCCTACCCCTGGGTTAGATGTACAAAAGAAATTTACTTCTTTTCTCCAAGCAATATTGAATAGACCATTAAACCCACTCCATGCTTCTACAATTCTGTTCTACTCTAGCTCTTTACTTCTAGTGTCACTGCATAGCAGTGACCTGGTGAGAGCTTTTAGAGTATATAATGGCAATGAACTATTCTTCCACATTAGTGTTTTTCATAGGTTAAATAAAGAGGCTGTGCCTAACAAAGATGAACAGAGATATTTAATTAAAAACAAAACAAAACAAAGTGTATAGATAGATGGGGCAACTCACTCTTCCCTAATAGGCCCTCACAGAGTCATGAATTATGTTTGGCACTGGAACAGTTGGTAGTTGTAGCATCCACAGCTATTAACTAGCTTTAGTGGGAAGCACCAAAAATGGTATATAAATGAAGCTGCTTTTCAAGCACAGTAAAAAACTCTAAATGGAATGTATTTAACTCTGGAGAAGGATAGCTGAATGCCAGTCTCTCCACTCAGGGTGTTACAGATCAAAGTGCCTTTCAGTCAGTGGTGAAGAAAAGTCCTTGTGCATTACTCACAAGTGGAGAAGCAGGATAGCTCAATCGCAGAGCTCACATTCTGCATGAGAAAGCCCCATATTAAAACTGTGGCAAGTCCAGTTAAGAAGGATCATGCAGCAGTAATGGAAAAGAGAAGAACCACTGCCAATCAAGTGCAGACAGTACTATGTTAGACAGACCAATGGTCTAAGGCACCTATTCAATATGAGCCTGCTAAGATCCCAAACATCCTTGCAACCTGCCAGGTTAGGACAAAATTAGGCCTGCTTTTGGAATTAGGTACTGGGTTATCAAGGATCTTTCCCTTTGCTATAAACAAAAAAGCCAAGAGTTTGAGAAGCCAAACTATGTGCAGTAGGTTGATGTGCTATATTAACATTTTAAGTACAAAGAACAAGGGAGGGTAGCAAGTCCCTCCCTATCTGACAATGTTGTCTAGGAAGTCAGGCACAGTATTACCACATGGTGCTAAGTAGTGGATTTTCATACAGCCTGATTATAATTTGTTCCAGCTATTCTTTCAGAAAAAAAAGAGATGCTTTCATAGTACTTGGCCTCTACGGTTTCACACATAATTAGTTCCTCTGGTTGAACCTACCCAAGAGAAAAAAAAGAGAGGAATCCTGTCATATAACAGATGAGATTTTCTTTGCTTGCTCAGCTGAGAAAAGAGGTAGATTGTTCAGAAACATTTTCTTTTGGTGCTGATGGAAAAAAATTAGTATAGGTCAACAGGCACCAGGATACTGGCTGGGCATCATCATGAAATGCAACACAGTAGAATTAAGGTTGAACCTCTAGCTGCACTTTGGATAGGTTTTCAGGCATCTGAAATAAATAAATATGTCCTATTAGTTTCATTCTGCTACATGCTCTATAAATATTAGCAGAGTATGGCTGAGAATATACCAACACAATACAAGAAGAAATTCATGCACAGTACTCATTTCCAGTAAAATGAACCCACTGAATCTAACTAATTTTTAGCGCAGAGGTGGGTACCTGCAAATGGGGCCAAGTGGCAATCCCCTGCCACATCCCCTTGGGCAAGTCAAAATTGCTTCCTCTGCAATCCCTCTCAAAATGTCAGTTGGAGGTGATGTTACATCACTTCCCATCACTATTTTGAGAGATACTACAGAGAAAAAGGGATGTATTTGGGGGTACTAAGGGGTGCTTGTGGGGAGGGTTTATTTTTGCATATTTTCAGGTATTTGGAGGTTTCTGCATAGCTTTTTTAGAGGGGGAATTCCCAAAAATCTTTTTTTTTTAAAAAAAATGGGGCAATTGGAGGAGGGTTGAAGGAACTGCAGGAAGGGAAGGGGCTTCAGAGGCCATAAATGTGGGATCCAAGTATGGCATTCTATGGGCCATACTGTGCCCATCTTTGATTTTAAGACATGCTCGGAGTAACAAATCAGACCTGAGAGTAATTCCAGAATCTCAACAGGTTGCAGATCTATTATAGCCACCATTAAAAGTACTATACACAGATTGCTGGATATGTACTTTTAAAAAATAAAAGAAGCTGCAGAGATCTGGTTTCCATTACATTGCCTTCAATGGCCAGCAGCATCTTGAAACAATACTCTCTGCTTACCATGGTAGGGATGTCCAAATGTTTCTATTAAGCCCTTTTAAAAATCTGAGCACTGTAGAAGCTTCACTGTAGAAGACCTCACATCCCCACAAGGCACTCAGCTGCATTTTTTCCATCCAGCTTACAGCTGTCAACTCACCAGCCACTTATGCATATTTTATAAAGTATGTACTACAGATAATTATGAGCCTGCTATTGAAAATGACATTTCCTCCTAAAACATCTTGTTTTTGCCGAACATAGGTTATTAAGTCTCAGCTCACCTAATCACATCACAAGGCATGACAGCCCCATGCAGCCTTGATTCCCATCTTCACTGCTATTGAGTCTTTTCATCCGATATTGACGGATCTCCCTTACCAGTGTATAAAAGGCATCTTCAACACCCTGAATGGGAAACACACTTAGGTCATGCTTTCTTGAGTATACGTTTCCCTGCATCCTATCCCTTCTTCAAAAGCCTTCTCGAAAAATTCCATGCCAAATTATCAGTAATGTTCTTTCCCAAGTCTGGCTTCTCCAATTCTATGAGACATGGGATTAGGCATCTCCATCATATACTATTAATACCAAGGAATCTTGTAGCACCTTTGAGACTACTGGGAGAAAGAAGTTTGTGGCCTAAACTTCCTTCTACTTCACAATCTACTTCATCAGATGAATGGAGTGGAGCCTCTATGACACATACTGTGTTTACAAAGGCTTCTGCAACAAACTCCTTTTTCCAGTTAATCTTTCAAAGATACTACAAGGTTCACTTGTACGCTGATAAGATTAACAAAGCTATTTACTATGAAATATCACATACTACTAGATCATTACATTAAAGCTTCAAATGTATTAAAAGCAACTTCAAGAAAAGAAAGTTTAGGAATTCTGGAGAAAAAAACACCGACACTGATCTTCTGTCTAGTTGCAAAATTCCATGATGCTCTGTGATAGATAAGTGAAGAATGTAATCACTGCCTTGGACTGATTTTACTTCTTCAAAATCCAGGAATCCCCTTCTCCCCCAAAAAACCCACTAGTAAAACATGTTTTCAAACAAGGCTAGGCACCAACCAAAATTCAATCAATGATCCACAATTCTGTTAAATTACATACAAACTTAAGCAGGATGGTGTTCTTGAAGCAGGCTCCATCACCCTCACCACCCCAGCTAGCACTGGCTTCTCAATCAGATCTGTCTGTATACTATGGTAATACTGGTAAATTTACTGCAGAAGTGCAGGAACTCATTACCTGTCTTGTTTTGGCAGATGTCTCAATGAAGGGAATCCCATAGCTCTTGGCTACTTCATGAGCCTGTTTGGTGTCTACTGTTCGTGTTGGCAAGTCACATTTGTTTCCCACTAACACCATTGGTACATCTTCAGAATCTTTCACTCTCTTTATCTGCTCTCTGGAGAAAGAGATAGGAAAGGGGAGAGAACACAATATTATAGTTCAGTCTGACAAAGTTTGAACTATCACTGCTCATTAGCAACTGACCTAAGACACAGCTCTTGCCCCTGGCTCCTCTGCCCTGGGCCAATAGAAAAGGAGGAAATACTATCCCAAAGCAACGCCATATACTGGAGGCAGTCAAAAGCTATCCCAATAATATTACATTGATTATTTTATGTAAACCCCTACCTCACTGATGAGCCAGCATGATGCAGTGATTTAAGCATTGGATTACAACTCTTCAAATCCCTGCTTACTCATGGAAATTCACTGGGTGACTCTGGGCAACTCACACTTTCTTAGCCTCAGAAGAAGACAATGACAAACACCCTCTGAATAAATATTGCCAAGAAAACACCATGATAGGTTCACCTTAGGGGTGCCATAAGCCAGAAATGACTTGAAGGCACACAACAACAAACCTCCTTGATAAAAAGGGGACACAAAAATCTAATCAAAATGAGTGTCCTAGTATGAACTAGTGCTGAAGGGAATGGAAAAGTATCCTCAAAGCCTGTTAGTCATCTCTGTTCCTTTGTCTCCCTTGCCAAGGCATCTACCATAATTGTTTCTTGTTTCTCCAGTAACCATCTGTAGAGTCTGAGAATGTAAGGGCATTTGACTAATTTATATCTAAATACATGGTGAATAAAACATTCTAGTAGTTACTTGTAATTGCTTCAATCTTTTCAGAAGCCATGGTAAATGGTTGAGTCCTGGTATTCAACTATGTTCTCATTATCTTCTGCTTTCCCGTCAGCTTACCTGTAAAGATTGATATCTGCAAAGGATTTGCTGTTGTTAATGGCAAACACACACAGAAAACCTTCGCCAGTTCTCATATATTGGTCCCTCATGGCACTATACTCCTCTTGTCCTGCTGTATCCAGGATATCTAGCAAACAAGTCTCTCCATCAATCACTACCTGCTTACGATAAGAGTCCTGCAGAAAATGAAAGGCAGATTCAAAACCGGTCCTCCTTACTTCTTATAGTCTAATTAATATGTTTGAGTGGACACTGATACAAAGTCATCATCTTCTCCTACTCTTAATGTGTTAGCAGTCAACTTTAAAATGATGGAGGACTTCCAACAGTTCTGGCAATTACAGACTCCATGCTAGGCATCTGTTACATACCACATTTTTTTTAAAAAAAAGATGTAATTCAATATCACTTGGCTTGAACATGGAACCAGATACACTTTGCAACAATATATCTATTCACTGTGATCGCAAAAAACAGCAGGACACATTGTATGTCCCAAAGTTTTGACAAGGGAGCTTTGTTTACATCCTGCCTTGGATGTTAATACATACACTGCTGTTACACTTGGATGTTAACACAAAAGGGAAAAAGTACATTTGAAGGACATACCAAAAATGCAGTGTAGATTTTTAAAACATAAATATACTTTAGTACATGAAGGCATGCCTCAGTTAGAAAAAAATTGCACAAAAATACATACTATTTTTCTATAAAAAGTATTTTTGTTTGTTTGTTTGTTTGCTTAACTGCCTTTATGTCAGTCTTGACCCATGGCAACCCTATGGATGAGACATCTCCAGGCCCCCCTGTACTCTACTGCTTTGCCCAGCTCCTGCAAACTCATATTCTCTTTAATAAAGTCCATCCATCTAGCATGTGGCCTTCCTCTCTTTCTACTTCCCTCAACCTTCCCTAGGGAGGTTTCCAGTTTAATCTGTTCTAGGACCCACCTGTTTGTCCTTTTGGCTGTCCAAGGGATCATCAGCACCCTTCTCCAGCACCACATTTCAAATGAATTGATTTTCTTCCTATCTTCTTTCTTGATTGTCCAGCTCTCACATCCATACATGGTAGAATGGAATACAATGGCTTGTATGATTCTAACTTTTGTGCTGAGTTGTATATCTTTGCATTTTAGAATCTTTTTTAATTCTTTTATAGCCACCCTCCCCATTCTTAGTCTTCTTCTGATTTCCTGACTGCATTCCCCAGGTGTTCCATAGCCTCTCATGGTCTATGCAGTCAAAGGCCTTGCTATAATCTATAAAGCATATGCTGATTTTCTTTAGAATCCCCTGGTGCACTCCATTAGCCATTGTATGTTTGCAATGTGATCCCTAGTGCCTCTTCCTTTCCTGAACCTTGGTTGGACCTCTGAGATCTCTCTTCCCATGTATGGTTCAAGTCTATGTTGCAGAATTGTGAGCATGACTTTGCTTGTGTGGGAGATCAGTGCTATGTTCCTACAGCTGCTGCAGTCTCTTGTGTCTCCCTTTTTGTGGATGGGGATGTATATTGATTGCTTCCAATCTGTTGGCCATCGTTTTGTTTTTCATATCTGTTGACATATGTTGGTTAGCACCAGAATTGATTCTGTCAAAGTGGATTGCAGCAGTTCAATTGGATATCATCTGTTCCTGGTGATTTGTTTTTTGCTATTTCTCTTATTGAAGTTTCCACCTGATTTTTTAGGATTTGGGGTTTATCTTTATATGGCTCTTCATTCCATGTGTCCTTCATTTTATCATCTCTTTTGTATAATTTTATTCTATAAATTTATTGTATAATCTTATAATAATAATAATAATAATAATAATAATAATAATAATAATAATAATAATTATTATTATTATTATTATTATTATTATTATTATTATTATTATTATTATTATTATTATTATTATTATTATTTATATCTCGCCCTTTGGAGGCCCAATCAGGGCGGCTTACAACAATAAAAACAATACAATAACTAAATCCAACCCTCCCCCCCCCCTTAAAACAGTATTAAATCTACAGAATCTTCCTATTACTTACCTGTTTTCATCCTACAACATCTTCTGTTTTATCTTTAGTTTCTCCCAGGTATTTGTCAAACAATTCCAAAACTCAAATATTTTAAACAAGATTATATAGATTGAGATTTATACAGAATTGTAGAAATGTTAATACTTTAAAAATGACTGAATTAACTATGTACTCTTCATAGCAGGATAATTATTTTTCAGGGAAGTGAAACCCAAATATCAAAATTCAGAGCTTAGCAACAGAAGTTTGGTACTTAAGCATTCTGGTTAACCAAAGACAGCTTTCCTCTACAGAATCAAGTAGTACGTTTTTCCTGGACTGTACCTTCCCCAAGGAGGAGTTGAGAAAATGCTATATGATTGAATGATCCCAGTGCACAGGCATAAAGTAAAGCTTTACCTTGTCATAGTGATTTCCCAAAATTCAATGAAGTTTCCTCCCACACATGACTATTCAGATATGCAACCTTACCTCACTTAGTGATAAAATTCAGCAAAACCTTCATATCTGGTTAATATGATATTGCTTATTCATTTTGCTTAAATATGAAGTAGGTGACTACTTTCCTGCTTTTCAAAAACAAACAGATGTGTCTAAAGACCAGAGCTTAAGTGTTAGAAAGATCAAATATGAGGCTGCACTCTCTAGATTACTTTTTTGGAAACTTTGCAAGACATACTTGACGTTTCTCATGATTTGACTATTTTCTAACCGCTTTTCTAATAATTTCTTGCTAGACATTTCTGATATTTTACCATTAAACACTGAAAAATACACTCTACTTCTTCTCTAACAGAACACAGATGCATATATATATCTCATATGGTGTTGAGGAAATAAACTCCAACAAGGGCTCACCTCTATAGTGGGATCATATTCATCAACAAAGTGATTCTGGATAAGTTGAATGGTCAGGGCACTTTTCCCAACACCACCAGCACCCACCACTACCAGCTTGTATTCGGTCATGGCCCTCCTCAGGGACCTGTTGGTGGAATGAAAAATTAGCAGAATCAAGAGTTTCAAAATAAACTTCAGGGGGTTGCAGACTGCCACAAATAGTGCAAATTGAGTCCACTTTTAGGGTTAGGGTTATTGCTAGGGAATCATGGGAATTGCTTTTTTCTGAGACATTGAGCCTTCTCTGTCAGAGAGCTCTGGTGCCACAATAAAATACAGTTCCCATGATTCGCTAACCCTAACCCTAACCCTAAAAGTGGACTAAATTTGCACTATTTCTGGCAGTCTGCAACCCCCCTTCCTTTCAGCAACACACATAAAGCTTCATGTAACACCCAGAGGGAAAAAAAAAAAAAGAACTCTGAAGCCAATTAAAATGAGAATTGGAAGGATGGAAAACCACCCACAATGTTTGATACTGTAAGTGAATTTGAACAACTTACTGCAAGCTGGGAGGCAGAATATAAAATAAAACAAGACTAACTACAATCAAAAAATTCACAGGTGAACTGACTGGATCTAATTTTCCACAGTATATGTTTACCACTGTACAATAATAACTATGCCGCAAGACTCAGATTGCTAATATATTTGAAAAAAAATTCTGACTAAATATAGAATCATAGAATTGGAAGAGACCACAAGGGCCATCCAGTCCAACCCACTGCCATGCAAGAACTCACAATCAAAGCACTTCTGACAGATGGCGATCCAGCCTGTTTAAAAAAACCCAAAAAAGAAGACTCCACCATTCTCCAAGGGAGTGTGTTCCACTGTCGAATAGCTCTTACTATCAGGAAATTCCTCCTATTGTTTAGGTGGAATCTCTTTTCCTGTAACTTGCATCCATTGCTCTGGGTCCTATTCTCTGGAGCAGCAGAAAACAAGCTTGCTCCATCCTCAATGTGACATCCCTTCAAATAGTTAAACAGGGCTATCATATCACCTTTTAACCTTCTCTTCTCCAGGCTAAACATACCCAGTTCCCTAAGTCGTTCCTTGTAGGGCATGGTTTCCAGACCCTTCACCATTTTAGTTGCCCTCCTCTGGACACACTCCAGTTTTTCAACATCCTTTTTGAATTGTGGTGCCCAGAACTGGACACAGTATTCCAGGTGAAGCCTGACCAAAGCAGAATAGAGTGGCACTATTACTTCCCTTGATCTAGATACTATACTTTTATTATTGCAGCCTAGAATCACACTGGCCTTTTTAGCTGTTGCATTACACTGTTGACTCATGCTCAACTTGTGGTCTATTAGGACTCCTAGATCCTTTTCACATGTAATCTCATTAAGCCAGGTGTCCCCCATCCTATACTTATGCAGTTCATTTTTTTTTTTTTTGCCCTAACTGTAGTACCTTACATTTCTTCATATTGAAATTCATTTTGTTAGCTTTGGCTCGACTTTCTAATCTATTAAGATCATTTTGAATTTTGACCCTCTCTTCTGGGGTATTAGGTATTCCTCCTAATTTGGTCATCTGCAAATTTGATAAGCAAGCCCTCTATTCTTTTATCCAAGTCATTGATAAAGATGTTGAATAGTATTGGGCTTAGGACAGAACCCCATGGGACCCCACTGGTCACTTCTCTCCAAGATGAAGAGGAGACACTGCTGAGCACCCTTTGGGTTCATCTGGTCAACTAATCAATTTAACAGTTGCATTGTTTAATCTACATTTTACTAGCTTGTTTGCAAGAATGTCATGGGGGATCTTGTCAAATGTCCTACCGAAATCAAGATATGCTATGTCTACAGCATTCCCTTCATCTACCAAGCTGGTAATTTTATCAAAAAAGAGAGATAGATTAGTCTGACATGACTTGTTTTTGAGAAACCCATGTTGACTTTTTGTGAATATGGCATTCCCTTCTAAATATTCACAGACTCTCTGTTTAATTATCTGCTCTAGTATCTTTTCTGGTACTGATGTCAGACTAACTGGGCAATAATTGTTAGGATCCTCTTTTTTCCCTTTTTGAAGATGGGGACAACGTATACCTAGGAATTAACAGTTTATTGGAAGTATGTGCATTGATTATTTAATTTATACCACTCCTTTCCCCCCCAAAAGACTTCAGATGAATACTTTGGTTCAAATTTATCCTGCCATGAAAGTTAATGGGAGAGTTTGAACAAACTGTGTATCAATCCAAACTACTTTACAGGGTTGTTACAACTGTAAAACAGTATAAACCCACACACTACCCTGAATTCTATGGAAGTTCACATTTTCCTCTTAGTCTCATCCCACTAGCCATGCGAAGTATGAAGGGTAGGCTGAGAGAATGTGACTATCTTCAAAGCAACCAATTTTAGCAGTGATTAGAACTCTAAGCACTGTGCCACATTGGCTATCAGTGCTCATTTATTACTTTTTCCAGCAAAATTTCTTTCTTCTAACAGAGGGCATACATCTTATTGCATGTAATTAAGTACTGTTGTTGCTGTGTACCTTCAAATTGTTTCTGACTTAAGGCAACCCTAAGGTGAAAATGGTTTCCTTGGCAAGATTTGTTCATAGTGGTTTTGCAATTATCTTTGTCTGAGGTTGAGAGAGTGTGACCTGCACAAGGTAGGGATGCAAGCCCTGGTCTCAAGAGTCGTAGTCCAATGTTCAAACTACAACACCATGCAGCCTCTTCACCTTGATCTTGATCTGTTTGAGAACCCATTTGTTTGTCTTGACTCCCCACGGTATCAGTACTTTTCTCCAGCAACGCATCTCAGAAGAGTTGATCTTTTTATTTACTTTCTTCACTGTCTAGCTTTCACATCCATACTTGGTGATAGGGAATAAAATGGCTTGGACTATCCTCCCTTTAGCGTTCAAAGTTATGTCTTAACATTTTTTTGATCTTAAAAACATGCAGGGGTAGCTGTGTTGGCCATTTAGCAAATTCAAACAAAAATCCACCAAACAATGCTGTTTGACATGCGGTGTTCCAAACCATGAGGGAAAAGATGAACTAGGCAGCCAGCGCTAGCCAGAACACCTGTAATTTTGTGAGACATTGAGCCTTCTCTGTCAGAGAGCTCTGGTGTCACAATAAACTACAATTCTCAGGATTCCCTAGCACTGAGCCAGGGCAGTTAAACTGGTCTCAAACTTGATTATTTTTGCAATGTGTTTAGGATCAAGGAGAGTCCTAAGAAAACTCCCAAGCACCCCACCATTACCTCTCCTGCCGGGGACTGCGAAAAACTCATGAAGTCGAACAGAAGAACAACTCCCAGAGAGAACAACTCTATCTGGTGGAAGAAAGGGGAATGCCCCAGCCTTGGCTGCATCTGCCCTGCAGAAATAATCCAGATTAACACCACTTTATAAGGCTGCATCCATACTGCAGAAATAATCCAGGTTGACACTATTTTTTTTAAAGGCTGCATCCATACTGCAGAAATAATCCAGGTCGGTCCAAACACACTGCAGAAATAATCCAGTTTCAGATTGCTTTAATGGCTCTGACTCAGTGCTAGGGAATCCTGGGAATTGTAGTTTATTGTGGTATCAGAGCTCTCTGACAGAGAAGGCCAAATGGCTCACAAAACTAGGTTCCACCTGTGCAGAACCCTTTACTTAACCCGACGACAACCCGACAACGGCCTGCTGTGACGCTTTTAACAGCTATTTTGCAGATAAAATCTCTCAGATAAGAGCCGACTTAGATTCCGAAATTACAGCAGAAGTGACTGATGAGGTGTCCAGTAAACCCGTTTATGAGATTAAACTGAATCAATTTGATTTGGTGAGTACCGATTACGTGGACAAGATCCTTGGAAAAGTAAGGAAGACGACGTGCCCCCTTGATCCCTGCCCATCTTGGCTGGTCGTCCAGGGGGGCAATGCATTGATGGCCTTCCTTAAGAAGGTCATCAATGCATCCCTTAGGAAAGGAATAGTTTCATCTAGTCTAAAGGAGGCGGCCGTTATACCGCTTCTGAAGAAACCTTCCCTGGACCCCCTGGACATGAAAATTTATAGACCAGTCTCATAGAATCATAGAGTTGGAAGAGACCACAAGGGCCATCCAATCC
>CM034706.1:227351209-227362710 GCA_020142125.1 Phrynosoma platyrhinos
GGGGGGGGGTCTTTTGGTAGCAGCCCAGAATAATAATAATACCAGAGACCTCCCCATTCAGAGACTGCTATATTATTATTATTATTAGTAGTAGTAGTATTTTCTTATATTTTGAAGCAGGGACAATAACAACTAACAAAGAAATAGTCTCAGTTGAAAGACATCAGTTAAAACACACATCAGTTTAAAAGGACAAATAAGATGTGTCCAGATTAAAACAATCCACATCTAAAATTCGCCATTTGAAATTCACAAGAAAGGCAAAGAGGCTGACGTTAAAGTGAGTTTGACTCCAGCTTCCCCAAAGTGTACGAACCAGTGGGTTCAAATCAAAAGGAAGGAGATTTTGACAAAATGTTACGAAGAACTTCTTAGTGGTAGTAACCATTCAGCAGTCAAAACTAGCTTCCTTGGAAAGTGGTGAATTCTTCATAGAAAGTTTTTAAATAAGGGGTTAGATTCCCACCTCTTGGAGGGTTCTTCAGCAGTGAATTGGACAAGATAACCTTTGAAGTACTTTCCAACTATGATTCTTCAGAGCTGTTACATTGTACATTTTGGTCTAATAAAGGTATCATTTTGGAATCACCAATATGAATCAATGCAGCTTCTACAATTTGTGCCTATGCTGCTTACAAAAATGTAAAAGTAACACTATGTAAAGCTACATCGTTTTTCTGTAGTAAAAACATTACTTTTATTTAAGCAAATGAACATGGTATTTCCAGATTCTGTGTACAATGGGGCTACCCTTGTGCTTGATCCGGAAACTTCAATTAGTCCAGAATATGGCAGCCAGGCTGGTCTCTGGTACATCCAGGAGAAACCATATTACACCAGTCTTGAAAAGACTTCAGTGGCTGCCAATCAGTACAAGGTATTGGTTATCACCTTTAAAGCCCTACGTGGCTTGAGTCCATCCTATCTCAGGGACCGTCTCCTTCCGTATAATCCCACCCACACACTTCGGTCCTCTGGGAGGAATTTGCTTCAGCCGGCTAGATCTAGACTGTCGACAACCTTCCAGAGGGCTTTTTCATAAACCGCTTCCAGATTATGGAATGGCCTGCCGGATGAGATCCGTCAAATTACCAATTTAGACAGCTTTAAAAGGGCTGTCAAGACTGATCTCTTCCAGCAGGCCTTTCCTGATTAAATTCCCAGCCAAGGACCAAGGACCAAGGACTAAGTAAATTCTCCCCTCTTGCTGCCAATCTTATACTAAGCGCTGCCTATTAGACCTTTCTAAGTGCTATCGCTGCAAATTAGTATAACTGTTTATTATTGTTAATTTATTTTAAATTTACGATGTTTAATACTGTTTTAATGGGAAGGTGGGTTTGGACTTGGGAGGATTACTGTGTGATTTTATTGTTGTTAGCCGCCCCAATTACTTCAGTAGAGGGGTAGGATAGAAATACATTTTATTATTATTATTATTACAATTCTGAAAGTGGACAGAAAAAAACTTGACAGGAAGAGAAATGGTTCCTTTGAAATGTGATGCTATGGATATCATGGACCAACAACAAAAAATAAATAGGATCTAAAACAGTGGGTTCTTTTGTCATAAGGCATGACTTACTAGAAAAGACACTAGTGCTTGGTAAGGTAGAAGGCAGTAGACAAAGTGGAAGGCCGCTTTAGATGGATAGACGCAATCAAGGAAGGCAAGACTAAGAACTGAGTAGGGCTGCTGTTGGCAGGGTGGCGAGGGGTGGGGGGGATTCAGACATCTTTTTGTTTTAGCAGAATGATGCGAATAACCTCACTCACGCATTTCGGGTTTGTTATTTACACTGTGGAACCGCATCTGTGAATTTGGTTACTCACACGTGCCAGCACTCAAATAAACATGGAATCAATGATGCAAATATATTTGAAACGCATTTCAGGCATTCAGTTTTATCTTGAGTCTATTCACATTGGTTATTCACATTGCAAATCTTTTCGAAAAACTTTTAAAAAAACACCCTGGTATCCCAAGTTATGTGGGTCTTTTTGGCAGCACTTAATCAGATGCATGTGAAAAATGGAAATTCAAACTGGATTATTTTCACTGTCTGAATAACCCCTTGGAGGTCTCTCATTCTCTCATAGGGTCACCATAAGTTGATGTTACTTGACAACAGTTAATAACAACGTAACAGTGATACCCAAAGTAGTGATCTTGGGATACTGCCACTCAGTGTTCCCAGGAAAAGAAACACCTGTAGCCAGTGGGTATAAATATGACAGGAGTCTGGAACTTTGGGGTGTGGGGGGAACTGGCATTCCTCCATGTCAGATAGCCTGAGAAACACTGTCTTGCAGCAAACCAAACCAAGACTTCCACTAAAGCCAAAATAGCCAAACTGTTGTTAAGTACTTTGGACACATCATGAGATAACATGAGCAAGTAGAAAAGATGGTAATGCTGGAAAAGGTGGCAGCGCTGAAAAGAAGACATGGCCCTATGTTTGCAAGACCTGAGCAAGGTTCTTGATGTATGGGGTTTGTGGGATGTTTCTCATTCATAGAGTTGATGTAAGTGAAAGTTGACCTCACAGCAAATAACATAATGTGCAAGGGAAACTTGTTTTTATTGATGTTTTTGAAATACAGTGGAATACATTGTCTCATTGAGATTCTTCAGCAACAAACACCCCAAGTTGTTCTTACTTGTTGCCAGAGCTGGTCTAATAAAGGTATCTCTGAACAAAGTAAAGAGAAAGTATCTACTGAGTGCAGAACACTTAAGGTGGCAAAAAGGGTACATTTTGCTTTCATCCTTCTTGCATTTCATTTAAGACTCACTAGCTTAATCCCACTGGACCAGAATCAGAAGTGACATCAGTCGGGGTTGCTCACGGAAGAGGGAACCAGAGCAAGTTACTACTTTACTGTGTTTCTCCAGCAGAACTCATGAGATCTAGTCTGAGGTTGAATCTGCACTGCAGAAATAATCCAATTTGACACTGACACGGAATTCTGGGAATTGTAGTTTCTTGTAGCACGAGCTCTGACAGCTAAGTAGCTCACAAAACTACAAATCCCAGAATTCCACCACACTGAGCCATGAGGCAGTTGAAGTAGCATCAAACTAGATTATTTCTGCAGTGCCGATGCAGCCTGAGTCTAACCTAATTTGGTTAAACTATATTAAAAATTTCCCAAGCTCTATTTAGGATTTATTCTTATTGGACATGATAGTTTAGCCATCCATACTTCCTTTACATTGTTTACATTTCCAGAAAACAAAGCAACGAGAAGTATTAATACACTTTTACCATAGCCCATACATTCACAATTTTTAAAGTACCTAAGTGACTGCAAAATCCCATCTGATCTTGGAAACTAAGCAGGGTTAGTAATTGGATGGGAGACCGTCAAAGAATACCAGTAAAATGTGAAAAAAATGTACTTACTTTCAAAGAACTATTGAGAAGTTTGAATTATGGGCAAATCTACTGTAAAAATGACTAAGAATATATTTTAAATGGATTTTTTTTATGTTTTTTAAAAAAAAAAAATTAAAAAAAAAAAAGAATACCAGGTGCTGCAGTCTATATTTCAGAGGAAAGGACTTGCAAAACTATCTCTTGAATATTCCTTGCCTAAGAAAACCCTATGAAATTCATGGTGTCAACCTAAGATGACAGATGACTTGAATTCCCAACATTACTTACATCAAGAACTGCCAATTAACAGTTTAAGCACTTAATCAGGCCCCCAAACACCTTCAGTTGCCCTCAATAACCCTATCAAACAAGAGCCAGCAAAAAAGCCAGCATTGTGTAGTGATTTTGACTTGAGCATTGCACTATGACTTTGGAAACCAGGGTTTGAATCCTGTGCTCAGCCATGGAAACCTACTGGGTAACCTTGAGCAAATCACACTTTCTCAGCCGCAGAGGAAGGCAATTGTAATCTGCCTCCCTCTGAAGAAATCTTGCCAGGAAAACCCTAAGTCAGAAATTACTTGAAAGCACATGAATACAAAGTAGTTCTGTGTGGAAAAGCAACAATGATCTCCCCTGCATAATTTACAGACATTTGGCAATACTTTCTAAATATGTAATCTTAAATGTTTTTCTAGAAAGACACAAAAGCAATGCCTATTTACTTTGATGGTAAAAGTTTCCCCACAGAAATCACATGTTCCTTACCATCCCACACCAAAGTTTTGGATTGAGTCCATGTGGTCTGTACTAGTGATACCCCAATGAATAGGTGGGGGACGAATTCTGACCTTTGGAGGACTATCTGCTTTAATATGTGTTTGCCTTCAGGTCATTTCTGACTTATGGTTACCCTAAGGCATCCCTATTTTGGGGTGAGCAAGATTTGTTCAGAAGGGGTTTGCCATTGTTTTCCTCTGAGGCTGGGATAGTGTGACATAGAGTTTCATCCAGTGGTTTCCACTGCTGAGCGGGGATTTGAACCCTGGTCTCCTTGAAAAACTGGGAAAGTCTGTTCAGTGCTAGATGACATATGTTTTTGGACTAAGACCTGTTTAATGAAGGAGTTACAAGATTGAGGCACTTTTTCAAAATCAGTAAAACTTTATTCTATTTCCATTCTTCGCCATTAACAGAAAAATTGGAGAAAGCAATGTTTGTTTTACAAAGATAATGCATCTCCCAGAGAAGAAAAACCCTAAATTGAGAATAGAGGTAACATGGGGAAAAAACACAGTACTGCCCTCTATTCAAAGAAAATAACTCCTGATCTTTTTGGTTAAAGTAATACTTAGACCAATCATTCAGTTTGCTTGCTTGATAAAGTGTGGCTGAGGGAGGAGGGGGGGAGAAGGGGCCTGGAGGGAGAAAAAAAAAGCACACAGACATCAACTATTTCACCTTGATGAAAGTCTCAATACAGCTATGGAAAGCCTAAGTATTCTTTTACAGTACACTGGGTGCTGGCTGCAAAAAGAAAAAAAAATGTATTCACTTCAGGCACAACTTTTTAAATTTTTTAATCAGTAAAATAAACTGGGTTTAGAAGCTGCAGTGTTCTAAGCAGCAGCAAATTTGTGCATTGTTTTAAATATCTTTAAGTTATCACACTGATGGCACACCTTATCCTCATGAAATTCTGCACTGTGCATGCTAATTGCAGATAATTACAAAATCTATAAGTCTACTCTGGAAGATAGCTTCAATGAGATCTAGGAGATAAACTTCGCTTGCTATATGGATTCGAGTTTAAATGAGACATAAAAAAACATTTTAACATTTGGCCATCAACTTAAGGAACTGGTTTGAGTGTTCATACAGGATTCTACATAAAGAGTATATCCATCCTTATATGGTTCTCAAAACTGGAGGAGAATGAACAGGAAGTGAACCTCCCCTGTCTTGGGGAGGGTAAAGCAACTTAGAGCTAAGGCATAGTAACACCTTGGCAGAAGTGAATTAAGGAAAATATATGTATATTATATATATATAATTTTTTCAGTGCAGAATTTCATAAGGTCTACCAGAGTAGAACTGTCTATAATGTTCACTTAAAGAGGCAAAATAGACTTGCAGTTACCAGTTGCGTTAAATGCACCATTCAAAAAGCTTCTAAAACGTGATACTATAAGGCGCCACCTTACGTTCTCCAGGATGCAACTGTGCATATTTTAAAACTGTTTTATAAATTTATTTTTAAACATAACATGAGGAAGGTGTTAAAACGGGTGTAATAGCTCCTTAGAATTTGGAAGGGATGAATACAGGAATATTCAGTACCCTTCACCAGACCCCACCACTTGCTCCTACACAGTTATTCGCTTTGAGACCAATTAGTCAATCACACCCGCTTGACGAATCTTTCTCTCTGCACCAAATCCCTGCAATGAAAAAACAATTTCATGAGTTTAATTTGGAACTAGACATTGTGAAATAAAGATGAAAAGTGAAGCGTCTTGCCACTGAAGGCCTAAGCAGACTGTCAGAAATAGTGCACATTAAATTGAGGCACTGCCCTGGCTCAGTGCTAGGGAATCATAAGAATTGTATTTTTTTTCTGAGACATTGAGCCTTCTCCGTCAGAGAGCTCTGGTGCCACAATAAATTACAATTCCCATGATTCCCTAGCACTGAGCCAGGGCAGTGCCTCAATTTAATGTGCACTATTTCTGACAGTCTGCTTAGGCCCTGAGTTGGTGTTAATTCATGTTCTTGCCCTCTACTGTCATTTTTTTATCTATATCTAATGCTGTCACATGTACTCTTGATGTTATTTTGTATTATCATCTCACCAGCTATCATGCTTTATAAACTTGCCTCAGGTACACCTTTTTACTCATATTCAAATATGCTAATAACCCTCCCTTGGCTCAGGCTCAACAGCAATGACCAACTACTTCCTTCCTTCCTATTTTCTTCCTAATTCATAGGCACTCTTTTTACACATCCTGTAATGACTCCTTATTTCTCAACTCTATTCTTAGCCCCCTATAAGCTGTGTGCAGGTTTGATACATTATTGATGCCCTTGCTAAAAATCACAGTTCTTTTTGCTGACATATTTAAACTGTCCTCTGATGGTAGGTTTTGCACCTTTTAGCCTTAGAACAGCTGAATCACAAATTAAAGTATTTCACATTGCTCTTCTTATTTGCATACCCTTTGCTGTATATTGTTTACTGCAGGGGTCAACAACCTACGGTCCGCATGCCGCACCCTGCCTGGTCCCACTGCCGCTGCCTTTCGTGGCTGCGGGGGTCCTCCGGGGCACCATTTTGTGTTCCAAAATAGCGCCCGAAGTCTCACGCGACCTTTCCCATCTTGACCCACAACAGGAAAGGTCGCGTGAAATTCCAAGCGCCATTTTGAAACACAAAATGGCGCCCCAAAGGCCTGGCGCGGTCGAGGGAGCCCTCCTGGGGGACTCCCGAGGCCGCGCTGGGTCTCTCCAAGGCCTGGCACAGTCAAGGGAGCCCTCCTGGAGGGCCCCTGTGGCCGCACTGGGCCTCTCCGAGTGCTGGTGCGGCCGAGGAAGCCTTCCTGGGAGCCCACCACAGCCCGGGGGACAGGGGGACCAGCCCCACCCCCATAAAGGTTGCCGACCCCTGGTTTACTGTTTATCACAGCTGGAGAATAAATCATTAATAATTGCCCCTTGCATAGCCTCGCTAAATTGCCTCAGTATCAATGTTTCTTCCTGTAGACTTCAAAATCCACAGGAAACTTTTCACTGAACACAAACAAGCCCTGAAAAAAAATTCCTGCACAGCACTTTGTTTCTCCAAAGTGAAGAGTTAGTACTGTTGAAACTTCAAGTTTATTATACAAGCACAAAACATTGCTACAAAAACATGGGGAAACACTGCAGTGCAATAATTAGGCATCAAAGCTCCCTGAATTCTCTGTAAAAAAAAAAAAAAAAAAAGGCAAACAAAGGATAAAAATTGCAGAGAATAATAGGCTGGGTAGCAACCCTAAACAGAATGACTCCAGTTGGTGCATCCCAGACATCTTCCTTTTTCCTATACAAGAATCCCCACTCACAGCTTTTAGTACTATAAAAATCTTCCTTCAATCCTTCCTTGAAGCACTCGCCAGCCCCCACCTCAAGGATTTCAACTGCATACTTTAACCTTCATTCTCAATGGTCATCAAGTACAGTTAATTGCATCTGCTTGCATTTGCACCTTCCGAGTCCTGTCTCTCCCTCCATATCCTCTGTTGTCTTCCCCACTGCTTATTTTACATTTACATTCTGGGGGTGGGGGCATGGAGGCACTCTATAGACTGCCATATCATTAACTAATACTAGTAAAATCTTCCACTGTACCCCCTTATATCTTTACACTGTGGACATATCCTTATCTAATTCACTTTGGCAGCTGATATGACGGCCCTTGAGGAAAATTGAGTTTCTACTGTATTTTGATGTCCTTCTTCAAACCCTTGTTGCAACCATCTGGCTAAAATTTACTGGTTTGTTAACAGTGATCAACGTGGCTTCTTTTTTGCCCAAAAGCTAAGCTGTTCATGTTATGGCCATACATTGGGACATACCTTTGAATTATCCGGTCCCCTTGGCTGACGAAGAACAGTTAGACGAGGAGCGCTGGCATCATCCAAATTAATGCTCTTTAAACGATTAACAAGTCTATCAGGACGTGGAGCAGCTACGGCCTTAGCACCTTCACTGTTAATAGAGACCAATTAATTAACTGAGAGGCTTAGGACAAGCATCAGGACGTGGAGCAGCTACGGCCTTAGCACCTTTACTGTTAATAGAGACCAATTAATTTACTGAGAGGCTTAGGACAAGCATTTATGAGAAAAAGACCCAACTTACTGACTTTTAACATCTTTTTCTTATTTATTCCAAGAATAACTGTGAAAATTTATCTCTATCAGGGAATCCTACGGTCAAGATAATTTTAAGATTGATTTTATTACAATATTCCAAATGGAAACAGAAGTGGTGAAGCAAATAGTAGATTTCTTTAAAACCTGTTATATGGATAATAACAGAAAGTGCAGAAACCAGTAAACCCATGCAGATCCCTTATATGAAAAAGATAAATATTTATTATTTAAAAGCCCACAATGTTTTGGCTACTAAACATTTAAGGCCCCTTTCAGGGAATGGGCATATTTAACTCAATAATTTTCCAAAGGCAGACTTCCTGACATTATATACCAGCAATAATTCAGATTAATATATCTCTGATGTTACAATATTCCTAAAATGGTAAGTTTACAGAAGACCACCATAATCAGAAGTGTTCAAATTGTTTTATTTCTTGTCAGTGGTCCGTTCTGGATCGCGGTAGCAGCTGGCCTTGGGAACACAGCTTCTGGTTGCTGCAGTCCAGAGCCGCTTAAAAGCTGCTACAAGCTGCTCATCGGCTTGAGCCCAAATTCCAATCATTTGCTAAATGGAGGTCTTTAATCATGTTCTAGTGTTAAGGCAGCTCAAGGACACCTGTAATTTTCGTATGAAGATATCTGATCTGAATTGCTTAGCTTCTCACTATTAAAGAAAAATAACATGACCAAGCAGCATTAGTTCCCTACCTAACACGCCACACATTACAGGCACTGCATTTCCCTGTGCGTTGATTGAGGATGACTGAAAATTCTACTTCATCACCAGCCTGCAGTTCCACACCATCCTGAACTTCTTTCACATGAAAAAAGAGCTTTTTGCTGTCACCTACTTCATAGTTTATGAAACCATACTGAAAGAGAAATGGTAGTTATTACTGGTCAGCACAAAATTCAGAGTATTCAAACTTTCCCAGACACTAGAACTCACAAGTTCTCAAAAACATCCTAGCCCTGGTTCAACCTAAGTATTTTTCAGCAGGCCTTCCCATCAAGTGAGTATTAAGCACTCCAAAGCTTTTCTTTTACGTCCAATGAAAACCACAATTGCAGTCAATTTACTTGTTTACAGATCAAACAGAAAGCCTGTGAAACTGTGGACTGAAACAGACAAAAAGCAACGCCTTTGGGTCAATCTGGGGGTGTGGTGTGGCATCCAGATGATGCATGATCCTGAACCCACCGGAAGCTGCCCCGAGGTCACTAACACGGCCCCAATCTGGCCACAAAAGGAGTGAGGAAAAACCACTCCTTCTCAAGTGGTACTTTCTGGAACGGGGCAGCAGCTGGCCTTGGGACCGCAGCTTCTGGTTGCTGAAGTCCAGAGCCGCTTAAAGGCTGCTACAAGCTGCTCGTCTGCTTGAGCCCACAGTTAAGCTTCCATTTGTGCAAGAGAAGTTTGACATTCTAGAACAGGAATCTTCCTGTTAAGATGATTTCTTTTAATGGAATTATTCAACAGTCACAAGGCCAAACATAAAAGACAACAATACTAAGAAACCAGTGAATGATCATTTCAATCTTACTGTCAAGAGTACTGCAGACCATAGAGTTAATGTTCTTAACAAAGATTGTCTATGCGCATTACAATAATTGTCAATAACAATGTTTGTGGCATAGGGCTGGGAAACGTTTGGGCTCAGATATTTTTGCCTGCAGCTCTTGTAACCCCTTGGGCATTTCAAAAACTCCTCAGATCTATTAATTTTATTCTCAATTCTATGTAGCCTGTACTCAATTCTATGTAGCCTGTACAATTCCTTAAGAGGATATTTATGTCTGTGTTTTTCAAAATTCAGAATATTCTCCCCTATATCTGGATAGCCTCAACTACAGCTGGCACTGTAATTGGTTCTTAAAAATAGGTTGATGGAACAATTACCCTAACATCATCACTACCTGATCTCTACCACCCAGAACAGATTTGCATACTGGGAGGCAAGCTTGCTTTTACAGTTTTCTTCCTAGCTTCCTGATAATCCTATATTCTACTTAACTAGTTGGAATTACACCAGGTCTGGCATTCAGGGATCAAGTTTCAATTAAACCAGATGAGCATTAAGCTAATGATTCAGTTTTTATATATTATGAAGACAAGACTGCAGTATCAAGAACACATTTACTGACCTGATCTTTCACACATTCCACAGTAGCTCTACGGAAAGATGTAATGTTACATGCCATTGTTTGAGCATTCTGACCAAGGACACAAAGCTGGAACTTCACAGTCTCTCCTTTTTGCAGACAGTCTCCCTTGTTTGCCATACCAACAATTCCAAAAGGATAGACCTCACCTTTCATTTCTCCTAGAGAAGCAAACACAAAACAAAGAGGTGCTGTCAAGAGAACCAACATAGCAGCTTCTGCACTAATCCAACCATGTTTTACTGATTTATTTTCAACAAACTAGTAGGCAAGTCTGCTTTCAACCAACATCCCTACATAGACAGGCATCTTACAAACTAGTACTTCTGACAGTGAGGACTGGCAATTACTTATTTACCATGTGCCAAGAGGCTGATATCATATTTATAGTCCATTGGCTACAGCTGTTTTTCTTTCCTGGAAACTTTCCTGGAGACCAGCACCAGAGATTACCACTTTGAACAGCACTGTTGTAAATGAAACAACTACACAGGTAAGTGAAACCAGAGACACACCACTCACCATCTTCCATTACTTCAATCATTCCCTGGTATTCAGTCTGGGTTGGATCTACACTCCTGAGAGGGCGAATTACTTTACCCGTGTAAACAGTTGGATCAGCTTCATCTGTGATGCCATTCACTACGAAACAAAAATTTACAAACTTTCATAAACTCTTGGGTATTGAGATGAGCAGTCTAGCACTTCAAGCTCAACTTATTAACAAAATTGAATTCTGTTCTGTGATCAGGACCAAGGACAACATAAAGAATGCATAAAGTATTTTATACCTGATGCCATTAAGAAATACTGAGAACATGTTTTCTGAGAAGTGAGGTGTGTTCCTGTTCTTGCACCTCACAATTGCTGATTAAGGGAGACCTTGGAATCAACAAGGTAGATCCAAATCTGCAACATAGTTGCACTTTATACTTTAAACTTCCTTAAGAAATTCTGTTTTTAAATTGTTAACCCTTATGAGAAAGACTTTAATATGAAGTCGTAGGCTTTCATGGCCGGCATCCATAGTTTTTTTTGT
>CM034706.1:227362810-227389965 GCA_020142125.1 Phrynosoma platyrhinos
GTTTCTTTCTGACGTTTCGACAGCATCTGTGGCTAGCATCTTCAGAGAGTTTCTTAAACATATAAGGATTGTGTCTTAAAGCATTCAAGAAGGACAATTCTCTAAAAGAAGGAAGTCAGATATTGTGTACGTTGTTTGACAGTGAACATAGGGCTTGAAACCAAAACCTCATAAGGAACATCTTAGAGAGTACAGTATATGTTTAGTTTGGCAAAAACCAAGAGGTGACATAACTATATCTTTAAATATCTGGATGGACATTATGTAGAAGGAGGAGTGAGTTTGTTTGCTGCTGCTGCAGACTAGAACACAAACCAATGGATTCAAATTACAAGAAAAGAGATTCCATCTGTTTGACAGTGGAAAAAACTGATTCGAAGGATAATGGACTCTCTTTTTTGGAGGTCTTTAAACAGAGGTTGAGGGGCATCTTTCAGGAGTGCTCTAACTGCATATTCCTGCATAGCATGGGGCTGTACTAGACAGTCCTTTTCTTTGTGGCCTCTTCCAACTCTAGAGTATTATGAAACATGTGCAGACCTTTTCCTGACAAGCTTATTTATCCATGTTTTCTGCTCTTAGTTCTGTGTGACATATAAATGGTCATCAAACAGAGTTAAAACACCCCCATCAAGAAATATCTAACACCTAGATTTTCATAGTTCTTTCATAGTTTTAAACCTAAGTACACCCTCATAAGGATTTGAGCACTATAAAGAAAAACAGTCTTACCCCAGAAATGACAATTGGCACAAACTGATCCTCTATGATTATCAGTTTTGCTAGTATATAATGTAGCTCAAATCTCAACTTCTGGTTGAAATAAAACTGAGGAAAGCCTCACCTGCATGTGTCTTGTTCACCTTCTCTGCACTGACTTTGTTTCCTTTGCCTTTTGATAAGCTGTATTCAACCATGTCTCCAAGTTCCAGGCTATCAATATCACCGCAAAATTCACTACAGTTACAGAGAAACACTGAGAATGAATAAATGAGATCCAGCAACTGATGTGAATAATGAAATTGTCTTAATTTTAACAAAAACATATTTGAATACAAACACAAGAATGACCCTGACAATGTCACTTCCTTTTGAAGCACTTACATCAGGACCGAGTACAAAATATTACCATTTAATAAATAGAACCCATTTTTAGATGAAACACTGATACTATACTCTGCTCAATAAATTCACAAAAACAGTTCTTTCAGAGCCACTTTTCTCACATTACTGTTCACATGACAAACAGCTTAAGCAACCCTTTTTGCGTAAATCAAGATTAGCTCATAAGGTAGGCATCAGCTGCACATATATGAAAGTGATGCTTGTCACAGTGTTTTCTCAGATAGCATTCAAATTCAACTGTTTCTGAAGTCTATGTAAAGGAATGTTGTAAACTACTGAAGTGTGTTTTAGGTACAATGGCTTAACAAACTTGTCCCAATGAAAACAACTATCCATTTTTTCAATTGATTCAGAGAATTTAAACTTACTACACAACTGTTATTACCAAGTTGTACACCTGAGCAATAATTTATTTGTCTGATTGATGGACTCAATTGGGGAGGCCTGAATCTACAAGATCTAAGCAGAACAGCAGAGGAGGACAGGGGGACTTAGAAATGTCTCATCCATAGGGTCCCATGAATCAGGGCCAAAGGGCAGTTAACAACAAAAGTACTAAAACAGTTACAAATTACCCAAGTTAACTTTTACAGGAATTATCTTTACCTCACAGAATCAAATCTATTCAGTTTTAAAACTCTACAACATACAGCTCTAGTAGCAACCAATCTAATAAGAATTCTGTTGTACAGAAAACTATGTTCCATTTTCTAAGACAGTCAATGGATAGTCAGATGGGAAGCTCAAGACTTTTATCTTTCAAATGCTCCAACAAAGCACTATCTTATCTATTCCAAGCAGGAAGTAGAAAGATTCTCATTTCCCTCGCATGCACAGAGATTGTTACTGCATATGGCAACCTGGACACTAGTCCATCACTGGCATTAGAAATAGAAATAGAGTCAGAAACATCTTGTCCTAAAAAGCATACACATGAAGATACCAAAACAGCTACTGCTGCATACAATCCCAAACCAGTTTTAGGAGCAATCACATCCCACAAATCCAATATAGCTGGGTGCCCACTACTACTGTGAGTTCACCCTATCCTTGTGTTATGCTAGGAGCCCTTTCGCACTATACAACAAAGCACCAGGATTCTGCTTTAACTGCATGGCTGCATCCACTCTAATCATGGGGTTTGTAACTTAGACATTTCATGTTGAGATTTCTTAAATACCTCTACCTAAACTGCAAATTTCAGTATTTCATATGATAGAATCATGAGTTAAAATGGAATCACAGTATTATAATTATGTAATATGAAAGGGCCCTTAGTGAGGGAGAAAATACTTCATGTGCCTTGGAATCCCCTCCCCTCGAGTTTATCTTTCCCTCAGGAGTTGGATCAGTATGGATTTCCCTTCAATGCACAGATTTTCAAACCATGGCCAAGCAGCCACCAGGAACATCCCAAAGCACCACTGTGTTAACCATACAGAAGGTGTTCCAAGCCAACCTCTACATTTCTAGTGCAATGTGTAAACTTTACAGCAGCCACTTGCCTGTAATGGAAGAAGATCTCTTTATCGTGATTGGCTGTTTCAATAAATCCAAAGTTATCTTTTAGAGTTGCCACATATCCCAAAAGCCTTTTTGAAGTGTAGTTTCTACCAAGCATTCTGACAGATGTAGCTGTCTGCAAACCAGTTCTTTTAACTTCACAGACTGTAAACTCAACCTGCATAAAAAGCATACATATTAGTTGTAAAAGTTGAGTGCTTTCTAGAAGTCTTAAGAGAAATCACATGCAACTTTGGAACTACCATAACTGCATATGTTACTTGCCCTACTGCTCATAGGTGATAACCTATAACAGATTTCTTCCGATTATTTTATATAAGCAGCCCGTTCCCAAAAGATCAAAAGCCTCTTACTATACCATTAAAAAAGTTATCAGGCAGCAGCTAATGGAGCCTAATTGTCTTGCCTTTCTTGTCTCTAACCAAATACTAACTTCTACCATCAAATTCTAGCGGTAGACAAAAGGACACAACATTTTGACCAAGGTTCATAGACAACAATTCCAATTGCTAAAAAAACCTTCATGTAAGTACTATTCTCAATACATATGGTTGTTGAGCACATACATATACACGTTGAAAGATTATTAATCACAGCATAGATAGTGGTGAATGAAAAGCTATGAAGGCCTTTATTATGCTAAATATTCCAAAAAGCAATATTCCTGTAAAATAAAAAAAATATTATATGACTGTATTGCCTTATCTCCTATCTGAGGTGAAGTAGATCCTTCCACATCCTTAGCTTGGTAAGGAATCGTCAGCTTCTCCCCACAATCTTCATAAGCAATTATGCCCTCTTCAGGTTCCTAAAACAGAAAAATGTCAGAACAAAAACTACTTAATTCACATTAATTTCAACTGACAACCTATCTAACAGACATCAGCTTCCTATAAATGAGCTAAGCAGTATTTAGTGGCAAGAAATAAGATGAGTCTCCACATGGCTTACTTTATATAGCAAGCATCCCTATTTCTAAGAAGAATTTATAATTACTGTAGGAACTTCAAGCAAATATTTTTCTACTTAAATACATTATATTCTAGCTAAACCAACTGCAGCTCAACAAAATAAACCACGCAATTTGAACATATTTGTATCACTGGCATTTCTTCTTAATTTCATTGGATAAGTCATCCAGGAAGGACTTCTCCCAGATGCTGGACCGTTAACTAGTAAACGTTTTTAATGTTTTTGGTCTTTCCACTGTTCTGCAGGCTGTTAGGAAGAACTACTAATTATCCACCTAGCATACATCCTAAAGTAAGAGTTACCAATCTGAAATTGATGGCTTTATGGAGATAGGTCCAAGCCATCATGAGACTTCAGGACTAGATGAATTCAAATATACCTCTAAAAAAACAGCACATAATCATATTCTGTCTTTCCTCCTCTCAAAAATGAATGCCCTTTGGAAAGTCCTTTCTATCTTATCTTAGAGTTTTCAATTAATACTCAACTGCACATCCTGGTAATGCACTCATAACAGGCTAATTTTAATGTGACTTGTGCATTAAGACTAGCACTTCTGTGTAATCATAAAGATGATCCTGGGTCCCAGCATACAATTGCCAGAGAGTTCAGTCTGCTTTCAATTGCAGATTACTTAGGGCCTGAACAGACTGCCAGAAATAATCCACCTTGAGACCACTTTAACTGCCCTGGCTCAGTGCTAGGGAATCATGGGAAGTGTAGTTTGTTGTGGCACCAGAGGTCTCTGTCAGAGAAAGCTCAATGTCTCAGAAAAAACTACAATTCCCATGATTGCCTAGAACTGAGCCAGGACAGTTAAAGGGGCCTCAAGTTGGATTATTTCTGGCAGTCTGTTCAGGCCCTTAGATGTGGTGGGATTTCTTTGAAGGTAGAGGGAAAATACAAATTTTTATTTATTCTTCTTTTAAACATACAAGGTGAAGCCCATGTGCTGACTATATACCAATCAGAAAATAGAGGGCTATATTGTCTTTTCTGTAATATTTTCAGCAATTTACTCTGCAGAGATAAGGAAAACAGAAATGTGTTACCTTTTCTTTGCCTTTATTTGGGCTAGTGGATTTGGCAGAAGTGGCTTCCTTTTCTATAGTGCCCACAAAACGATGATCTGACTGAGTGTGGAATGAAACAGTGCCCTTCGGAAGTTTCTTAATCCTTATAGCATGATTTCTTTGAGCAGACAGCATGTCCTGGAAATGAAAAGCCACAAAACTGTTAACTGAAACAGTGGAGTTGATAGCGAAAAATTTGAGAAAAATTAAAATTTTACTCACAGGGACCACAGTAAATTCTACTTCATCTGAAATATGGAGCTGGTTGCCATCTAGAATTTCACTGAAGTGAAAGAACATGCGGGCATCTCTATCAACACATTTAATGAAACCAAAGCCATCTCTCATTGCGGCAATCACACCCTATGGATGCAACATACAGTTAAACCATGAACTTATAGTGTTAAACAAAACTTCTAAATAAAGAGCATTAGTCATAATGAAGATGAAAAAATATACACACATCAGTGTTTCTGGATTCTTAGGGAAAAATCTGTACTGATGAAAAAACTAAAAGTTTAAGTTCATGCAAGATTCCCTTCTGCCTTTCAAATTATTCCAGCAAATTGCAATTATGCCCTTAGCAAGCATCCAACAGCCTCTATACAACTACTTGATCTTAATGGACTTCTGCTGCACAACAGAAGAATTCAGTAGAAATGGGAGGAGCAATGGGTACAGTGAAACCCTTGTACACCCCTAAAACAAGCTCGGGGGGCTAAGTTTTCAGGCAATGCAGACAACTAAATGGCAGGGGGAAAGGGAAAGAAATTCTGCCAGTGAATTCCTGCAGTTACGCTAACCTCTCTACTAGCCTTAAAAGGGCCCCAAGTGAACTAACTCTGGGCCTTTGCAGACTGCTAGATATAGTGCAAATTGAGTCCACTTTAAGGGTTAGGGAATCATGGGAACTGTATTTTATTGTGGCACCAGAGCTCTCTGACAGAGAAGGCTCAATGTCTCAGGGGGGAAAAACACAATTCCCATGATTCCCTAGCACTAACCCTAACCCTTAAAGTGGACTCAATTTGCACTATTTCTGGCAGTCTGCAAAGGCCCTCTGTCCAAGACACATGCCTATATTCCTTGTTCTGTCCTCAGAAGTTCTACTAGCTCTATAATGTGGAAGAGGGGAAAGCAATGTGGAAATCAAAGAATGTAAAATTGAGAAGTAACATGATCTACCGTACTAATTGATTAGGAAAGTGCAACTGAAGAACTTGAAAGGTCAGAATAGCCTCTTCTTACTCATCAGTGTACAAAGTTTCTCTTTGCTAGCCTACCTGCCCACATGCTTAGACACTTGTGCCCACCTGCCAACAAAAATCCCCCCCAGAGTTGACTCTTGGGCCCAGAGAGTTGTTTACAAAATTCCTTCCCAGATCTGTTCGGTTGGGCCTTAAAAAGTTGCAGAGGAAAAAATGGCAGTGAAGCCCTTCTTCCCTCCCACTCCCATCCATAATTGATTATGGAATATATCTCAGTCAGACTGATGAATAAAATGTTTTAGACAAGGTGTATTCACATACTTATTGTTCAAAAATAATTTCTAAAAGTTATTTAAAGAGACTATGTGGAGTATCAAATTGTGATAATCCTGCTCTTAGTTTCCTTTTTTCAATTCTTTTTATGGAAATGAGTGTTTTATGCCTGCTAGACACTATGGAGAACTAGTAGAGAAAAGTTAGTTTAGCTGTTAATGTTGATTATTTTCTTCTGTTTTTGTTTTTTTGGTCTGGACTTCAAACTGGTAAAACTAAAAAGTTTGGTAAAGCCAAAGAGGTTCAAACATTCCCTACAGTTGAGGCTCTTGTACCTCTATTTCTAACTAAAATGTTTTCAGTTTCATCTTTATTTATGTATTCAATATCCTCCTCTTCTCTTGACATGAGACCTAAGACAGCTGTACTACTGTACAATGAATACACTGAACTCTTAAAATATGAAACATTACAATTTTATACCCAATGCAGTTATATATAACTAGTGTTACTTCACAAAGGGCCTGAGCAGATGGGCTGAGTCCATGCTTTCCTGGCCCTGGTGCTTCTGGGTTGGTCCTTGGATTGGCACAGGGACTGGTGGGTGTTCAACACACCCGTCCCTGCACCAACCCTGGATCGGTGTGCCGCCACTCCTTATTTTGCTGGCTGCTGATCTCATTGAGAAGTCCCCAGTTGCTGCATCTGACATGGAAACAGGACACCTGGCTGCACCCAAATCAGGCGTCCTGTTTCTGCATCAGACGTGGCAACTAGGGGGCTTCCTAATCGATCAGTGGCGAGCAAGGTAAGGAGTATGGGGGGGGCTGTCTGAACAGCCCAGTTTTGCTGTGGAGTTTCTTAGAAATGCCATGCAAAACCAGGGGTTAATTATCCAAGGGTAAAGGCTTTTTACCTCAAGGTCAGGCCAGATCTATGTCTGCACAGGCAGGACTGGACTCAATCCTGCCATAGGGGTTTTGGCCTGAGTTGTCTAATCTAGATTATATGAGGCCGGGGGGGGGGGGGGGGGGGGAAGCTGGGCCTTTTGGCCCATGCTGACAACCCCAAAATTACAAAATGGCATTAAGTCTATAAAGGGGAGTAATATCAATTTCCCTCCTCCATTTTTCTTAAAATGTCAATTTCCCTCAAAGCATTTTCTCCCCATGACTTCAAGCTTCCTAAAAAATTTAATGCTCTAGACCTTAAACAGACAGACTATCATGATAATTTTGACTGAACATATGTCATGTGTTGCAAATAATCACATTTGTAGTTAAGGATCAAGTAAATAAGCAAATAATCATACATGCATAGTATGGCTCTGAACATGTGTTTCTCTAAAGCACTCCACCACCCACAGCAAATTATTTTTGAAACTCAGGTCAGTTTTTAAAAGAATTGAATGTAACACAGGGAGAATCTGCTCTTCAAAAAATCCCCCCTGGATGTATAAAACCCCTTGGGCTCTGGATAATGTTTTCAGAGTTTAAAATGCAGCAAGTTTTTCACAAAGTAAAATTAGAATTATAGAAAAATCAATCAATTTTTCCATTTTAAACTCATTATAAAAGAGAATAGGTAAATCCAAATCCATCTCCCTATCAGACCTTCCCAGACTATTTCATGTATCCCTGCCCTCATGATCATTGTTCCTGAAATGTATAAAGGAACCAATCACATCCCACAACTGATAAAATTTTGTAATTATGGAACAGGCTCAAATTGCAAAGTATTAGTTTAAAATTTTGAAACAGACATTTAGTACTAGAATCTCACTTCTAATATCAACTCAAGGTTCCCTGTGTTTTCTGAACCACTAACATATAACATTTTGTTACAGGTCCAGGTTGGCATATAAATTACACTTACAAAAGTCACAGTTAAATTTTGTATGCTGCAGTTCTTCACATCGACTGCAGAGGGTGCAGCAGTCTTTCATGAGAGCATAACTTAATCTACTGTGTATACTCATGTATAAATCTAGAAATTGTAATCAAACATTGTCCCAAAAAGTCTGAGGTGACTTATCAATGTAAGTACTGTACTTTAACCCTCATAAAAACAGAAACCATCCCCTGTTAAAATGTAAGAGTGTACAGTCACCCTTCTGTTTTCGCGGACTTGAAGTCCGCGGTTTTGCCTATTCGAGGGGTGACCTCCATGAAAATCAGTGGGGCATGCGCCCATGGGGGCGTGCCCCATTCAAGCTTAAGGTACTTGAATATTGGCAAATCTCCATTTTTGTGGGGGGAGGGGGGTCCAGAATGGATCCCCCGCGAAAATGGAGGGCTGACTGTAGTCTCTCCTAGAAGCACTAACCGCCCTCTACTCCTTCATCCATCCATATTTCAGTGTGAACACAGTTATGCCTCCTGCAATTCTGCATGTTCTTTGGCATTGTTTTCCTTTGCTTCATCCATTTTATCCTTTGTTTAACAATAATAATAATGTTTATTTTTATCCCGCCCCTCTGCAAACACAATTGGGGCGGCGTAAAACATTAAAATACTGTAAAAATAAAATATAAATCCCATAACCCACCCACTTCATAAAATAGTATTAAACAGTAAAAAATTGTTGAAATGTACATGACCCTAAGTTTGACCCTTGACATATCCATGGGTCCTATCAAAATCCATAATTTTGGTCCCAAAACCTGCCTTCGACTTATACATGATATCGACTCATGGTTGAGTATATACGGTACATCCAAGATAGCTAGAACAGTAATCACTACAAAAATCTGCCATGTACAATTCTAGCAATGCAAAAACTGCACAACTGTACAATATCACAATACTTTCAATCTCATTACTCCATAAAGACCACTTATTCACTTACCATTTCTCTAGCCTCACTTGTAAATTGGAAAGTATTGGAAAGAACTTCAATATTAGTGGCTCGTTCCAATTTGTCACGCCTGTCTGTTGAGATGTTGAATCTAACATGGTCACCTTCCAACAGTGTCACCTTTGATTTTGTATCCTTATCTCCAAATGGAAGTTCTTTTGGAATAACAAAGTCAACTTTTATACGGCCAGGTAGTGGATCATTCTGATCAGAGTATGAAAAAAAATTCAGACAGATTAGAACTCTATTAAAAGATTCATAATCATTTCCACTGACTTTTCCATCAAATCCTAATCCTCAAACTGTCCTATTCTCCATTAATGTTTCCCCCAAGTATTTGCTTCTACTTAGTGTCATAGTGCCTTAAAGCATAATAGTCACAATCACAGAGCTGCATAGAATTTTTTAAAAAGTTTAGGGAGGAACTGCTACCTGATTTTTGTTGGGTACTTTTGGAATTACTTTGGTTACTGTTCCTTCAAAGTGTTCAATGCTGATATCTTCAAAAATAACAGTTCCTTGTGGCAAAAGTCTTACATCAGTTGCAACTTCTTTACCCTATGAACAAAACATCAAATGAAACAAAACAACAGTTAACAGTGTAGTAAAATGACCATAAATAAGCTGGATGCACATATTCAATGAAGATACTTATAACAGATACTCTGTTTTTGACATATAGTCTTACATTTCTGTCTTTGATTGTGAATTCCACATCATCTCCAGGCTGTAAGGCTTCTAGGTCACCTTTAAATTCACTATAGTGAAAGAATATTTCCTTTACAACATCACCACGTTCAATGAATCCAAAGGCTTCCTAAAAGAAGAGCACAAATGTTTAGCAAAGAGAAACTGCCTTGATATAAATCCACTCCTAGCTGGCTCCATCCTACAGAATCCTGGGATTTGTAATTTTGTGAGGCACCACCACTCATTGACAGAGAAGGCTAACAACCTTGTAAAACTACAAATCCCAGATTTCTGCAGGATGAAGCTACAGCACTTAAAGTGATGTCAAACTACATTATTTTATAGTTTAGATCAGGGGTTGGCAACCTACGGCCCGCGGGCCAGTTCCGGCCCGTGGACCGCCGCTTACCGGCCCCCGCTGACCCATGCACGTCGTGGCCAGCATTTTGGAAAATGGGGGAGAATAGTGGCACGTGCCCCCCACGCACACCACGCCTGCCTCCACGCATGTCGCGGCCACCATTTTGTTTTCCATAATGGCGGCTGCAACTCATTTGCGCATGCGCAGAAGTACTGTGCATGCGCAAATGAGTCGTGGCTGCCATTTTGGAAAACAAAATGGTGGCTGCAACATGCACGGAGGCAGCGGTGGCGGTGCGCGCGGCAGCAGTGGGCACGCCGCCATTCCCCCCCCGGGCCCACTGGAAGGGTAAAAAAAGTTTGCCAACCCCTGGTTTAGATGGTTAACAGTCAAAGAGAGGACAACAAATGTTAGAAAAATCTACACATATAGAACATGTAAATGGCTTAAATACTCTAAAGCAAGGGTAGGCAACCTAAGGCCCGGGGACCAGATGTGGCCCCCCGAGACCTTTGGACCGGCTCCAGGCCGGTCCTACTGCCGCTGCTGCTGCCCGCCATGATGATATTGATTATTGTTGTTATTACTTATTCTTGGGGTTTTTCTTGGCAAAATCTCCACAGGGGGTTTGCCATGGCTTTTCTGGGGCTGAGAGAGTGTGCATGCATATTTTTTATTTTATTTATTTATTATTTTTGGTGCTTCGGCCCCCAAATTATCTGAGGGACAGCAACTCGGCCTCCAGGTCAAAAAGGTTGCCTACCCCTGCTCTAAAGGCATCAGATACTCTCAGATACACCCTGCTTAGTACTTGGATAGAACATTGCCAACAAATACCAGGTGCTGTAGGCTGTATTTCACAGGTAGGAACTGGCAAAACCACTTCTGTGTATTCCTTGCCTAAGAAAACCCCATGAAATTTATAGAGTCACCATAAGTCAACAGGCACCTGGAAAGCACATACACAAATATAACATTTGTGTATATGTGTGCACAAGGGAATAAGAATGAACATGCGGCAATGGTGAAAGACATCAAGCCCTATTCTGTGTATGATTTTAAAGATGCAACATCTAAGTTCAATAGGACTTACTCCCAAGCACTCTTACACCAAACAGTCTTGAAGGCAACGGGAACATAGGAAAAGTTTATACAACCTCTATTCTACTTCTAGTGTTGTTCCAAGCAAAGTGCAACATGATAACCATATGCAATTCACCAAGTAATTTCTGAAAATTGTCCCAGGAATTTTTGTCTCCCCTGCCAAAAAATGTTCCCCAAACTCCCTAGAGGTCATGAGGTGCAATTCTGACACCTTTTTGGGTTCCTAAGCTATTGTATATGGCTCTCTCTTGCTGTCTCATTCTCTTTTTAGCTAGGAAGCATGTAAAATCATAGTAAAATTGCTCCCCATGCACCTATGTATGTATGGGGAATTTTAATTATTTTTAAGGCTAAAAATGTGGCTCATGGCAGCACATAGTGCAATCTTTAAAATTCCCATGTGAGAGGCAAAGCATCCTTTCTAACTGTGGCAGTTGCCCATCCCTGCTTTATGATAAGGAAGGAAGATCAATTTCTGCCCAAGAATTCAGAAAAAGTCTGGAATTCAATTTCAGAGAGATTCCAGGAAGCCACATTCCAGTAGTAAACAAGGGCCAATATACCAGTGTATCTTTAGTTGAAGCTCTTAATGTCAGTAAATGAGCCTCATGAAAAGCAAAGCAGCTTCATTTATATACCGCTTCATATCGTGTTATGGGATGTCTAAGCGGTTTACAATTGGAAGCTCATTGCCCCCCAACAGTTGGGTACTCATTTTAGCGATCTCGGAAGGATGCAGGCCTGAGTCTAGCCTGTGCCCTGGCTAGCAATGAACATGCAACTATGTGGTCTATGAATGAGTGGCTGCAGTACAGGCATTTAACCACTGCGCCACCATTTATGCCTTTAGAATTAAAAACACCTCCACCAAAACACAAAAAACTTTACAATAGCTGGGAAAATGCCACCAATGGTGCCACGGGAAAAAGGGCAGGGACTTCAAGAAACCCCAGCCCAGTGCTTCAACCCAAGGCTAACTTTGGTCCCAAGGCACGAGGTTTCATCCTCGTTTTCCAAGAAAAATTATAAATAGTGAGCATATCTGGTTTCAAGAAAATGCAAATAATGAATTGCTACTTACTTTCATGGCACAAACTACTCCTTGACACCGAGCTTGTTTCTTTTTCAAAAGCATAATGTTACGAGCACTTACAGCACCAGTACTAGGGGGGAAAAGGTAGACTATGATGACACAAGGTGATTAAATTCAGTACCTTACAATATCAAGATTACATAGCTAGCTATGGAGAACACTTGTCTCCCTTTTCTTGTGAATGTTCAATTTTTGTTAAAAAAGCAACACTGCTAGTTTATTTCTAATTGAAAAACATTTTAGTTCTAAAACAAACAACTTTCCAATTTGAGAACTAAACCCAACATCATTTGCTCATCATTGAAAGAAAAACAAGTAGCAAATGTACTTTAAGTGCTGCTCAAAAGTACAGCATCTTCAGAGACAGAACTATGACTGAGAACACATTTCAGATGTTGCTAAACAAATTCAATACAAAATAGCAACAATTAATTTCTGAAAATCTTTAGTACATCAGTTAATAAATATTCAGTATACTACAAGGGATTAACTTACTGTTTATTTGTATCAATAATAAAATTTATTTTATCTCCAGTTTCCAGCTGAACATTTCCTTCAACATCTTCAGGGGTATAAGTTAAGTAGAACACTTCCTGTGAATTATAATTTGATAGTATTAATATTTTGCCAGCACTCCTAAGACAACAGATACACAAGGAACTGAAACATGGACATATTATTTCCATGTTAGATTAAAATTCTGATATTTAGACTTTGGGAAGTGATTACATTATTCGTCATATCATGCTTCGAATTTTATAACTAAAAAAGTCACAGTAAGGGACATCAGAAGTTACATTTTGTCCTTTAATATTTTAATTAGCTTTCTTATTTTTTTAGAATGTTTTGAAAATATTTCAGAAATACAGTCAACACATGATGTAAAATGCTTTTACTTATGTTGATTAATAAGTATTCTTAGCAATGTAAGTTTAAATTTTCAAAGCAATACAGCTTTAACTGTCTATTCTGACAAGCATTTTAGTTTAAATCATATTGGAGGATCAGTCAAAAAGTTTAAATAAATACATAAGTTTTACCCCATTACGTTCGTAGCATACACTCCCTGTTGGACTCTGACCCGGGGCAGCTGGAGACTTACTCTCTAAGTTGTGAGGAACAGCACACACAACCTACCAGTCAAAAAAAAATCCATTGCTAATTATTTCCAGAGGCAGCATTACGCATCAGACTGTAAGTTATCTTCTATAATACACTCAGGGATGCACTTTACAAGTAACCCACAACAGTATGCCATGCTGCAAAGCTTATGTCTCACAGTTCTTCTGCCAAATGTAAGAATTGCTCTTTGTTAGGTAAAACTCTCATTTTTACGTGCTTGCCAAAACCAACGGAGGAAAAATGAATTTGAGAAAAAAATATTTCTATGCAACTAAGGAGAGGCATGCTACACTAAACTCTGCCCTTGTCTCTTTGACCACAGCAGATTCAATTGGCATGCAAGTTAAAAACTAAGCACAGCCACTAACTTGTCCGTTTATTCGCTCTTCAGGTAATGTTTCTGTTTTTATCTTCACCAATTTAATAGCAATTGGTTTTCCAGTTCGCCGGTCAGAAGATACTTCAAATTCAACATCATCTGTAAAGCAAAGTAATTAATTTTAAAAACATACACATGGCACAATTCAGGGTGAATGCTTCCTCAATATAACTTCAGCAAAGCAAAGCAAAGCAAATCTACCACTTGGCATTTGAAACAACAATGTGTTCTATTGTATGAATGAGTACAGCTTTATCAGAGGCAGGGACAACATTTCTGACAGCATTTATATTCTATCCTTCTTGTGCTGTAGTTTGCAAACTTCATAACTTCAGTAAATCTTTTTTGCATTAACTTTTCAGGGGGAAAATCTGCACGCTAGATCAAAAATAAAGAATGAATTTACAAACATAGCTTTCACACAGGCACAGCCCAAGCAGAATAGACCTTGCTACTGTCAGGAGAAAATAACAATACATTCAACAATGTAGAAGAGAACCTCCCACAGTCACACAGTCCTGTGGAAGATTGGTAGTGGTGGACAAAACATTCTGCCACTGTTGATCCTGACAAGCTTTCAAAGACTCAAGAGGTTCTCAAAACATAGCATGAACTCCCGCTTTCTAGTAGATACATTACATGCTAGAAGAAACCTTAAGAGATGTTTACCAATTAAACAGTTGGACAAATTTTCTTAACTATTCATAGCTATTGCTGTTAGTAGCTTAACAAATAGCTAAGCCTCATCATGCAACTGAGAGTCCTCAGTTACAAAGCGAGAGCACCAGTTGATTAATTACCTCCTACTTTAAGGTCCTGTAGGTTGCCATTATACTGTGAACAGTGGAAGAACAGTCTAGCTTGCCGTTCTGAACACTGAATGAATCCATAGGAGGTCAGCAGTTTTTCAATAACCCCAGTTTCACGCAGTCCTGCAGAAGTACCATTGGGGTACCCGTTATGTCCATTGTTATGGAGAAGGTTTGGATCAAAGCTCATCTGAAATCAAAAGGAAATTTGTGAACTCTTCCAAGAGCAATCCCTTTCACCTTGGTATTTCCCTCAAGGCAGCATGGTATAAATATTAGATGAAGCCCACTAGACAAACATGTAGGCTTCTAGCAACTGAAGTATTCTGCATGATTTTCGTTGGTTGAGATCCATTTGTGCTATGCCACATCTAACCTGTTATAACTACACAAATTGTTATTTCCCAACTGAGTACAGAATATAATTGATACTGTAACCAAAATTATCTATTAGTGTAACCTTATTTTCTCAACACAGGTTCATTGAGAAAGTAAAGCAAAACGATTACTAACAAATCTAATCTAGAAGTAATTTCTACAACTGAGTTAGTTCTTATTCTATCCTGAAGCTTAACCAGTAACCTAATGTTTTGTGATGTTTTATCACTGACTGCTATGCTCCTTTTAGTATATGTGCTCTTTTTTCATTTATAAATGGTCCATTAACTTGGCCTATTAAGTTCTCAATAAGTTCTCAGTAACATTCTTATAACATTTGTCTGAACAGATGAAAACACTTAGTAAACCACCAATTTGACTACCGTGATAAATTAATTCTAAAAGTTAGTATTACAGCTTAACATTTATTGTTACAAGAATCAATAACATATCATGCAAATCAAAGAGTTCAAGGCAATGCAGTGCCAAAATCGTGCATTTCAAGACTATAGATTTTACAGGTGCTGCAGTTTCCTGTGTATCTGTTTAAGAAAGCAAATTAAAATTTCTGCAACTTCAACAATCTATGGAGTGTGCAAAAGTTCCAAGTAACTGCAGTTTTAAATAATCACCATGTAATACCAAACTTTTATGATGTTTATCACTTACATCATATTGTCAGTGGTGTTACTTTATTGTAAGACAGAAGCTTATGACCTATTCTCCAAAGACAGTGCTTATTACAAAGCACACATGCAGCTTTGGATGATGCTAAAGCTGTACTCTTCCTGTATGCATTCATTTAATCCCACTGAACTCAATAAGGATTCTGTGTAAGCATTTATACTGGGACACTGAAACAAATACTAAATGCTTTGCTTGTTTTTATAACCAATACAGATGCTAAACTCACACTATCAAACATTAAATGGGATGATGACTTTCTCCTCTTTATAAAAATAAAAAACCACAAGTAAAACGCAAATACTACAATTCATAAATAGTAACATAAGATCCAACAAGTTCCTACAAAGAAAAGAATGCATCTGGAGGTGGTGCTTCCAACTTTTTACACTTGCTTGTTACAAATTCTTTCCTATTAGAAGTAGAATTTAGTTTAACATTATCGTTACTCTGAAGATGAAAAGAATCAAACATGTAAACTTGGTCATAAGTAACAGGCAAGATAAATTCAGCCAACATCTGAGAATAACACTGCAAAACTGCTACACACATAATATACACATAGAATCAGACTTTCATTAAGTTTCTGAAACAGATACAGGAAAGCACAATTAAAGAACTCAGCAAGATTCCCAGCTGGTTCAGGTAGAATTTTATCCTTTAACCTGTTGAGATTTAATATCAGTGAGTTAGAAGTGAGAACATATGCAAAGAAGAGTTAGCTCTAAGGACCCCCATGCTAAGATGACAAGTCTGTCAAGTGCTGCCCTGACTTACAGATCTTTGATAAAGAGGGGTCCTCTTCTGTTTTTTAGACCCGGATGAAGTAGAAGATGAAGAGAAAGGTAAAGGATGAGAAGGAGGGGGAGCTGCAGGAGGGGGGAGAGGATCTGATGACACAGTATAATGGTTCTCCATCTCATACAGCTGTGATAACATAGTACACAGTATAACTAGTCAATAATTAGCACATCTTTAAATACATCCAAGTAATATCAAATTCCATGTCTCAAGAGACTTAGCTGGACGGCAAATGCAGTTGATCCAAGCTTCTTCTTTTTTAAAATTAGGATTACCATATAAGCAAGCACTATTCTTAAGCCAATCATTCCTCTCCAACAGAATTCTGGGTTGCTCATACTATTGGAGCCTAACCAGTTCTTGTGCAAATGTAATCACAAGGGGGAAGTGTCACTAGAAAGAAATGTATACAAGTAACGGGCTGAGCAAACAGCTGTCACTTTACGCATGGTCTTGCACTGCAGTGAAGAATATGCCCACGAAAACAATTATTTCTCTCCTTTTTTATTTTAAAGGGTTAGGAGAACTCCAAATCTGAGTAGCACAACAAGAAGTTCTTTAACAAGACACAGAAAACTGCTTCTTGTTGTACAGGTTCTTTTTTATAACTTAAGTCTTTCAGCTTTTGAGTAAAAGGCAGAAAGATTTATGCTTCTGGTATGTTTCAGCAAAGCCTCCAGAAATTATATTCAGTAGTGAGTTTACAAGTTGAAACTTGGGATTTCTAGAATTGTTCCCAGATTGACGTGTTCCTCATGGAGGACAGAGTATAAGCATGTAAATTTCAGATATGAGTACTTTGGTATTTGGTCCTTAGTTAATATCATCTCAGTAACAGTGACAACAAATTGACAGCAAGTCTCAGTTCTTCCCCAGCTTCACTGAATATGTAGTAAGCAAGTAACTATACTGCAGAGGTAAACTCTAGTGAATATGCTACAGCAAACATGTATGGCTTACACTCTACTGACTCTGTCACAACAGAATTATATTTATAGTTGCTGGTTGTTTCAAATTTCAAGGACTGTCACATACAAGAAAAACTTATTCCAAAGCTGATGTACATTATGAGAAACTTTCAGAGCAATGACAAGAAGTTTTAAGGAATTAGAATTATCTTTGTTGTAGGACTATGAAGTTGCCATTCTGGATCAGACTGTAAGTCCATCTAGCCCAACCATGATTTTTATGATTTTAGGACTACCTTTAGGCTATGATCTTTCCCCCTAGCTACATACAGTCTTCACTATTATTTTTATAAAATAAATTTAGGAAATTAGACATATACTTTAATGTTTGGACAATTCTTCTGCTTCATTATTTAGTAATAAGGTTTTTTTTTGAGAACATCATCCGCACCATTTACACATCAAACCATGAGAACCAAAATAGCCTTTCACTTGAGAGACAATGGCTTAACCTAAAAAGTTAATTTTAAACTACTGCATTTAGGTAGTTATTTGCTAATTTTGCTTGTTGGAGAAACTACAAACAATTTCTGTACTAGTAAGGGACAGTGATGGGAAGGTCTGAACTGACTAGCTATTAAATGTATTGCAGCTAGAGGTGGATATATCATATACAAGAATGTTTGGCAGGTGTGTACTCTGGGTATTTTCAACACAAGAGTCTCAAAACTTTAATCTGCTGCCTTCACCAGTGAGAGGATGTATATTTTTATCAGCTAGAGTTCTCTACAGAAAAGAAAAAATCCAACTGGGCTTGTTTAATTCTTAAACAGCTGGAGAGGTAACCAATTTCCTTAGAACAGGAGCAAGGCCTGGTACAATGACCAATGAAAAGAATGATTGGGAATGAGGGGTGAGTGTGAAATGATTTCAAACTGAAATTGTCATCTTAGAGTATTTTAGTCTCCCCACTGTACTCTGGCAAGGTTGTAAGATGCCACAGAGGTCCCAAAATGAGTGGGTATTTCTTTTCTCTAATATTCTACAAATTGGCCACATTTTTCTTGCTCAAAGGAGGTTGCTGTATCATACCATCTGAGCTATTTGGCTTTACCCTTAAGAATATTGCTAGTATGGCAAAAGAACTTACTGATTGGCCATAAGGTGATAAATTCAGTCCGACTGGAGATGCATTGCCCAGGTTGGCACTAACGTATGCAGTAGGGGGAGAAGACGGCATGGAAAATTCAACAAATTCTTTCCAGGTGCTTGCCATATTTTTACGCCTGTTTCAACTTAATTTTATAATGCTGCATATAACAAAATCAAACAAGACAACCTTGTCAATGTATATCTGCCACTTATCCAGTGTCATTAAAAAAAGGTGCCATTTTGGCAGCCTCCTAACATATTAGACAAAAAGGGACTGATGTGCTAATTAAGGAAGCATTTAATAGCTTTATTTTACTTCAGAGGGGTTCTAAAATGGAGAGCAGGTGGTGACTACTAACTGAACTCATGGTTACTATTAATTCAGCTGTCCTTATAGTTGATAATTACAGTTAAACCTACCAGCTTATGAAATGGAGACTCACTGACCGATACCAGTAATTGGGAGGAGGATATGGAGAAAGTTTGAGATCCAGATTTATAGCATTAGAGTAAACTGATTTCAAAAGTGAGAAACTGGAAAATAGTAGCAGAAAGCTTAATGAAATAACTACAATTATAATACTGCATTCAATGGTTAAATCAGCATGTATATAAAAAAATAGCAATACTGAAGAATTTGAATCATTTAAGAAGCGCCATAGCCATATGTTAGCTCTGCTTTGATATTCTGACCAATGTATCTAGATTTAAAGAAAAGCAGTATGTGGAATTGCAGTTTTAATCCACAGTATCTAAAACTGTATAACAGAGTAACATGCACCAACCTCGCAGTGATATTCTAATATTGCACTTTCAGTAGTATTCGCCGATTCTTCGTTTCAGCACACGTTCCAAAGTTTGAAGATTGCTATTGTTAAAAAAGAGATAGCAAGAGACAAGTGATCTATCAAGCTAATAAGGAATAACTAGCACTGCACTGGACTGTTTCAGCACAGCACTGAAGAAAACAAAGACTACTAGCAGCGTTGGGACGTGCTCTTTTGAAGCTGTTGAGTAGGCACAAACTTCTTGTTTCAGATCAAGTGTTGTGTCTTCAGTGTAAAGTTTACTCTTCTTTGGTCTTATTTTGTTGTTACGATGTGATGTGTTCCTTTCCTGATCTGAACTTGAAGCAGCAGTTTCAGGTGGTAAATTCTGTTCTGTTACACTTCATACTGGAGAGAAAAAGACAAAGAACAAGTCTGTTATACTACATGTTTTATGTATTCTGTGCACTTTACAAATGTGATTCCACCTCAGAGCATAAAGGATTTTCACAAGTCCTCAAGCTCTTGCTAATGCTTTTAGAATGCTTCCAGCTATCCAACAAACAATTTTACTTGAAAATTTAGTCAGCATAAAATCCATTGATCGTATGAAACTAAATCCAGTTAAATTACAAAAATATACTAACAAATTCTAATGTTTAATCAGGGCATATTAATGACTTTCAATAATTTTAAAACATGGATTTGGTTCATGTACATGTGTTCAACTTATATTTAAACCTGAGCTATGGATACCCAGAGAGAAACAAGAATAACTATACACAAAATCCTATTTTGAACATCTATTCCTTTCCAGAATGAGCTTCTCATCACACATTAGTAGAAAGTAATCTGAAAGTACTGCTATTGACAAGCTACAATGTAACCACTGAAAAGCAGCACTACACCAAGCCATTACACAACTGAATGAAAAGCATACAGCAAACAGAAAACTGGATATAACAAGTTTTTCCAAGCCAATCCCTGATGTTCCTCTGAACCAAGAGCAATATTCAGAGCTAACTATTTAGGGGTTGATGCATGTGTCTATTTGTGTTTCCATTTATTTTTATTTCTGATCTTTCAGGTAAGGGCAACAAAAGATTTGCTATTGCTATTTGCAGTTACCTTTACTTTGTATATTTAAATTTGTTTCCAAACCCTAGGCCCCAGAAATAAACAATATGTTCCATATGCCACAAACATTCCTTTAGAGTGGCCGCATGCCAAAGGATGCTCCAAGGCCATTTAGTGGCCCCAGCCCTATTTTGAGAGATCCCAAACCTGACCAATCATGGACTCAGCAGGGCATAACTGGTCATTCTAGCCCTGTTTCGGACCATGGGGAGCCTTCCTTCAAAGCCAGAAGAAACCAGTCATTTCTTGTTAGTTCCCCCATCCCAACACTTCCTTAGGCCTGAAACAAGCCAGAGGTGGTAAGCTGGAATAGCCACTCACATCTCCTGAAGACTTCTGAGAGTGACCAATCAATTTTCAGGCCTGGGGGAACTGCCAAGTGTGGTTTGTCAAGGTCCAGTGAGCTCATCCCTCCCCCTTTCCTGTATCTGGTGCCCAGGATGTTGTAAAGAACAGATGAGCCTGACTCCAGATGGAATTTTCCCAACACCCAACTTTCACTGGTCATGGAATGCAGAATGGATGATGTTGAGCAACAGCTGAGACATCTGACATAAAGGGGAGTTACTCAGGGATGTGTTATGGAAATACGAGTTATCAGCCTCAAGAGCTACAGAACAGTAGGGAGGGAAAACGGTACACTAGTTTTGTAACATTTGTTTCCATATTTCTTTTATTTTTCTTGGCTCACTTTATACTTTGGGGAAAGGCAACATCTCTCCAATAAGATGTGCTTCCATATACTATGGAGTAAGTGCCAGCGGTGCAGTTAAAACTCATAAGAAAAGCCTAAACCACTTCCTTAAACAAAAATGAAAGTTGCTATCTTCCAAACTGCCTACTAAGAGTAGGATGGATATGCATCTATAATAGGAGTCTCATTTAATAATAATAATAACAATAATAATAATTATTATTTATTTATATCCCGTCCCTCTGCAGCATTTCTGGAAGAACTTAAAAGCTACTTTAGCTGGTACAGACTTAAAATTAATTCAATTAACTTGAACATAAGTTTGTTGTTGTTGTGTGCCTTCAAGTAGTTTCTGACTTATGGGGATCTTAAAGCAAACCTATCACAAGGCTTTTTTTGTCCAGTTTCTTCGGAGGGAGTTTGCCATAAGTACAATTCAAATAAATGGACTGCTTCAGATCAGAAAAGGAATATGCATATATGCTTGGAAACAGATACACATATACAGTTCAAAGGCACTTGTGTCAAATGTTGAGCATCATGAACCAGTTTATACCCAAGTATTTCCAATATAAGTTGGCACAATCATGCATTTCTCCAACACTGTGAAGCCTTAGGCAGAATTTCAGTGAAATCACTAGTATGTATGTCTATGGTCTAAATTCTTTACTTTTCAACTCAGTTGCTATAAATACTCCTCCCACTGGTAAACACCAAGTGCAGCTGCTGAGTTTTCAATGCAGCAGTCTCAACACATGGATTCACAAAGGATTAGCTCAAGTCAAACACAGTAAGGAGAATGTTTAGTTGTATTTTTCCCCTATTGACTTAAAGTGTTTTTCACAGTTTGTCTGCTTCACAGGGTCATGGTTTTAGCATGTATCTGGAGAGGTGACTTAAGAAATGGCAGCCACATAAAAAACTGAGGCACTAACAAGACTCATGGGTATGGTATTTACATAAATGCCTACTAAATACTTGTGTCCAGATTAAATTATCTGAAGATAGGATGCCAGAGGTAAACTGAATATGAAATAGATATTTAATAGATTATCCAGAGGCAGCAATTATTAATATAATATAGAAGTGCAACTGGTAGCAGAAATAATAATCTGAAATTTATTTCCAAGAAGTTCAACTTCTCAGAAGTGGAAATTACTTTGACTAGCTAAGCACAGAATTGCACATTCACATTCTAATCATGGACAAAATTTTGGCCAACTGAATTCAGTGGAATTCTAGATATACATTATGAGACTGGAGTGTAAGCAAACAAGAATATGGTTTTGTAAGATATAGAATTAGACTCCTTTGCCACAGAATTAACAGGCAAATTAACTACAAACCAAGCCACAGGCAAAAATAAAGCTCATCAACCAATAGTTTAAAGATTTATTTAGTTTTTTCTTGCCCGTACGAGCTTAAGATCTTTCCAACTAAGCGCAGACGAAATATTTTGCACCTGCTGGAAGTGAAAGGGTAATATGATGACACACTGACAAACAGTGTCCATTTGGCTGTAGAATGATGAAGATTTCGGTCACATTTTTCTGGAATGTTCTTTGTTTTTAGATCTGAGAGCTCAACACCTTGACCCTCTTATTGTACACAGAGATGCTACCCCCTCAAAAAAAAAAAAAAAAAAAAAAAAGACATTTTAGTAGCAAGAACTGACTATTGTGTGTCCTATCAAATGGCCAAGTCCATCAAGTTAGCCCTGATAAATAAACTTTTAAACTGACAAGATATAGTCTCATTTTTATATTACCGTATTTTCCGGCGTATAAGACGACCCGGCGCATAAGACGACCCCCCAATTTTCCCAGTCAAAATATAGAGTTCTAGCACCTCTATCCCCCTTATCCCTATATCTGGCGTATAAGACGACCCTCCACTTTAACCACAGATTTTGCAGGTTAAAAAGTAGTCTTATACGCAGGAAAATAAGGTATAAGTTTTATTATGAATTCAACTGCTTCATTTCAACAATGTTTTAATATGATATTGGCTTGTTTATGGTTGTATGCAAAAACTTGGTTGGCTAATGCAGAATAAAGTTTGGACTTGGGTTTAAAGGTTATTTTTAGTGGTTTAATGAGCAGGCTGTACCCAGATATGCTGTAGTACCTATAAACAAAAAATAATCTTGTTTATTAATCTGTTCAATTTATACTGTTTAAAAAGTTTGAGCTGTCATCAGCCTCACAAATATGCTCTGTCATTTGGAAGTACAGTCAGCCCTTCATATCCACAGATTTATTATCCATTGATTCAAGTAACCACTGTTTGAAAATACTACAAAAATATATAAATTCCAAAAAGCAAACCTTGATTTTGCCATTTTATATAAGGGGCACCATTTTACTATGCCATTATATTTAATGGGACTTGAGATCTACAGATTTTGGTATCCATGGGGAGGGGGTCCTGGAACCAAACCCCATCAGATGCCAAGGACCCGCTGTATATTCTTTTGTTTTTCCTTCTTGTCTTGACAGGTATTGCTTATTTGGACCCCCTACTTACTAAATGAAAGCCAGTATGGTGTAACAGTTTGAGTGTTGGACTACAACTCTGAAGTGATCAGGATTAATGTCCTGCTTGAGCATAAAAACCCACTAGGTAACCTTGGGAAAGTCACACTCTCTCAGCCTCAGAGGATGGCCATGGTAAACCCCTCTGAAGAAATCCTGCCAATAGGGCCTTAGGGTCACCATAAGTCAGAAATGACTTGAAGGCACACAACAATAATCTTAAATACTAATACTCAAAAGAATGAGTAGGAGGAAAGGGAGAGTGAGACTGGGGACAGAGGAGAAAGAATGCAAGACTGTGTGAGTGGTGCAGTGCCACCATGCAAGAAGAGATTTAAGAGGAGAGACAAAGTACAGTCAGCCCTTTGTATTCATAGATTTTAAAAAAAATAAATCCAAAAAGCAAACCCTGGGTAATGTTGGTATCCCTTGATATCTCGATTTTGTCATTTTATATAAGGGACACCATTTTATTACACCACTGTAATAAAATAATGGGACTTAAGCATCCATGGATTTTGATATCCATGAGGGCCCTGAAACCAAACTCCAGCATATACCAAGGGTCCACTGTATATCTTCTGATGTACTGCCCTTTGGTGTAAAAAGTGTTATGAATAAACAACTATTATTATTAATAGATAACCCCCTCTGAAGAAATCTTGGCAAGAAAACCCTGTAAGACAAAAATGGCTGGAGGTACACAGCAACAATTCACTAAATATTCCTGGAGTTGATTGGACAGTAGAGGCATGCTGTGTGTGGGGTGAGAGGGTTTCTGATCAAATAAGCACCCATTCGAATATATATACACACACACACCCCTTGTTTTTGCCATTTTATATAAGCAACACCATTTTACTATGCCAATGCATTTAATGGGACTTGAGTAGCCATGGATTTTGGCATCCATGGTGGGGGCTTCCTGGAACCAACCCCCAGCATGGGGGTTATACAGTAGGCCTTCGCTCTATGTAACCTTGATTTTATTTATTTACTTACACAAAATAAAAATAAATGGAGTGTGCACCCTGACAGCTAAGAGGTCCCCGGAGACTGGCTCTATACCATGCCATTGTATATTATGGGACCTTTGAGCATCCATGGATTTTGGTATACATGGGGAGTCATGGAACCAAACCTCTGTGGATACAAAGTGTGTGTAAATAGTCAGCCCTCTGTATCCACGGATTTTTTTTTTAATCCATGGATTCAAGTATTCACGGTTTGGAAATATTTTTAAATGTATACATTTCAAAAAGCAAACCTTGAATTTACCATTTTATATAAGGGATGCCATTTTACTATGCCACTGGATTTAATGGGAGGTGAGCATCCATGGATTTTGGTATCCACGGGGGGTTTGGTTCCCTGGAACCAAACCCCAGAGGAATCCAAGGGCCCACTGTGTGAATACAACTTCAAAACCCACAGGTCTACGGCCAGTGCCTCTTTACAACTGGGACATACTAAAACAAATTACAGTACTTGCCCATAGGGAAAGAATGGAGGATATTTAGCCATAGAGAAACACTGAGGAGTACTTGCCCATAGGGGAACATAAGGGAATACTTGCCCATGGGGAAAAGTAGGGGGATACTTGCCCATAGAGAAACATGGAGGAATACTTGCCTATAGGGGAACATAGGGGGATACTTGCCCACAGGGGAAAGTTGGGCGATACCCACCCATAGAGAACCATTGGAGACTACTTGCCTATTGGGGAACATAGGAGAATATTTGCCCATAGGGGAATATTTGCCCATGGAGAAATATAGGGGGGGATACTTGCCCACAGAGAAACATTGGAGTGTACTTGCCCATAGGGAAAAGTGGGGGAATACCTGATCTTAGGCAAGTATTCCCCTATGTATTCCTATGGGCAAATATCCTCCAATCTTTCCCTATGGAGAAGTGTGGTTTCCCTATAGGCAAGTCCTGTCATTTGTTTCTGTACGTCCCTCCAGTGGTGAAATTTGACATTCAAACGGGCACCTAAGGATATATCTTATATATGCACAGTATTTTAGATATAAACGCCAGAGCGGCGTTTGTTTTCTTCTTCTTTCCACCGCAGAAGCGCAAAGGGGCCACCGCACATGGTTCTTCGGCTGCAAGATGGTGGCGGCGAAGGCGGCGAAGAGGGGATAAAGGGTGGGGGTCTGCGCCCGGCAGCGAAGGATGCGGAGACCCAGCCCCAAACCCTGTGGGGAAAACCAACCCTGGGACCTCAGGGCACTGCCCACGAGGGATGTTTCGCCCCACGAAGCGCCCGGGGCGTATCCCTTCTTCGCCCCTTTCCTCAGGCGAGAGAGGATGGTTGTGTGTGTGGGGAGGAGGAGAGGGGGGCAAAAAAGGGGAAAATGGCGGCCGCTCCCCCTCACACAAAGGAAGATTGACCTCCTCTTCCCCGCCCTACAGCCGCCCGGCGCATGCCGGGAGAGGTAGTCTGCCTCCCCAGCGCCGCGCCGCAGAGGATGCGGAACCGGAACTCCATCCCCCAGAAGCCCAAGTGGCGCTGCGTCTTGCAAGCATCCCGTCGGGAGTTGGAGTTTTTCCTCCTCCCCGCCGCCATTGGTACCACAGCACCCCTGGACTCAATCCCCCATCGACCCCTGCGGGAGGGGCGGGGGGAAGGCGAGTCCCGCGGTGCACCCTGGGAACTGTAGTGTGGTCCGCGTTGAGGCCCACCGTTGCTGGCAACAGGCAAGGCGGCAAAGGAAGGCGAGGGAGACTTCCCCTTCGGCGCCTTCCTCGCTCTCTCTCTCTGTCACACACACAACGGATGGGGGAGGGGTCCTGCCCGCACCGGACCGTTGGAGCCCCGGATAGTGACGGGAGGCCTTCCCAGCGCCTCCGTCCCTTCTACGTTCTTCCCTCAAGGCAGCCCCAGGCGGGTGGCGAGGAAAGCGGCCGTCCGTCTGCCTCTCCGGGAGCCCCACTTACCCCAACAGCTCAGCGTCCCCGCTCCAGCGCCGCCATGAGCAGCACGGCACAGCACGTAGGAATAAATCCCGGCTTCTCGCGAGACTCGCGGGGGGGAAGGGAGGGAGGGCCAGCGCCTGCGCAGAAGCGCCCTATCTGGCAAGGGAGGGGGAAAGGAATGGCTGGCGCCTGCGCAGAACAACCCTATCTGGCAAGAGAGAGGGCGGGGAGAGGAATGGTTGGCGCCTGCGCAGAAAAGCCCGGTCGGGGAAGGGAGGAAGGAGGGAAAGCGAGGGGATTTGGATTAAGTAAGGCGGGAGCGCGCATGCGCGAAGGAGTAAGCGTTGAAAAAAAGGGGAGAAGTGGAACAGTGCTAGGAAGACCGTTGAGAGGGAAGCAGTACTGTGAGGGAGGGAAGGCCTGTCGCCATAAAAGAGAGTGGTGGCATTATTGGAATGTGCTTTCAAGTCGTTCTTGACTTATGGAGACCCTGTCATGGGGTTTTCTTGGCAAGATGTCTTCAGAGGGGGCTTGCCGTCGCCATCCTCTGAGGCTGAGAGTGTGTGACTTACCCAAGGTCACCCAG
>CM034706.1:227397661-227414231 GCA_020142125.1 Phrynosoma platyrhinos
AATAAAATAGATAAAAATAGATAAAAAAGCCTGCCGATGGCGTACATTTTACAAAATGATAAAATATATATTAATACAAAGAAGGCAACAAATTAGAAATATCAAAAAATTATCATACAATGCCCCCTGAACTTCCCTGAACAGTATAGTCTTTAACTCAGCTATTACCATGTATGGATGTGAGAGCTGGGCAGTCAAGAAAGATAGAAGGAAAATCAATGCATTTGAGAGAATGTGGTGCTGGAGAAGAGTGCTGAGGATTCCATGGACAGCCAAAAGGACAAACAAATAGGTCCTAGAGCAGATTAAGCCAGAGATATCCCTAGAGGCCAAGATCATAGAATCATAGAGTTGAATCATAGAATCATAGAATTGGAAGAAACCACAAGGGCCATCCAGTCCAACCCCCTTAATGACGAGACTTAGACTGTCGTACTTTGGACACATCATGAGAAGGCATGAATCACTGGAAAAGACAATAATGTTAGGAAAGGTGGAGGGATGTAGAAAGAGAGGAAGGCCACATGCTAGATGGATAGACTTTATTAAAGAGACCATGAACATGAGTTTGCAGGAGCTAGGCAGAGCAGTAGAGGACAGCGGGGCCTGGAGATGTCTCATCCATAGGGGAGCAATGGGTCAAGACCAATGTGAAGGCAGTTAACAACAAAAAATCTGGAATAGCAGAATCCAAATATTATTTTTTCTATAAAAACTCTGTACTTGAAGATATGCAGGGTGTCATATCACAGAACTGTTGTGTTTGCACACAAAAAGCTGTTTTGAGAACTAAACAAGGGAGTGAAAATCCCTGGGGTAAATAAAACAAAGAAGGCAAATCAGACTAGTTTAGCTGGTTACACCGCATTTTGTTTGCTACCTAATTTTGTTTGCTACCTAAGCATAATAATCACCACATATCAGTAAAATGTGGTAATTACCTTAATTAGATGTATAGTAGCACCTAAGCCACTGTCTGTGACAGCTTTGTTTACATTACCTGGTAGAATATCAAACAAAAGTGGCTGTTGTTGATATCCAGTCACCTTGATTGGGTCTGTGAGTTATCTGACCCAGGATGCAACACCAGTGGCACACCACAAGTCTGTTATGTAAACATATGTTGCCTTATCCTGATCACTTCCATGTTGTCCAATGACTCATGGGCAGTCCTTTTGGTAAACAAAACAATGGATTGGATTCAAACCCTGCCAGCAAGATATCAAAATTATTTCTACCCATTCAAGGGCTATGTGTTGATTCCTCTTCAGAACTTCCGTGCTCCCTAAATTCACCATAAGGTTCCTTAACAAATGTTACAACCTTTAACAGATGACCTTTACAAATGTTTTTGGTGGCGGGAGAGCCTTGTCACCAGAAGTGGACCAAAACAGTGTTTCTATGAATACAAGTAATGATGGTTTTGAGCCATTATAACTAACATTTCTCCGTTTATTACAATGAAATTTCAGCTTATTTTCAAAACAAAACTTATTTTGGTCCAGTCATGGGCTAATATTGAAAATGGGCACCATGCTTATGAAAAGCATAGGCAAACTTGTCTTGATAGGCAGAAGAAAGTAAGCAGGCAATTGCTTATAAGACTAGATCAGAGAAAGGGTTGGGGAAACTAATGTTACACAATTGTAAAACTTGTTCAGTACATAAAAAGAGGCCAGCATAAATGTTCTTGGTGGCCTCTTGGGAGAAAAACTTGATTTATTTATTTATTTTTTTTTTTTTTGGAGAAAGACACATAGCTTAGGATTTTAGTTTGCATATTCCAGAATAGCTACTGTGCAGCAACAGTGTGTGATGACACTGGCAGAGGATTTCTCAGAAACAGTGGCAGTGCCATCATAGCTAACATTTATAAGTATGGTGCAAAAGGAGGCACCAGCAAACCACTTTGAAATATTTTTTCCATGAAAACACTATGATGAGATAATTCAAAATGAAACAAGAGATAGTGCCAAAAGATGAGACTCCTGTGTTGGAAGGCACTATGCAAGCTACTGGGGAAAAGCAGAGGACAACTACAAGTACTGTGGCTAAAGACACAACTGGACTGAAGCTGAAAGGATGTTCTCAGAGGTGAAAGGAAAGTCAGAAGCTGCATAACCACATATAGAAAACTGGAATGTGAGCAGCATGAATCACAGGAAGCTAGACACTGTAAAAGAAGAAAAGGAACATTATAAATATTGTAATACTTGAAGTGAGTAAGCTAAAGTGGGCAGGAATGGAAAATTTTCAATTAGATAATTACATAGTGTTTCATTCAGGAAATTAAAATCTAAAAAGAAATAGGGTGGCATTACTTAGTGAGGAGAGATGTAGCAAAAACAGTCAATGTTTATCATGTAAAGTCTGACCAATTAATATCAGTACATTTTCAGGGAAAACCCATCCATATAAGCATAATCCAAATTTATGCCCCAACTACAGAAGAAGAAGAGGATGAAATTGAAAGATTCTGTGTTGGGGTCCAGGAGGAAATCGGTTACACATCAAAACAGGACGTGTTGATCATTACAGGCAATGCAAAAGTAGGAAATGGAGTAGAACAAAACATTGTTGGCCTAGGACCAAGAAACAAAGCAGGACAGCACCTGATTGAATTTTGTTAGGCCAACATTGTGTTAATTGCAAACACATTCTTCAGGCACCCAAAGAGACAACTGTATACATGAACATTATCTCATGGCCAAAACTGAAATCAAGCTGTCTATATAATTCATAGCAGAAGATGGAGAAACTCCATTCTGTTTGCAAAAGCAAGACCAGGAACAGATTGAGACACAAACGATGACAATGAACTGCTAAAACCAAAAAAAGTAAAGCTAAAGAACACTAAACCAATTATGCCAAATACAACATGAAGTACATCCTTGTAGAATTTAAAGATAATGTTTTAAAAAAAAAAGATTTGCACTATTAAGCCTGACTGGGAGCTAGAACAACTCTGGGCTGAAGCTAGGGACACTGTCAGGGAGGAATGCAAAAAGGCACTATCTACAGCAAAAAAGAGAAACCTCAATGGATGAAACTCTTCCGTTAAGGACAAACGAGAATAAAAAGTAAAAGGTGAGAGACATATGGTCAGAGTACTGAATGCAACTGTTCAGCAACTTGTCTTCAAGAACAAGAGAACTATTATAATAACCAGTGCAGTGAAGTAGAAGATGACAACAAAAATTAAGACGAAAAGACTTTTCTACAACATTCAAGAAATCAAAGGGAAAATTAAACTAAGATGGAGAAGGTATATGACTAGCCAGAAAACACACTATATGACCAGGAAGAACTAAAAAGACTGTGAAAACAATGCACCGAAGAACTGTATAAAAGACATGAAAAGATGAGATTCATTCAAGGAAGAATCATTTGAAGATGAACCTACAATTTTAAAAAGTGAAGTGGAAGCTATGCTCATAGCACTGGGGGGGAAAAATAACCAGGAATATATGGCATATCAAATAGTGCTGCTTCAAGCTAGAGAGACAAAATCTATTCAAGTTCTAACCAAAATCTGCCAACAAATATGGAAAATAAAACAATGACCCACAGATCAGAAACGTTAAATATTGTACATTCTAATCTTAAAAAAAGGGGACAAAAGGGAATGCAGCAACAACCAGACTATTGTATTAGTCTCCTATGCAAGGAAAGGATGCTCAAAATTCTACAACAAAAGACTTTTACAATATGTGGAGCAAGGAATGTCAGGTGTCCAGGCTGAGTTCAGAAAAGGAAGAAGCACTAGGGATCAGTAAACTCATGTTGGATAATGGAGTGAACCAAAGAAGTTCAGAAGAAAACCAGCCTGTGCTTTATAGATTATAGCAAAGTATTTGTGTAGATCATGAAAAACTATGGATAGCTTTTGCAGAAATGGGTGCTTCACAACATTTGATTGTTCTGATGTGTTACCTACAGTCCTACTGGCCTCAGGACAAAAGGCTAGGACCAAATATGGAGAAATGAAATGGTTTCTAATTGGCAAGGGAGTTTGACAAAGCTTCATTTTATCACCCTATCTATTTAACTTGTACACTGAACATATCATATATAAAGCTTTATTAGAGCTGGAGGAAGGGGGCATGAAAATTGGAGGAAGGAACATCAGTAGTTTAAGATACGCAGATGATGCCATACTACTGGGACAACTATTGAAGGAAGGAAGAAAGTGCAAGATGAAAGTGCAACTATTGTTGTCAAGGAAGAAAGTGCAAGATGACATTTTTTAAAAAATCCACATTTCATTACAGCCCAAACTTGCTTTCTTGCTGTACAAGGATTTAAGAAATTACAGATCTGATTTTTTTTATTGGCTGCAATCAAAATTAGATAATGAATGGTAAATAGGTTGTGATTAGTTGTGAATTACACACTAGTTCTACTCAGTAGGAGAAAGAACATTTGTTGTATCTTTACATGGTACTCAACTGGCCTCTGGAGCTCCCCTGCATAGAGGCAACAGCATTTTCAAAAGTCCTCCTGTATGCATACCAACTCATTTCTTTATAATGGTACTGATACTATAGCCATTTAAAAGTGTTAACTCTGAATTTTATTATTTTTTAATTGTTGTATTTTACTTTTTAGTTATTGTACTTGTCTACTGAATGTATTTTACAAAAGAGATTAATAAGTATAAATAAGGTCTGAAACAGGAATTCTTTTGTTTATCATTTAATGTATGGTAATATATGTGTATACTGGTTACAGCCCATGACTAACTATGTAATAAAATGTTTTACTAAAATGAATACAGGCATTTAAACAGGAGTGCTTAAACATTTCATTAATTAATTGCCATTGTTTCACCAGATAGTCCATCACAGTCAATATATAAATTCCAGTATGTAGAGGTTATTGTATGTTCTCATTCAATAATTTGGAATGAACTAGAAAGCAATGGTATTGGCTAAAATTTAAACGTACCCATAAATAATGCTCAATATAAAAGTGCCACAACATACAACATTGCCTCAGAACATTTATTTCAACAAAATAATGACCTTATATATATATATATATATTTAGTAACCTGAGAAATAAAGAGAAGTTTTAAATTCACTGATCAGAGCAAGCTGACAGGAGTAAATAACACCAGAACACCTCAATGTCTTCATTTATATCATACGGTCCTATAGGGTATTTATAAAATAATCCAGAATCTATGCACAGACTGAGCAATTGTTGCTGCTCATTACATGAGTTTGTTGATTCTGAAGATGGCACTGATGGCATACATTTAAGGCATTACACTACAAAGTGATGGTGTGCAGCTGAATCTGTCCTGATGATTGAACTATATTTGCATAATGCATGGAAGCAGCAGTGTTTTTTCAGCTCAATCCTCAAAGTGAAATGCTGAGTCTGAGGATTTAAAAACGCCAAAAGATGGCTATGAGGAGTCTGACTATCCTTTTCTAAATCTCCTTCCCATTGCTGTAAAGAAGGTAGTAGAAAAAGGATTTCTGTGACTATTTTCTTTTTATGCCTTAAGCTCAAGTTAACAGTCAGAGCAATAAAAGCCACAGACAATGCCTGTAAAGCTTGCAGAGCTGCTCTGAAACACTGCCTGCTGACAAACAGTGATATTTAAATACTTCCTTTCCCCAACAGGGATTTCAGAATAGAAACATGCATCTAAATCTTACAGGTCACAACATCTTAGCCAGAATATGCTGGAGGGGAGCCTGCTAAGAGGATGAAAACATTTACACAAACACAACTAGACAGACTAGACAAACTTCTGTTTTTATCTCTACACACAAAGGCGAAATTATTATGGGATCTATCAGGTATGAGGATATATGAACCTTCAGCCAGAGCTAAAAATACAAGACAAGCAAAAGACAACACACTACACTTTAGAACAGGGGTCGGCAACCTGCAGCCCACGGAGGCCTTCAGACTGGCCCCTGCCCGGTCCTGCTGCTGCTGCCTTTCGCAGCCACGGGGGTCCTCCAGGGCGTCATTTTAGATTCCAAATTGGCCCCGGAATCTCGTGCAACCTTTCCCGTCGCGGCCCCCAGCACCATTTCCCCCCAGGCCCGTAGGCAAAAAAAGTTGCCGACCCTGCCTTAGAAGGTTGTACATGAAAAACAGTAATTGGCTTGATTCCTACATCACTTATAGCTCACCATTTCTTTCACTCTTCAAGTCTGTCTGGAAAATGCTTTTCTGAAAGTATTTAGGCTGGAAGCTGTTTCTTTTTCCAATGAGGAACACAACCTGTGTTATCGGCTGCACCAAGCTGAAGCTTTTAAGAAGTCATAAATAACTTCGGGGAGTTCTTGAAACAGTGGTATTTTACCATTAATTTCTCATGGAGACAGTATTTTAAAATACACAGCATGAACTTCCAGAGTGCATTGTTTTTAAAGGGATAACAATTTAATCATTATCTGGGCAATTTCAGTAGTATGTAGCCATAGTAGCATGTGGTACAATTCTTCCCATGTGAAGTGCAGGGTCCCTACACAGAGGTATCTCCACAGCCTGTAACAAAGATCCATTTTTCCTCCTACCTCTCCCCCTTGACAAGCCTGTACTGCTACTCAATGAGGCAGGCTGCTATATGAAATTTGTAGCCTTTACTTACTTCAAAGAATTATCAGCTGAAATCCCTTGATTAGCATGCTTGTATGGACAGGGGAGGAGAATGCTGTAAAAAAGGTGTAGATTGGTATGGGGCATGCACAAACCTCCCATGCTACACAGTGGTCTGGCATGCATATGCTCACACACATTCTCTGCCTGTAGCCACTGAGCCAGTATGAAGAATAAACATGTGCACAGTGCAGCCTTTCTCGACCTGGTGCCCTCCAAATGTTTTGGACTACAATTCCCGTTAGTGCCATCCAGTATGACTATTGGTCAGAGATGCCAAAATATCTCTGAAATACACCATGTGTGGAAGGCTATCATAGAATTTCAGACAATACTCATGCAGAAAACTATTATTTGCTGGCATTAAGAAGCATATAATTTCATAGTTTGTATTTAAACAATACAGTAAATATGTCTAAAGCACTGCTTAGACTATTAACTAAATCAAAATAAGAACAGAGTCCTACACCTTGCATAAATACATGTTGTAAGCATATTTACTCGGACATGAATTCCAATGAAATAAGCAGACTTCCATGTAAAAATGTCTATTCAGACTTTCCTACTGCTTCTTCTGCTGAAAGCCATGACTTTTAAAATAATTTTTCATATGCTGCAAAAGTCAAAGATGATCCAATAGTTTTGTCCAAGTGAGATTATTGAAAATAAGGAAAATCCAAACAAAGCATTTGCTGAGGAATAGAATTACATAAAAACCTCTTTGCCTGATTAAACATGGCAAACTTCAGCCAGCAGAAGGTGCCACTTGAAAGCTGTGGATAAATCACACTTGATAATACAGCAAAAGGCTGGAATGATACCCAAAAAGAGACATGAGGCAAATAAACAATGTGGAAAATATGCACACACTCTTCTGCAGTACAGTTCCGATTTGACAGATCAGCTATTCAATGGCAATTGTTTTTTATCTTGAGATGTATCATCAGGTAGCCCTTCTTGCCTTACTTCAACTGACTCTCTGCTGATTGATAGTAGTTTCCTCAACTCCTTATTTTCAAGCTGTAAAGCCAAGAAACAATTTGAAACAAATGAGCAGAGTCAGCAATAACTATTGACTAATATTAGTAGCACTTGTCTACCAATAAATGTAGAAACAAATATTTTGACTTTACTTACATATAGGCTTACATACTATACAATATTATATTATTACATGTTTTAAACAACCCAATCCAGAGCTGGTTTTTCAGCTGTGAAACTTCCCAAATTACTTTAGTGCAGAATTATGTCATGCAACTGCAACTTTTACTTTCTTGATGCTAAATTAGTCCAATTGTCTGCCTTCATCTCCCATCAGCTGCAGAGAAGACTGCATAAAGACTTCATCAAGGCATTAGCTTTACAGAAAACAGCAGTCAAATCTTATTTAAAGCTTGGAGGATGAAAAAAGGAAATGCGAGATAGTTTACCTAATATTTCACAGTTCTTTATAATCATCAAGGCATTAGCTTTAGAGAAAACAGCAGTCAAATCTTATTTAAAGCTTGGAGGATGAAAAAAGAAAAGGAAATGTGAGACAGTTTACCTAATATTTCACAGTTCTTTATAATCTTACCTCTAACTGTGCTAGCTTTTCTTGTATTTTATAATACTGGTCATTGTCCACATGAACTGCTTTTCTCATCACCTCTCCCATCTCACAAATCTTGTGAATCTGACTCTCAATTTCCTGCAAATAGATTTCAAAACAAAGTTATTCCAACAGGAAGCACTAATGAAAAGAAAAATAAATCATGCCAGAGTAAGTAGTTTTCATCTTAATCAAGTTACTGCCTTTGTCAAACAGGGGGAATATTTTCATACAGAAGAAGAAGGTTAAGAAGTGATATGATAGTTCTCCTTAAATATTTGAAGGGGTGTCATATTGAGGATGGAGCAAGCTTGTTTTCTGCTGCTCAAGAGCCTCAGACATGGATGCAAACTACAGGAAAAGAGATTCCATCTCAACATTAGGAAGAACTTCCTGACAGTAAGAGCTGTTCCACTCCTTTGGATTGTGGTGGAATCTCCTCCTTTTGGAGGTTTTTGAACAGAAGCTGGACGACCATCTGTCAGGAGCGCTTTGTGTATTCCTACAGGGCAGAAGTTGGATTTAATGGCCCTTGATCTCTCTTCCAACTCTATGATTCTAAGATTAAGAAATGCAGACTAGAACAGCAGCCACAAAATGGATATGAAATGGGGGTGGGTGGGTGAGAGAGGAAAGTACTGGAATGTGACAGGAGGCATTGCGTGCTTTCCTGCAACCTCAAAAAACTTAAATGGGACAGATAACTCTCAAGTTATAATCTAATAGCAGTAATTAGTATATTAACTACTATTAGGATGTGTTGTGGGGGAAAGGGAAGAAATCTTTTGGGTCTAACTTAAAAATTTTTTTTGACACTACTGAAGTAATAGAAAATTAATACAGTTTATAGGCAACACTAAATAATTTGTTTACATGAAAGTAACATGGTGCATGTGTTGCACTGTTTTGGTCTAGAAAGAGAAAGATCTTCTGAACTGTGGGAACTAATGGAAGGAAGATACTTCAAAGAGAGCAATACAACAGGCATAAAGAAGCATTACTGGAACAGAACAGAACAGAACACCAAAGCATCTCCTTCAAGTATCATCTTTATTTCTACTGGGTTTTTTTCTAGTGAGAACACTAAAATACAATGCAACATGGCAATTCCTTACTGTAGATTGAGTTTGATGCACTTTCAGAACTGGTTGGGCATCTACATCTTTCCTTTTCATCATGAGTTGTAGCATGTGTTTCCTGTATTTACTCATGATAAGTTCCAAAGCATCCTGGTGTTCCTCCAAAGAGATCCACAGCTCTGAAAAGTATATGAATTCCATGCTATAATTACAAAGAAAGATATTTTTCTGATTCAGGGGAATATGAGGAAACCCTTTAGTGAAAACAGAAAATAATGAAGGAGACAATCACATGAAGGTTGAACAATTTCTCCACACATTAAGTTGTTTAAATTTTAATTTCACAATTCTTTTTCAAATACAGGCAAATCTATGTTTGTTGTTGTTTTGTTGTTAACTGCCTTTGAGACGATCTCAAAGCATGCAACCCTGTGGATAAGACATCACCAAAACTCTCTGTCTTCCACTGCTCTGCTTATGCTTAGTTTCTACAAAGTCAGGCTTAATAGAGTCCATCCATCTAGCATGCTACATTCCTCCCTTTCTACTTCCCTCCAGCTTTCCTAGCAACATTGGGTTTTTTCCCCAATGAGCTGTATCTTCTCATGAATTATCCGAACTACAACAGCCTCAGTTTGCTCATCCTGGATTCCAGGGAGAGTTCTGGCTTGATCTGTTCTAGGATCCATTTATTGTTGTTGTTGTTGTTTTGCTGTATGTAGAACCCTCAGCACTCTTCTCCAGCACCACATTTCAAATGCATTGATTTCTTCCTATCCACTTTCAAGGAAAAACAATAGTTTGTATGATTCTGACTTTTCTGTTCAGTTGTATATCTTTGCATTTTAGAATCTTTTCTAGTTCTTTCACAGCTGCTCTCCCCGTTCTTAATCTTCTTCTAATTTCCTAGCTGCAGTCCTTATTCCTATCAATATTTGATCCCAGGTATGAGAACTCTTTTACTATTTCTATTTCTTCATTGTCTAGGTTGAATATATACATTTTTCTTCTAAAAATAAAAACTACAGCCAAATTTCATTATGGACACATGGGAAGCATTCATCTTACTATTTCTAAGGTACTAATATTTCTTCTGAAGCATTATTTCTGAAGCATTACTCTGCCATTGGTTTCAGAATACAAGTAGAACTGCTTGTGTATGAAAAGCAACAGCCCCACAAAAGTTAATCTTAATGTTTGATATATTTCTTGTATAGATAGCATACTCAGTTTTTTCTATGTCCTGGACCTCTTCTCACAACCTTTATTTACCTATCATTAGCTTCCTTGCTACAACAATGGCCACTGGCTTCCATCTTATAATATACACAATATAATTGTGTAATATGATCAGGAATATAAGAAAAGCAAAATACTTGTAGGCAACTGTAATTTAGTTGATCTCTATAAACCAAATTCCCAAATTACATTATAATAATAATATAATTTATTTATATTTCCCGCCTCTCCCTACGGATCGAGGTGGGAGTACAAAGATAAAATTTACAAAATGTACAGTAGTACAATAAATAAAAAAACAACAAAAAGCCAACAACATAATAAAACCACAACAGTAATGAAAAAACAATAATAAAACAATAAACCCAACAGTAAAAACAATAAAATAACAGCAATAATTAATACAATAATAAAATTATAGTAGGAAACAAAAGTTCACAGTCTAAGCCACAAAGTTTCCACACAATCCATGGACTTATATAGCTGTACAAACACACACAGGGTTAGCATGCCAGAAATAATAATCAGCAAGACACTGTGATTTAGCTGTTGTGCCCATCTTGTCAAGTGTAGATTATATAACATTGAGTTTTTGTCTCTATTATCATGTGGCACTTTTTCCCCATGAAGAAATGAAGTCAGTTGTCTTCATCACTTTTACCATTATGTTAAGCACTGTTATTAAGGAGTTACTCTACTTACAAAAAAATAGGCATATGAAAATGCATGGGAAACATCCAAACAGTTGGCATACAGACCATTCTAGAGCTAAGTCTAGCCTCTGGACCCCACAAACACTATTCCTCAAGACCAGGGGTAGGCAACCTAAGGCCCAGGGGCCGGATGCGGCCCCCCAAGGCCTTTGGACTGGCCCCAGGCCGGTCCTGCCGCTGCCACCGCCACCCGCCATGATGATATTGATTATTGTTGTTATTACTTGTTCTTGGGGTTTTCTTGGCAAAATCTCCACAGGGGTTTTGCCATGGCTTTTCTGGGGCTGAGAGAGTGTGCATGCATATTTTTTAATTTTTTTATTTTTTTTTTAAAAATTATTTATTTATTTATTTATTTATGGTGCTTCGGGCCCCCAATTGTCTGAGGGGCAGCAACCCAGCCCCCAGCTCAAAAAGATTGCCTACCCCTTCTCAAGACAATCACAAGGGTCCAATTCTGGAAACCTTCAGTTAAATATATGCAGCTATACACATCACACAAAGATGGGTAGAGATATTACACTGATCTTAAGATCACTCCACTGGCTGTCCATTAGTTTCCAGGTGCAGTACAATGTGTTAGTTATCACCTTTAAAGCCCCAAATGGCTTGGATCCAACCTATCTTCGGGACCGTCTTCTTCCGTATAATCCAACCTGCACACTCAGGTTCTCTGGGAGGAATTTGTTGCAACCCATAACAACTAAATTGTCTGCAACTGCCCAGAGGACCTTTTCTGCAACCGCTCCCAGATTATGGAATGGCCTGCTGAATGAGGTTTGTCACATTGCCACCTTAAACAGCTTTAAAAAAGCTGTTAAGATGGATCTCTTCCGGCAGGCATTTCCTGAATAGATAACCAGCTACCAAATAGGTTGAACCTGTTATTCCCTGATTTCTGTGGCAGCCGTTGTTGATTTGTTATTATATTAAGGTATGTTTTAATCTGTATACTGTTTAATTGTATGGGGGGGGGTTATTGGGATACGGGATTTATCATGTAAGCCACCCCGGGTTGTGTTGTACAGAGAGGCGGGACATTAATAATAATAATAATAATAATAATAATAATAACAGGTCTGTCACTAACAGAAACTCACCTCTGTTTTCCTGTTGCAAGTCTCTAATCTGAGTGTTTTCCTGAGACAACAGAATGTGAGGTTTGTATTTAGACATATCCTTCAGCTCAGCTGCATCTTCTTGGTACTTGTAAAAAAAGAAATTGTCCATATGAACCCACAGAAAGTGAAGAACACCAACCCATCCACTGCCCAGCATATGAAAACTATTCATGCCAAAATGGGATCTGCACTCACCTTGTGTGAAAGAGCCGTGCCAGCTTCTTTCATAGCCACCACCCGCTTGTGCAACATAGTGGACTGGTCAATGAGAGACTCAGCTGCATTGTCATGGTCTTTCAGCCTTTCCAGCAGGATCTTTGCATCAGTCAGGATCTTCTCTATAGTACAGGCCATTATCAGACAACTGAAAGATTGGTGGAAGAGAGAATTAGGTCAAAACATCAAAGGCCCAATTGGGGAAAAGGATGTGAGACTTTGAAATATCTCCCAACATGGTATTGGCTTTTCAAAAGCTCCAGAGCCAAACCTTACGGAGAGAACATTACCTATAGGGGAGGACAGAGGGAGGCAACCACTAACCACAGAGAGTAGATGCAGGTTGTCATCCAAAGGCAACAGATGCTTCATTTGTTATCATTGTTTTTATTACTAGATATAGGGGAGGGATGCCCTTATGCCAAAATAACCTGGTTGTTGTTGTTAACTGTTCTCAAGTGGACCTTGGTCCAAAACACACTGCAGAAATAATGCAGCCTGAGACTGCTTTAACTGCCCTGGCTCAATGCTGTGCAATTTTGGGAACTGTAGTTTTGTGAATCATTTAACCTTCTCTGTCATAGAGCTCTGGTGCCACAATAAACTACAGTTCCCAGAATTCCCTAGCACTGAGCCAGGGTAGTTAAAGTGGTCTCAAACTGGATTATTCTGCAGTGTATTTTGGACCCTTGTTTCATGGCGACCCTGTGAGTGAGATCCATCCAAGACCCGCTGTCTTCCATGGCTCTGCTCAGGTTCTGCAAGCTCCAACCTGTGGCCTTTCTAATTGAGTCTATCCATCTGGCATGCAGTCCCTCTCTTTCTTTCCACTGCCTTTTGCCTTTCCTAGCATTATTGTCTTTTCCAGTGAGTCATGCCTTCTCATGTTAAGTACCAGAACCTCAGTTTTGTCACCTTGGCTTCCAGGAACAGTTCAGCCTTGATCTCTCCTAGCAGCCACTTGTTTGTCTTTTTGGCCATCCATGGTATCCTCAGCACTCTTCTCCAGCATCACATTTCAAATAAACTGATTTTCTTTTTATCCACTTTCTTTCCTGTCCAAATTTCACATCCACACATGAGGATGGGGAATACAATGGCTTGGAATGGATGATTCTAACTTTAGTGCTCAGTTGTATGTCTTTTATACTTTAGGAATTTTCCTACTTCTTTCATAGCTGCCCTTCCCATTCCTAACCTTCTCATTTCTTGACTGCAGTTCCCATTCTGATCAATGTCTGATCCAATATTTAACTATTTCAATTTTCTCATTATCTAGGCTGAATTTATGTAGATCCTCTATGATAATTATTTTTTATTTTCTTTAGGTTCAGCTGCAAACCTGCCTTTGCAATTTCTTCCTTGACCCTGATCTTGTCCAGTTCTTTTAAAAAATATTTTATTAAATAAGTCTTGTCCAGTTCTTTCAGAGTTGTCCTCCCCATTCCTAGTCTTATTCTCATTTCTTGATAGCAGTCACCATTCTCATCAATATCTGATCGGTATTTTGAGGTATCAAGAGACAGCGTGACATGGTGGTTTGAGCGCTGGACTATAACTTTGGGAGATCAGGGTTCAAATCCTAGTTCAGCCATGTAAACCCACTGGGTGACCTTGGGCAACTCACATTCTCTCAGCCTCAGAGGAAGGCAATGGCAAACCCCCTCTGAAGAAATCTTGCCAAGAAAGCCTGGTTGCCATAAGTCGACACGCAGACATACACACACACGTTCCTATATTTTGGAACAGTTACGTTGATGAAATAATCAGGAGGAAGAAGAGCCCACTCCTCCCGCTCTTTAAAAGCTGGAAAAATACAGTACAGGCTGCACTTGCGTGACTTTTACAATGAATGTGAATTCATTGAATTCAGAATAACATACTTCTAAATGAAGTATGCATGGTATTGCATGCTTTTTAGGGGGGAAAAAATCTCAGAAATACATAAGTGTAGTGGTCTGAGTGTCAGACTAGGACTCTGGAGACCTGGGTTCAAATCCTAGCTCGGGCAAGGGAACTCCAAGGTGACCTTGGAGAAGTCACACTCTCTCAGCCTCAGAAGAAAGCAATGGCAAACCTCTTCTAAACAAATCTGGCCAAGAAAACACCAGGATAGAAGTCACAGTCTCTCAGCCTCAGAGGAAAACAATGGCAAGCCTCTTCTGTAACAAATCTTGCCAAGAGAAGCTTAGGATAGAAGTCACAGTCTCTCAGCCTCAGGGTAAGGTAATGGCAAACCTCTTCTAAACAAATCTGGCCAAGAAAACCTTAGGATAGAAGTCACACTGTCTCAACCTCAAGGGAAGGCAATGGAAAACCTCTTCTAAACAAATCTGGCCAGGAAAATAGGTTCTCCTTAGGATCTCCATAAGTCTCATTGTGACTCAGGCAGCAAAATGACTTGTTTCGGCGCTGCCACAATGCAAACCAGCTCCAGTCCGCTTCGGGCACCCCTTCCCCACCTCGCCCTGGAGGGAACCGGGGTCTACTAAGCCCGGAGGAGGAGGAGGAGGAGGAGGCAGGAGGCTAAGCCCAAAGGACGCTCCCTCCACCCGCCATGGCTCCCCGAAGGCCACCCTCTCACCTCCGCAGCCTCCACTCCGGCCGCCTTTCCTCCCCAAAGGTCCCCGCTGGGAAGATGCACTCGGGTTGAAAGCTCGCTAGGGGGCGCAGGAGGCGCAGGCGACCAATTCGGGCCCCCGCCGGCCCCCGTAGCTTCCGGTTTGGAGTGTTGGTTTTTTTTTTTTGCCCCTCCTCTTCTGAGTCAAAGGGGAGGCAGTCCTCGTGGGTTTTCATATAAACTTCCGGGTCCTGTTGGTAGTGCGGGGCAAAAGAGAGAGATAGAAAAAAAGAAAAGAAAAAAGGCCTCATACATTATTTTTACAGTGTGGATGGGCCCCTCCGCCCGCTGGTATCCGTGCTCCAAAACACACTGCAGAAATAATCCAGTCAGGGACTGCTTTAGCTGCCCTGGCTCAGTGCTAGGGAATCCTGGGAATTGTAGTTTGTTGTGGCACCGGAGCTCTCTCTGACAGAGAAGGCTCAATGTCTCACAAAACTATAGTTCCCAGAATTTCCTAGCATTGAGCCAGGGCAGTTAAAGCCGTCTCAGACTGGATTATTTCTGCAGTGTGCTTTGGACCCGTCTGTCTTTTTTTGAGGTTGCATCTGCACTGCAGAAATAATCCAGTTTGACACCACTTTAACTGCCATGGCTCCATGCTATGGGATTCTGGGAATTGTAGTTTATTGTGGTTACCAGAGCTCTCTGTCAGGGAAGGCCAAATGTCCTACAAAACTACAGTTCCCAGAATTCTATAGGATTAAAGGGTGTCCAAGTGGGTTAGTTCTGCAAGTGCGGACAGCTCAGAAAAAGCGTGATACCGGCGGATGGAGGGATACCTCTAGAGTGTACAAATAATGCTATATTATTATACTGTATTAACATAATGGGCATATATTGTTCTCACTGCTATAATAATGCATTGCAGTATCTTTTCATATTTCCTTTCAGTTGGATCAGTCAATATCCCAAGCAGGAAAGTCTCTAGTTTCATATCTGTCTTAACATTAAAAATGTCCTCTAGCATTGTTGTTTACTTTCTAAATTTTGAGGAAGTACTTTTTTCTAGGGAAAGGAAGAGCAGGATTCATATGATGAAAACAATGAATCAGCCACATGCCTTTTAAAAGAAGAAATAAAAATGGTATCTGACAGAGTAACCCATTTATTCAAAAGTAAGCTGCTAAGGAAGATCAAACATGAAAGTGCAAAGGCAAGCTTAATGCTGAACATAAAGAAAACAAAAATAATGACCACTGAGAACCTTCGCAAGTTCAACCTAGACAATGAAGAAATAGAAATAGTAAAAGAATTCCCAAACCTGGGATCAAACATTATTAGAAATGGGGACTGCAGTCAGGAAATCAGAAGAAGATTAAGGACGTTATCACACGTGGACCAGAAAGCGATAATAAAGTGGAAAT
>CM034706.1:227426129-227439314 GCA_020142125.1 Phrynosoma platyrhinos
ATAAATAAATTATTATTATTATTATTATTATTATTATTATTATTACACTGAAAAAGTCCCACAACATAATCTTAGGGCTAGGGGAGAGGTGTGAGTCATATGGCCTATTATATGTTGTTAGTCTGCAGTCCCAGCAACCCTCATCAGTAAACCCAATGTGGAAGAATGCTGGGAGATGCAGTCTAACAATAATTCCCACCCCTGATTTGGAAAGCACCCTAGCTGCATGATATGTCAGCTTTCCATGGCAGTTTTCCTGCACTGCTGAGTCAAGATTCAAGACACACTGCTGCATCATGTTTAGACAACATAAGTGAATGCATTTAAATGCAAATATCTTGTTTTGGTGTTTACTCCACTTGTCCCACAATTCTGGATATCTTTCCTCTTGCTGACAAAAAGGAGGAAGTTTGATTATAGTGTGGGAATATCTTTTAAACCAGATTATTTTCCCATTTTGCTTTCCCCTAGTATAGATGCTATTCTTTTTCTTGTGCTGCACCGACCACTTCCTGCCTTCCAGAGGACTTGAAGAAATATATTAAGAGCCACTTTTCTTATTCTTTGTAGTCCTGGGAGACTTTGGTTTGGGACAGAAGATGGGTTTTATTTTTATTTTTTTCTGACTTCTCAGTGGTCAATTGCAACTGGATTACTTAATTCCATGTACCTAAACTTGGGAGTAAGATCCACTGAATTCAGTGATACTCATTTCCACATTAAGAAAGGAAAGATTTGTTCATTGGGATGCCTTCCATGCCCATTTACCTGGAAGTAAGTCTCACTGAATTCACTGAGTAGAAATGAACAGGGTTGCACAAGATGTCTGAAGTGCATCTTTTGTGAATGGTGTTAGAGGAAAACTTTTAATATTAAATATGCGTTCATGTGAGTGTTCCTTTTTATTCAATTTGTTATCATAGGATGTTGGGAAGGTAAAAGTTGTTTTAAGTACTCTTCTTGAAAAACAAATGAACAACCTTTTGCATAGATCCTGATATTCAGCAACATATCCTGATAATAGGACAAATACTTTCAGCCAAGCATCTTATTGGTAGAACAGTGAAAAAGTAATAATACCCAATACAAAAGCTGAGCCTGTGCTTAAATTCATCCTAATGGTACATGGCATTGTTCCAAGTGACTTTTAAGGTAGCACCATTTGGCCAATTGTCTTGGATTCTCTTTTGAAACCTAGAGATCCAAAAGGACAAAGTCCTTTTCCTGTACAATTTACACTTTGAACAAAAAACAAGCCTTGCCAGCTCTTGGAAATTCCATTGCACAATAGTTAAATATTCCGAGCAGCTCTCTTTCTCCACCAAGTACACAGGATGCTTACCTGATCGAAGCATATAGTCACTAAGAATGCAAAGTTACCAACCCCCATGGCAAAAGTTAGACAAATTCCCACAAGTAGCTGCTCAGTTAGTTTGTTATTCTTAGTAGCAGTATCCCTACTATACTCAAGGGTTCTCAGTTGTCAATGTTCAAAACACGTAAAGAATCAACTAGGACTGTGGAATGCCAGGGTTTAAATCTTCACTCAGCCATGGAAACCTACTATGTGACTTTGGGAGGTCACATTTTCTCAGCCTTAGAGAAAGGCAATGGCAAATCTCCTCTGAATAAATCTTGCCAAGAAAATAGGGTCACCATAAATCAGATTTCACTTGAAGATACATAATAACAAACAACAAAATAAAAAAAATTAAAACTGCATCTAAGAAAGTAGACCAAGTCTACAAAAGCTTATGTTACATCTTTTGCATAGTTAGTCTCAGAGGACGTTTTCACACGCGGGGTCTCAAAGCAGCAAGAAAGCGGCATGGAATCAATCCAGAACTATACCAGAATAGACCCCATTGCTTCAGACAAGAAAGCATCATCATTCCGGTATGATTCTGGATTGATTCTGGTCGCGGCAAAATGTAATTCCCCAATGAAAGCAGAATTGAAAAGAACGGGGATGATGCCGCAATGGGATGGGGATGGGATGGGATGGGGCGGGGTTTTCTGCGATGTCGTTTGAACAGGGGGAAAAGGATCCGCAATGGGACGGGGATGGGACGGGGATGGGACTGCTTTAGACCCCGTGTGAAAACGTCCAAAGGTGCTACAAGATCCCTTTGCATACTGATATTCCAGTCTAACAATTAGAGTTTGGCTTTGGCTATTGTGTTAATGATTGAGTTGTTATTTGCCATCAAGTCCTGATTATGCTGATCTTATGAATGAGAGCCCTTCATGAGCCCTCTGGATCAATAGCCCTGTTCTCGTTTTTTGTTTGTTTGTTTTTTTGCAAACCTAGGGCTGCAGCTTCATGAATGAATCAACCCACTTGTAATACAGCTTTCCTCTTTTCCTGCTTCCTTCCACTTTACTAAGCATTGTCATCTTTTCCACTGTTGTCTCATGACATATGCAAAGTGTGATAGTTTGAGAAGGAGGGCCAAATGGGCTAATGAAATCCAAAAGCCAGGGTAGCCCCTGTGCTAACCTTTTCTACCAGTTAAATCATTATGCATAGCTGGGAAAATGTTGCCTGGCTTTTCCCACTCCTCAAATCCTTGTGAGGTACACCAATGTACACTGACAAATATTGATTGAAGTAGAATGGTGCAGAGACACCAGCTTATATAGGGCATGTAGGATATAAAGACATTGCCATGTTATTATGGAAAATCAGTATGCAAAGACATCTTGTAGCACTGAGACTGAAAGTAAGAAGCTGGTAGCATGAGCTTATTTCTGGTTCCCAGCCAGAATCAAACTACATTCCAATACTGCCACCACAATTCATATGGTTATCTGTTCACTTTGGCTTTGAGCAACATCCTTTTGACCCCTAAGAACCAGTTAAAACTGGTCCCCTTTTGTCCCCTAAGGACCAGTTAAAACAAGTTTTGCATTTTTGTTGCTATTCTTCCATACAGCCTGCTTATACAGGTCTGTTCCTGGATCCTCCACTCTATGCATCTGGAGAAGTAGACCTAAGTCTACGAAAGCTCATGTTACCAGCTTCTTACATTCAGTTAGCCTCAAAGGTGCTGCAAGATCCCTTTACATGCTGATATAGGATTTGCTGGATCATTTAAACTAATTCTTTAACCTGCTCTTCACTGTCAAGTTTAAATAGTAATTTGTACATTTTACCTATCAAATGACCATCATCTGTTCATAATAACCTTTCAAATTCTGATTTCCCCCCTTCATATTGCCAATTCTTCATGGAGGCAAATATCAAATATTCTACATATATTCAAATTGAACCACATAGAAATGAAAAAAGATATGATAACTGGCGGCAAGGGGAAAATATACCTTTCACTCTGTAGATCTCTGCAGTTACCATCAGAGCCTGTTCTCTGCCTTTACATGCTGACAGTGTCCTTCCACATCCTCCTTTTCTGATCAAATGCTATACTCCCTGCAAATATTTCACTGGTCATACAAATTAAATACATATATGTTTGTTGTTGTTGTGTGCCTTTGTTTCCTACCTATAGAAACCCTAAGGGTTTCTTGTGGTTTTCTTGCCAATTTTCTGTAGAAGGGGTTTCTTCAGAGGAGGCTGAGAGAATATGACTTGACCAAGGTCACCCAGTAGGTTTCCATGGCCATGCTGGGATTCAAACCCTGGTCTCCAGAGTCATAGTCCAACACACAAACCAGTACACATGTATATTTCTGTTGTTTTTGTAAAAAGCAATGCAATACCATGTATACTTACTTAGAGGTATGTCATTCTGAACTCAGTGAAACTCACTTCATAAACATACATAAGAATGAACTTGGTGAAGTCTGATATAGAACATGTAAGGAAGAAGATTAGTTTCAGAGTATTAGTCTTCAACAGTTATCAGAAACCAGTAAATATTGTGTTTGCTTGCAGACAGCATCCTTCAACTCATCAAAAAGTGCGGGATGAGATACCTTGCAAGAGGCCTTTGTTCAACTTATGCCATCAACAGGACACTGAAGCTACTGTTCTGTTCTATGTTTTTGTTCTTTGCTGACTAACATAACCCATTTCTACAGGGTTTAGGAGTGCATGGCTTTATTGTTGTTCTGTACTTTAAAAAAAAGCATTATGGATTGCTCAAAAATTGGAAGATTAATGTATCTCCCTCAGCCTCCTCATTTCTTAGAAGCAGTACCTATGCTTATTATAAATGTTATGGTCTATTTGGGGGAAAATCTGACACTCAGAGACCTGAAGAAAGGAACCCTATTGTTCATGTTAATTAACAACTTTTGATAAAGCCAGCAGAGCCTTTAATGGCATCACATTGTTTATGAGTTTAATATTCCTTGTACTATTCAAACAAACTTCTGCAAGATGAATTCCAGCCTGGAAGGAAAGAAAACACTTACATATATGTTATCTTTGATAAATGGAAGAATGAGAAATCCGGCAAGTTTGCTGCTGGCAGCTTGACTTAATTTCTAAAAACATATTAAGGAATTATTCCCCCTCCCATGTTCATTTTGCAACATTTAATTCTGCATAATGAGATACCCAGTGTTAATGGAAAGCAGGAATGAGATTGGATTAATGTTACATATATTTGCAAGAATCACTGTTGGTGCTTTTAAAGGCTGAATGCTCCAGAACTCCAAAATCAGGAACAGTGCAAATGTTTGCAAATGAGTGCCAGTCCTTATCTGCTCCATAACTTAAAGAAATCCAGACATCTGCTCACAAGTAGTTAAACAAATTAAACATGTAGAGATAAACTTGGCTCCCTGAATTCTGTACAAGCCGTTGAATCACAGGGAAGAGATACTACAATAGCCGTTGAATCACAGGGAAGAGATACTACAATACTTTTGATGATATTTGGCCTAGAATTTGCCAACATCAACTGTTGCCATTCAAAAAAGCAGTAGCAAAGTGGTACCAGTGCTTTTTCATGGTCACCAGGGCTAGTCCTATCATTAAGCAGTATGAAAAACTGTCTCAGGTGGCAGATGCTGGGGGAAAACAGCTGCACTTTCCACTGCCAATATAGTTAGCTTATGCATATGGAATCTCTATCTTTATGCCAGTTCTGAGCACCACCATTCAAGGAGGATATTGACAAGGCAGAAGGCGTTCAAATGAGAACAGCCAAGATAATAAGAGGTCTGGAAACCAACTCAATGTTCAAAACTATGCTGTGAAGCATGTACTCTAGAGTCAACTTCCTTAATATGGGGATTGCCATGTTCTGAGATACCTGCTGATAGAGAAAGTGAATAGCTAGCGGTATTATGCAGGGGTATCGTAAGATAATAATTATCACCAGGAAGTTATTATGGTATATTGATGACATTTTGTCATTGTCATCATTGGTCCCTAAGTGCATGATGTTGAGAAAATCAGCTCATTGTGTCCTTTATTTTTGTGACAGGTTGTGCCAGAACTGACTAAAGTGTAAGATGGAGAAGTACGGGGGGGGGGGGGGGGGGGGAGGGATATCGTAAAGTAATAATTATCACCCATAAGTTATTATGGTATATAGATGAAATTTGTCAGTGTCATCATCACCAAGTGACTTTTTCTTTTCCCAAAAATGAAAAATCCGTTGCAGGATCACCGATTTGACAACACAGATGATGTCATTCATGAAGTGGAAGAGTGGTTTAAGGCTCACTCTGCAGACTTCTACTAACGGTATTTGGAGGGTCAAGATATGCTGGAAAAAATGTGTAAATCTGGATGGTGACTACGTAGAGATAAGTTAAGAACTACAAATGAAAACAAACTTTCTGTCAATTTTTTTAAAAGGTGATAATTAAAACTTTATGATACCTCCTCATAGCTTCAACCTCCTCCATAAAGTTCAGTGTTACTCTTCATTATTTCATTCAGGCAAGGCAAATGAGAATGAAACTCACATCTACCACTGGTTTATTTCTCTTTTAATGTTGAAAGTCAAATTTCTCACAAATATCTGACATGAAACAGAAGACTTTTTATGTTGTCTATTACTTATCCAACTTTTGAAAAGAATGGCCAGCCCTTAATATTAGCTAAGAACCTCCATCTCATAGCTGTCTCCTTGTGTTATATAACAGAGAAACAGTCTCCTCGATCTGTGCAAACCCCTCTTGAATGGTTCTGTTCGATGACATTTCCATGGCGGAAGCCCAACAACAGCATCTCAGCATCTAGATTTGGCATTCTCATTGCAGTGCAAATGGATAGTAATTAGGAAGCTGCACTAGAAAACTAACTAGGCTGCACTGCATAAAGCCAAGCAAGAATTGGGCACTGCTAATGTAAAGCCATTAGAAATGTAAGCTCAAGACTAAATGTATTCAAGCAATGACAAGAGTTGAGTCTAAGGTTGGGTAGGGGCCGTATGTACAATGGCTGCAAGATCTCAAAATTTGTTCAGTTTAGTTATTTGCTATCTAAAACTAAAACAGCTGCAGACTCATACTGTCATGTCTGACTATGCATTTCCTTTTATTATGTACTATAAAGGCAAAGGTAATGGTTTTCCCTTGACAAGATTGTCTAGTTATGACCAACTGTATGGGGCGGTGCTCTCCGTTACTAAGCTGAAGAGCCAGCATTGTCAAAGATGATTCTGCTGGCCATTGTGGCCAGCATGACTGCACAAAACATTGTTACCTTCCCACCGATTTATCTATTTGTACATATTTATCTCCTTGCACTTTTACATGCTTTTGAACTGCTAGGTTGGCAGAAGCTGGGACTAGTAATGGGAATTCACTCCATTATGTGATGCTTGGACCTCGAATTGTTGACCTGCTAATCTTGCAATCGTCAAAGTCAGCATCTTAACCTAAGGTTAACACATGGTTCCTGGCCAGCTAGAGTAGATGCACTGAATCCATAAACACTTGATGTGTTCTTGTTGTTGTATTGTGTCTTCAAGTCACTTCTGACTTATGGCAGCCCCAGGGTGCACCTATCGCAGGGTTTTCTTGGTAAGATTTGTTCTGAGGCAGGGTTGTCTTTGCCTTCATCTGAGGCTGAGAGAGTGTGGGTCACCCAGCGGGTTTTAATGGCTGAGCAGGGACTCAAACTCTGGTCTCCACAGCCTTATTTCAATATTTAAACCACATGTACATTCGATTAATTTGATGAGTCTACCCTAGTTGGGAATTATAGTTAGGTTTAGTCCATATTAAATTAATTTTCAAAACTTCAGATTGACTGCCTAACTGGATTGGCTGTCTAACTGGATAGCTTCTTGATATTTATCTAAAAACAAATCCAACCAGCTAATTGGGCCCAGGTTGATTTCTCCATTACTGAACTAGGAATACTTATTAGATCACTTCAGATCATTTACTCAGATCATTTCAACAGATGACCATCAAAAGCTGCAATAACCCAGCCTTCCAGTGTCCCTCCACTTTCAGCCTGTTGTTCATAAATGCCAACAACTCTACTCCTAAGTAGCTCTTTGCCTCCTTGTCCATCCACAGTACAGATGGGATAACTGTTTTTCAAATCACATAATTATAACACCATGATTCAATTTTAACTACCATAGCAACATCCTATGGAATCTTGAGATCTGAACATTGTTGTTGTTGTTGTTGTTGTATGCCTTCAAGTTGTTTCTGACTTATGGAAATCCTATTATGGGAGTTTTTTGAGGCTGAAAATGTGTGACATATCCAAGATCACCCAGTAGGTTTTCATGGCAGAGCAGGGATTCAAATCTTATTGCCACACTGGCTCTATTTGAAGTTTAGGGAGGAGTATTTAGAATTCTCAGCTAGAGAGGTCTAGTGCCACATGAAACACCACAGATGATTGCCATGGAAGTTAAAGTGGGACCATAGTACTATAACTGTGGAGTGGGAAAGGGCCCCAAGTATAGACCATGCAATCTGCATGGCAGCAGAATTCAGGATGTAAAAGGAACCAGGGATGGCACTCTCTAAACAATTTACAATCTGTAAGCTAATTGTCCCAAACAAGCTGGTTACTCATTTTACCCAACTACGAAAGGATGGAAGGCTGAGTCAACCTTGGAGCCCTGGGATCGAACTCATAACGTTGTGGCTGTACACTCATTTAACCACTGTGCCACCAGGGCTCCTAAACTTAACCTATCCTTAACACTGCTTTACTGTCCTATGCCTTACCTAGTGTACCTTTTGTGTGTATGTGTGTCTGTTTTTAACACAATTCCAGAATTATGCTAATATGAATTAACAAAAAACAAACCACACACCACAATTCAAAAGGGATGTGGAGAAACTGGAGCGTGTCCAAAGGAGGGCAACTAAAATGGTGAAGGGTCTGGAAACCAAGCCCTATGAGGAACGACTTAGGGAGCTGGGGATGTTTAGCCTGGAGAAGAGAAGGCTGAGAGGTGATATGATAGCCGTGTTTAAATATTTGAAGGGATGTCATATGGAGGAGGGAACAAGCTTGTTTTCTGCTGCTCCAGAGACTAAGACCCGAAACAATGGATGCAAGCTGCAAGAAAAGAGATTCCACCTCAACATTAGGAGGAACTTCCTGACAGTAAGGGCGGTTCGACAGTGGAACACACTCCCTCGGAGAGTAGTGGAGTCTCCTTCCTTGGAGGTCTTTAAGCAGAGGCTGGATGGCCATCTGTCAGGGATGCTTTGATTGGGAATTCCTGCATGGCAGGGGGTTGGACTGGATGGCCCTTGTGGTCTCTTCCAACTCTATGATTCTATGATTCTATGAAAAGAAAATTATTTTTAAAAAAAACCACCTGGCTGTTCTGGAATAGGGAGAAAGAGGGGAAAGGAGGCAATAATGACACCACACAATTGTACAGTCCCACAACTGTCATAGAAGTAACTTATCATGCCTGAGGACTAACACTATACCAGCATGATTGGGAAGGCAACCACTCATGACTCCCCGCCACTAGCAAACAGACTCAGGTAAGTCTAAAACTCATGTTAAAACAAGATAGAAAGCAGACGAGAAGCTACAGAAGCATTTTCTCCCATGTGCATACTTATTAGATAAATGTTAAATACAAACTAATTTAAACTCAGACAGAGTAGCCCTACAGTTAGGAGAGAGTAATGCGATTGCCTCGGGTGGCAGAAACTGGGAGACAGTACCTACAGGCATTCCGTTATACTTGCTTAGCCTTTTGGCTGTTGTTCCCAACCCTGCTTGTCCTATAATGCTATCTTCAGATATGGTGAAAGATGCTATTCCATTGCCAGTATTAAGCTAAGATTCAACTAGCAGTTCAGCTAGTTGCTGTATGTGGAATAAGGAAGGACTGCTTGAAAATATTTTAAGCTGAAGATGGCCTCAGGTACTGGTTAATTGAACTGAGAACTTTGCCAGTTCATGAGTTGTGTATATTTCATAAGAATTCAGTTGTTCTTTGTTTGGATCCTTCCTTTGTACTGAAAGTACTGATTTACCAATTGATTGATTGATTGATTCCAAAGTCCACGTTGTGGCAATTTCAAACACAAATGCACAAAACCTGAGTTGAAACTTTAAAAAAAATGAAGTTTTTTCATAGGGCAAAGATGTTCAAAAAATATGGAAGGTAGAGGGGGGAATGACAAGGCTGAAGTCACAAGTCTACATGCACATCCCTATAAAATAAAAATAAAATAATTTTCATCCTCAGATGCCCATGATCTCATGGGGGGCATTTTTGGCACATTTTTTGCCTCCTTGGGCTGTTTTAGATACCCCTGGTCCATTTTCTGATTTTAAAGAAGGCCACTCCTAGGTCTAAGACAAAAACACACACACACACACAAAAAGGGGGGGGGGTTGCAGCAAAACTGCCTCTATCCTCCCTAGGTGGCATTTTGAGGTATTTTTGATTATTTTTTTAATGAATCCTGGGGCACTATCCCCTCCCTCCCAACACAAAATGGAGCCAGGAGCTGAACATTGATAATCTCTACTGTAGATCTTCACTACAGGCTTGTTGGGCACTACACGACTCTAGGCTTTCTGAGAACAGGAGAAGTTGTGAAAACAGAGAAAAAAAGTTTGAATTTTCTTTTGAGAATGCAAAAATCATTTTGAAATTTCAAACCAGTCTCTGGGGGGTTGCAGACTGCCAGAAATAGTGCAAATTGAGTCCACTTTAAGGGTTAGCGTTAGGGAATCATGGGAACTGTAGTTTATTGTGGCACCAGAGCTCTCTGACAGAGAAGGCTCAGTGTCTCAGAAAAAAACAATTCCCATGATTCCCTAGCACTAACCCTAACCCTAAAAGTGGACTCAATTTGCACTATTTCTGGCAGTCTGCAACTCCCCTGTCTACTCTACAGTGTAGCTCACACTGATTGTTTGCTCGCATTTATGTATCACCCTTCTGTTGAGGCACCCATGGTATAAACAAACAGAAAAATACTAAACATTAGATTTGGTAGTTTCTCAGGAACTGATGTCATCAGTTTCTTATATAGAAGAGTTTCTTTTATATACATATATATATATGTACTTTTATATATAAAGGCAAGAGCCATTGTGGTGTAGTGGTTCGAGAATTGGACTAGGTCCCTGGAGAACAGGGTTTTAATCCCCAGTCAACCATGGACACCCATTGGGTGACCTTGGTTGGGCAAATCACATCCAGCCTCAGAGGGAAGGATTTGTCTGTGAACCGCCTTGGGTCCCTTCTGGTAGAAAGGCAGCAAACAAATGAAATAAATAAACAAATAAAGGCAAACTCAACCCCCCCACTCAACAAATCTCATCAAGAAAAATCCATGATAGGGTTGCCTTAGAGTTGTTGTAAGTTGGAAACAACTTGAAGGCACACAGCAACAACACAGACGTTGACTTATCAATTCTCTGTTTATTTGGTGTTTCTATTCTAACTGCCCAGGAGCCATATGGAAAACAGTACAGTGCATAACAATCAAGGGGAATGCATAGTCACACACCACAAAATAAGTCTGCAACTGTTTTAGTTTTAGATAGCAACTAACGAAATGGAACAAACATATACAGATACATACAGAATATATATATGTGTGTGTATATATATATATATGCCCTTGAAACTACTCTCAATGTCAGAGCTCATCCCTGGGCTATAAGAAATAACCAGAGTTTGGAAAAGTTGCTTTTTTGGACTACAAGTCCCAGAATCTCCCTGGCGGCAGAGCCACTGGTCATGCTAGCAAGAAGAGTCTGAGAGTTGTGGTCCAAAAATATTCTTTTAAATAATGTAACATAAACATTTTTAAAATGTGGGGAGGGGCTGTAAGCCACAAAATGGCCCTGGGAACTGCATGTGAGACTAAGGTCTTCCTTTCCCCATTCTGGCAATAAAGTGATTGTCTGCCCCAAGTCATGAAGTGATGTCCCCTTATTCCAGTGTAATCATAACTAGCTTACTCACTTCTGTATTATGGGAATTAGGAGGAAAAGCTACTTCAAAGGCTTGAGCCCTAATTCAGCTCATTTTGGAAACGAAATACAGGCATTGTCATTTCAAATCATAAGGAAACCCATATGTTGTGTTCTACTAGTCCCACACTGAGGCCCAGGTTGATGTAGTCCAGGGCTGGGCAAGCAGGTAGTTCTTTAGAATCTTACAGATTTGCAGTAGATTGGCAATTATTTCAGATGTTCAGTAATTTAACTATTGCAGATATCAACTCAAAATCACATTGCTGAAATGAAGAAAGCTTAAAATAACCAACATTGGATTTATGTCCAGAACTACTGTGAGCACTCTTCAGTTCTGGAACTAAGAACCAATTATTGGGCTAAGATTCTTACAGGGTTTTGATTTTGTACCAGCCTGGCCCTGCTTGGTCAAGTTGATTTATAGTTGTTTTTTAAAAAATTTTTAAAGCAGATTCTCTGAACCCAAACCTGGAAATCTGTCCACCCTGATCGACTCACTTCTTTCAGGCCCAGTATCTAATCGTAGTATGGAAGGTTGGCTTAAAAAGCTGATGCTGGTTGGTAAGATTCAGAAGTGAAGGGGAGGTGCTAGAAAACGCCTGTGTGTGTTATGCTTGGCCTGTTCTGCACCTGGAGACTTCATATATATGTATTGGAGGATGCTGTCCTATCATTTGTGTTGAAACAGAAGTCATTCTAGTCCAGTTGAATTCTGCATATGGAATGAAGGAAGGGGATCATCTTGCCAGCTCTTAGGGAACAAAAATTCTTGCAGTAGCCCTGAAAATAATAATAGATTTCAATACACAGGGAGGAGAAGTGATGTGAATGATCACAGTTAAATACTTAAATAATAAGTACTTAAATAACCACATATTTATAATAAAAGCCAAATAAAATATATGAGAATGAATGAATGCTCTTCATGTTCATACCAAACAGCTGTTACTACTTTATTAAAATTTGATTTAAATAGACTGAAGAAGTATGGTGTAAGACAAAATACTGGACTGGAGCCAGACAAACCAGAGTTAAAATCCCATATATGTCAAGAACAATAATTAACAAGAGGAGAAAACAGACAAATTAATAAAACAAAACACAGAATTGGGTTTTTAATCCAGGATATATATTCTTGGAACATAGCAGCAAGAAAAATGTTAGGATGTCAGTGGGGAAACTTCATCAGCTGCAAAATAAGGTAGATACAAAGTCTGTGGAATCATATGCATATCCACCCAGAAGTAAACTCCATTACATTTAATGGCATTTGTTCCAGATGTGTACAGGATTCTGGATTTACTTAGCTGAATTTAGGTCCTAATACAAGTGGTAAATTCTAACATGTTCTATTATTTCAAAGGAACTTTAATTCAGACTGTTTTACACTGGAGCAATCCCAATCCCAGAGACCAAAATATTGATCTCAATTATCATTTTCTGACTCCTCAATCTATAAGTGTTGTTATACAATACTGAGTTGCTCAAGGGAGGAGGACACTATTCTAACTTGCCTCTCCATCACATGGATTGGACAACCATGCTAAAATATCAGCCTTGCTGAAAGTTAAAGACAAACGATATATAAATGATCTTTCAGGGCAAGCTTTTCCATGGAAGTATACCATAAATTATAATCAACAATATAGTCAATAGCATATAAGATTAGGTAAAGATCTTACTATAAGTAAAATAGCCAACTGTCAAGTTGACTTGGGCCAAAATGTGGTTACAAGAGTTCTGGTAGCACTGAAACCCATTTTCTGGGATGTTGTTGTGGGTGGGATTCAATTGCTGGGACTTGTCTGCTTGGAACTTGCACTGTG
>CM034706.1:227439414-227449474 GCA_020142125.1 Phrynosoma platyrhinos
CCTTCTTTTGTAACATTGGTTCCCTTTGTTCCATCCGTACCTCCCTTTATAATGGCTTATAGCAATCCCAGATATGGAGTGACATACTGCATTTGTTCAGAAGCATTTTCTGATTGATTATGAAGTCACGTATTTCAGGGCTTTTCCCTAGAAAACATATTCTGGCGGTTTTGATTCCTGGCTTGAACAAAGTTATTTCTGACATGTAGAACCAGGGTTAGGTAAGCATCTGCTCCATATTGAAAGTTCTGCTCTACCTTCCCTCATGAAAAAGATAATTTTAAATATGTGGTTAAATGGTTTCATTCACAGAATCATGGACATGGAAGAAACTTCAAAGAACATTTAGTTCAACCTTCTTCCAGGGCAGGAAATTCAGTGCTATAGCATCCACCTGGGCTCTATTTAAAGCGCTTTAAAAAAGCAGAGTACAGTCTGTTGCATCACTAAACAGCTTGTACCATTGGGTTAGCCTTCCTAATTTTTAGGCAGATTCACCATCTTCTAATGTGAGCATGATTGTTTTGTAGGGTTCTGTGTGTTCCTACCTACCTGTGCAGCAATATATATTTGACTGGCAGTCCTTCATATATTTGAAGATAAATATAGTACTACTTTCTGGTCATTTCTTCTCTAGGCTCATATGCCCAGCTCTCTCCTTAAAGGATGTAGGTATCCAAACCCCTCTCCATCTTCGCTTACATCCTTTGGACATGTTCCAATTAATTCTAGAAATTAAAATAAGTAAAGCAGGTTGCCTCTCTTCCATATCCATGATACCTATGAATATGATCTATGAATATGATCATACTATGAATATAACCACAAATGTGACAATGTGTGATGTGTTTTTTGGGAATGGGGTTCAGTAGGTTCCCAGTCTCAGGCTGGGCCCCCAGGCACTGGACAAACAATGCAGTAAAGACAGTGGCACCTCAACATGAACTTCATTCCAGATGAAACAGAAAAGGAAAATGAAGAGGGAGTCTTCCATGGAAGTAGGCTGACTTTGGGTCTCATTCTTGCTTTTATAGTTAAATGATTTATCCTTGAGAGTTGAAACGTCAGTCTTTGGGATGAAGGGTAGTGGGAGGAAGGGGGGGGCAGCATAATTGCCCAAGCCTTATTCTTCTAAATGACAGATCACAGATGGATTCTTGGAGGGCTATCCAAGACCAACAGATTATTCCATGATTTATTTTTTTTATTTTTTAATGAAGGAGAAAAACAACAAAGTGACCACCAGTGATCAGAGTCCCAGTAGCTATGAAAGGGCTGCTGTTTTGCTGAGATTTTGCCCTCAGTTTAAATGTTTGACAAGGGCTTTATAAATGAGTTTGAGAGGTGGTTTATGTTTCATTAATGAGGCTGATAGTGGTTAATTACCAAAGTGGCATAAACAATCCACTAACCCAATCAAGCAAGCAGGGTCACTTATGCAGAGAAGATCCAGCTGGACTGAATAGGGTTTTCATTAACTATTTCACTACCAAACTTAACACATGTTGTTCTCCATCCATAACATCCAGTGCATTCACTAGGTTTAATGGATGTGGCCTGACATTAAAAAAAACAAAATATGTATAATGACTCAGACCTCAACTCCACCTTTAATGCAATGGCAAACAAGGACTGTTTGTGAAACTCCAAAATGTTGATTGAAGATGATCTGCATTCCTCCTGTGCAATTGAAACTATGTCTCATTTACATCCCAGCTTGGTTGGTAAAACATGATTCTAAATAGGCGATCCAGATCCCATTCCATGAATTTCCCATCCCAATCCTAGGTTCTTGCATGTGGCTTGACCAATGTATTCTTGGCTTTCTCATTCTTTACCTCAAATAGCTGAAAAATTGTTCGAGACATGCAAAACAAATACCACCACATTTCACCTTGAGAGTGAGAACACATGTTAGGGAGGAAGAAAACAACTCACCTGGATAAAATTCCAGCCTGGGACTCAATATGCTTGATCCATTAATGAAAGGAAAACATGCCTAGCAAGACTTCTCAAAGGTAATTTTTGGGAGCGTTCTCTATGCTATCCAGCATCCTGCGCCTAATTATAATTTTTCTTAATGTTCCAGAAGCAGGAAAGGTATGGAACTCTTAATTGGTGTGTGGGCAATGAAAAACCCTCCCTAACTTAAACAGGCAAGAGCAGTGGCCCATAGAAAATACACTATGTAAATTAGGCACAGACAGCTTGTGTCCCTCCAGATGTTAATGGGTGTCAACTCATTACAGGCTATGCTGGCTATGGCTGATGGGTGTTGCAGTCCAACAATATATGGAGGGCCATATGTTGCCCAAAGGGCCATAACAGTGTGGTGATTTGAGGGTTGGATTGTGACTGTGGAGACCAGGGTTTGAATCCCATCTCAGGCATGGAAACCCAGGGCCTTTATAGACTGCCAGAAATAATGCAGCTTGAAGCCACTTTAACTATCCTGGCTCAGAGTGAGGGAATCATGGGAACTGTAGTTTATTGTGACACCAGAGCTCTCTGACAGAGAAGGCTCAATGTCCCAGAAAAAACACAATTCCCATGATTCCCTAGCACTGAGCCAGGACTGTTAAAGTGGCCTCAAGCTGCATTATTTCTGGCAGTCTGTAAAGGTCCCCACTGAGTAAGATTGGGCAAGTCACATTCTCTCAGTCTCAGAGGAAGACAAAGATAAACAAATCTCAACAAATTTTGCCAAGAAAGCCCTGTGATAGGCTTGGCTTAGAGTAGTCATAAGTTGGAAATGACTTGAATGCACACAACAACAACTGTGTTGACATCATCAGAAAAACTCTTTTGTCAATCAATCTCTTTACTTTTCCTGGTGGGTACTCAAATAGGCCTACTGACAGTAGTTGATGTTCATGTTCCAGCCAGGTTCATAGGGACATATATGGCCATTCAAGTAGCTTGGCCCTCCATTGTTTAAAAGCAGTCCTTTGGATTGGCCCCAGAAGGAAACAGGTAGGCAGTGCATTTTCTTCAGAAGGGGTTTGCCATTACCATCCTCGGAGGCTGAGCGTATATCTTGACCAAGGTCACCCAGTGGGTTTACATGGCCAAGCTGGGATTCAAACCCTGGTCTCCAGAGTTCTTGTCCAACACGCAAACCACTATGGATGTTATCACACGGGGAGTCACGGGGAGAAAGTGGAAATAAACTGGACGAGCGGAAGACTTTAATTTATGGGATTTGTCCCGTTCCACCTCGTCTGATAGCTAAATTCGAATTTAAAAGGGGGTTAATTCGAATTAACCCCCCTTTAAATTCGAATTTAGTTATCAGACGAGGCCGAACGGGACCAATCCCGTAAATTAAAGTCTTCCGCTCGTCTGGTTTATTTCCACTTTCTCCCCACGAATCCCTGTGTGATAACGTCCTATGTCATGGTGGTTTTCTCCTACCCTCTTTAAAAGGCCCAGGATGACATATGTGGTTCTTTCTCCCTACTCCAATTACAACAATCTTGTTGGTTCAAGGTTACCTATTGTGCTTTGTGGCTGAAAAGGATCGGAACGTATGATGCTCTTATTCTAGTCTGGTATGATAACCACTTCACCATACTGCTTCATGTTACAATATTATGGCCATTTGCCTTTGTGTTAGGTGGTGTGGACAGTTTGTACGAGTAATGTGCAATGTTGCCAGCATATGAAACAACCAGAATGAGGGAACACCAATTTCGAAACCAGGGCAACAGAAAAGTTTAGAAAGTTGGCTGGAGAGACTACTGGGAAAATGTGACGTGTGGGTCCTAATGGCCTCTGTCCCTGATGATTCAGTTATTATTTGATTTATGTGGTCTTGCAGCTGCCCTTGCTTTGACCCTCAGAACGGCTGTGTGGGAAGTTTGTGTCTCTCAGATATAGAGAAGCTCTGCTCTGCAAAGTGTTTGGAGCCAAAGTGAATGCAAAGAAACGGATAAATGCAGAAAAGGATCTCTCTGCTCCAGAAGTACCTTAAAGCGGAAATATAAGAGGACAGCTTTGTGGGACTAAGCTGTGTAAGTGTTACTCTTTTTTATATGAATATGTGAGGATTATTTCATTTTGACACAATGATACACATTACACCAAGCTTGTCATCAATTTTTTGAAAGACAGGGCTAATTGTTATGGAACATCCTGCCATTTTATTTGTTTATTTTTTTGTTACTTTATTTTAATGGTTTTAATTCATCTACTCTCTTTAAAATGTTTGTTTCTTTACAATAAATACTAGTGTATGAACAACTTTCAACTGTATCTTCTTAATGGCAATAGACCTATTTTCTTTTAGTATGTACAGGTTGATAGCACCCACTTGATTTATATGTATTATCAGAAATTACTTATCCAAGGAATGCACTTTTAAAGTAATAGTTTTGTGTCCAAGCGGACATCCAGTCCTAGCTTTTACATACTCAGTGGATGGCACTCCACCTCTGTTTCAATGCTCCTGCAAAGTTACGACAAACAAAAAATAAATAAAAATAACCCCCTAATAGTATATCTTCTGCAATTCCAGATCAGTTTTGTTTTTAAAATATTTTTTCTAAACTTTGATAAGAATTCAAGGGATTTTTCTTCTTTTCAATTCAGGTATTTTCTGATGGCGGGCAAAAGAATAAAAAAAAATTGTTAGTATATTGTTGTGTGTATTTGCACCTCTGCTTTGACTTCGTTTCTTAAAAAACAAACAAACAAAAAACAACAACACTCCTCCAAAACCAAAAATCACTTTCAGCATAGTTTGAATGACAGGGCATAACCTTTTGAATGAAAGAATGGGCACCTACTAATAATTTATTTCAAAATGTCCTGACTGATGGCACTTATTTGGTCGGTAGGTTACAACCTATTTTACTTGAGAATGTGATCAACTAAGTGGATGTATACTAAATTTTACAATTATAATGTTTTATGGACAAGAGATTTGTAAGCTAAATTCTATGATATTTACATATGTACTGGTGCTCTTTGGATTGTAAGGAAATTAAGTTCATCTTTTTGAAAAAAATCTTTGGCAAAGTGTGGGACTAGGCCTCATGGAAGTAGCTTTTTGATCAATAAAAGGCAGAGGATAGGAGAAATAGAGCTCTAAATTCCCCATGTTTAAGCGCAAGCCTTTCATAGAGGAAAGGGATGTCTTGGTTTGAGTTTTACTCAGAGCAGATTCACTGAAATCAGTGAGACTAAAGTTGATCAAGATTCAGTTCCACTGATTTCAATAGTCTTGACCCAATCCACTGTCATTTTAAAACTGTGGTTTGTCCCCCCCCCCCATAATTAAATCAACCTATCCACTACTACAACAGCTGAAAACTCTTCTTTTTCTACTCTGTGTGCACAGGGATGCCAAATTACTTGCTTCTGTGCTTTTAACATGGACTTGAGCACTACAAGAAGATGTTATCATGTTGCACCTTGTTGCTGCAGATTACATCACTATTAATGGAACAATTACAAGGGTCGCTGGAAAAACGAATAACTCTCACTATAGACATTCAGTTTCTCTGCACTCAGCTATCATGCACTGATTTTGTGCATGTATGTATATTAGTAAATTGATTACAATTACTGTCTTTTTTTTAGCAAAGCAGAAGACAATATTTTAAAACAGGTTTGAAAAGTATGTCTACTTCATGCCCTGTACCACAGCCTGGTATTGTAAAGTAGAAGAGGTTGTTCCTAATAAATAGAGATTGTTGGATGCATGGTGACAAAGTTCTGGCTTTTTCAGATTCTGGGAAATTAGCAAAATAAAGTGCGGTTGCAAGATTCACATATTACATAAATTTAAGCAGAACTATTTTTTAAAAGTCTCTTTGGTCCCAAACACACTGCAGAAATAACCCAGTTTGAAACTGCTTTAACTGTCCTGGTTCAGTGCTAGGGAATCCCGGGAATTGTAGTTTATTGTGCCCTAATTGGGACTGTCAACTGAACTGAGATCTCAAAACAGAAATAATATAAAAATAACACCGTTATTTTAATGGGTATTTTAATTCTTTTAAATACAGTGCAGTGAATTTCATTTGTAATATTTACTTTTTACTTGCTTATTCTGACTACCTCTCCTTATTCTGACTGCCTTTCCTCTGAGCATGTGTATAGTTTAATTCCTGTTTCACAAATGAGGGAGCCTAAAACCTATTGCCTAGATGTATTTTTGATGGAAGTTTTATCTCATTTGAAGTGGTACTGAGCTTCAGAGGAGTTTACTTCTCAGTAGGTGTCCAAACTACAACAGCCATTCTAGTATTTACTTATTTATTTTATTTCAGTAATTTATAAAGCCAATTTTCAGCCAAAAGAACACTTAAAGCAGCACACAACAGTATAAAACAATAATGGAAGTTCACAGTTAAACAAAACTGTGCCACTTGATAATTCTGTCATGGTTCAAAAAATAATAATAATTAAGCTTTAATCTTGAAAAGGTACAGGTATAGTTCTTTGGAGACAATAAAATATTTATCTGCTAAATATTTGAGTTATATAGCTGGATCTCTTCTCTGATAGCAGCAAAAGGAAATCTAGAACATAATCATTCACTAATTAGTTAATTCTGGCCCATAGTTAATTCTGGCCCACCCTCAATTTGTTCCATGGAATTTTAGCAGTCTGTGTGGATCTGGAGCTGGAGAAAGGGTTAGGACAGGATCCAAATCAAGATTCAAATCTGCTGCCCAAATCTGGTGGCTTTGCTGCAACCTCATTTTCTTTCCCAGGATATGAGTGCACTATAGAAATGCGAGAAGACTTTCAGCTCAAATTCCTAAAATTCTCTCTGGTCAAGAAATTTCCCTTTTGACACTACTGTCAAAATATTTACGATAAATGTTAATGTACAGTCATTTCAAACATTTAGAAGTGCTCCCTGGAGGGTCTCCTTCAAGGCTTATGCTCTACATTGTGTAATAGACCAAACATTACATTTTTTGCCATTAATAACATGTTACCAGCTGAGCAATTTCTTTGCTGAAATTAAGACAGAATGTCTGCTGAGTGATTGCATTGAGTTTTGGGTTGTATGTTCATATTTTCCTTTGAAAGTTTATTAATACTGCATGTGTGGAATAAACATATTATTTTACACCTTTTGTGTAATGACATGAAGTGCTTATTTATTGATTACTCTGTGCTGAATTTAGACTGTAGTCTTTGGATGGCAGAGGTAACTGTTGTTTTGCATTCCATATAGCACAGAAGTGGGAATAATCCAGCCCTCAAGATGTTGCAGGACAGCATCGCCAATGGTGAGGAATGCTGGTAACTGCAGTTCAACAACATCTAGAGGACCACATATGTCCCATCCTTGGTACACACATTGCAAACTGGTGGTGCCATCACTATCAACAATATCATCATCACCATCTTGAGTTTCAGGATAATCATAAGAACATTTATTTGGAAATAGGTTTCTGTGGCTTGAATCCAGAGTCTTTCTTTTGTGAACAGAAAAGTGTCTTCTGTTTTCAACAGTGTTTTTATTCTAGCAGAAACTCTCATGGATGCAAGGGAGACAGGTAGTTTTTCCTGGTTCTGTTTTCCCCTCTGTACCTTCACATGTCAGCTTATTCTTTTCCCTATAGTGTTCCCAGGTGAGCCTCATTCTTCTGAAAGAGGGAGTACATACTAGATATTAGTAGGGATAGGGGAATCTGCAAATTGGCCCACTTATGTGATCAAAATTCTCACATCCATTTCTGACTTTTCCTTCAAGGCTACATTGGATGAAGAGGGGATTGGGAGAAATTGGCATGTCCCAAAATTGTTCATGTAATGCTAAACTGCTTGCACTGTGTCTGAACTTAGGCACAATTTGGAAGACAGGGAAAAATGCACCAGTGAATTAATTAATGACAGGTAGAAGAGTGGATTTTTCACATTATTTAAGCATGAGATGCTGATAGCATCTCTAGAGTCAGGGAGGACTGTATTAATAAATCTGTTTTAAAAATCAATGTACTTTTGGTGCCTCAGTATATAAAACATAAAATATATTTTGCATTGAGTTATCATTTAGCATGACCCAGCTCATGCTTAGTGTGCAGAAATGCAAGTTCTGCTTTGTGTGCCAATTTGTGTAGGGAAGACAGTAGGGAAATCTGTGAAGGAGAGGAAAGGATTTGATGAGAGACTGAATTCTTTCCTAGTATTTCTTTTATGCATTTGCTTCCACTCAATTCTCAAAACTATTATGGAATTCTGAATTAAAGTACTTAAAAATTTTTAAAAATGCATCTCTATAGATTAAAATATGCGGACTTTGTACATGTCAGTTGAACAGTTGGTCTAATTGATAAAGGTTTCATGATTCATCAAGGCACTTCTGTTTTGAACAAATATTTACAAGCAGAGATAGCATGTGGCAGCATTCCATCCATGCCATACTTTTGCTACTTTGTACTTGAGGAGCAAATAGGATGTTTGTGTGAGCACAGGTTTTGAACATAACAGAAGCATGTGTCTTTTTAGGAATCTTTAAACAACAATTGTACTGCACATGTCATGAGGAGGTTTCTCAAACTTTCCAGCTTTTAAAATAATACCAAGATTTTTAGGATGTCTTTACATTTCATTTATGTAGAAATGGTATCAAAAATCAGAAAAATTGCAAATATTGGAGGTCCATTGATTTTAATGGGCATGTGCTCTTGCAGGCCCATGTACCATTTTGTCCCTCCCTGCTTGCCATCCACGAAGGAGCCAGACTGTGGACTCCAAGTCTGCAAATGAGGAAGGGCAAGTATAATTTGGGTCAATAAGTAAAATTCATCATCCACTGACTGTTTTTTTCAAAGAATTCTTATTAACCACTTAAAGTTCCCAAGATGCAGGGGCAAAAATGCTTTATGGAAACTTAAACATTAATTATGGTGGCATAAGCCAGTGTGGTATAGTGGTTTGAATGTTGGACTATGACTCTGGAGACCCAGGTTCAAATCCCCACTATGCTATGGAACCCCACTGGGTGACCTTGGGCAAGTCACACGCTCTCAGCCACAGAGGAAAGCTAAGGCAAACACCTTCTGAAACCATGCCAACAAAACACTGTGATAGGTTCACCTTATGGTTTCCATAAGTTGGAAACAACTTGAAGGTACAAAACAACAACAGCAAGCTGCTTTCACAGACTCAAGCAATGACACTCAAAATCACAATTACTGAAATATACCCACAACAGTCTCTAGATCAGTGTAACTTAAAGTGGTAGTGTATAGACTGGTGAAAGTCCATAAGCCACTGACTTAGGAAAGCAAAAAACAGTAATAGTCAATGTGACCAAATGTGATACTGGTCCTTGACTGATTGAGGGAGAAAAACCTGCCTATCTAGCACATTTGTTAGATTGAGAAGCACTGCTCTAAATTAGGGACCAGTGAAGAGAATTATGCAGCCCTCTAGATGTTGCTGGATTGCAAGTCCAAGCAACCCTAGCCAGCCTTGCAAATGATGAGGAATACTGGGAATTGCAGTTGCACAATACCTGGAGAGACATATGATTCTCACTGCTGCTATAACCTTAACCACCACTACTTCTAACCACCCTGCCTTGGCCAGCCTAACATTACTGTATGCCTACATTACCTCATCTTTTATAGCACACAGAATGACTTGAGCAATGCCAAAGTGATGATTGCTTCTCTTCTTCTCTCTCTGTCAGGCTTTCATTTCAGCCAGAAAACTTTTTTCTTTCCTTTCATAAAAACCGGTTTGCAAAAATCTTTAGCTCCTAAAGAAAGTGAACATTCTGGCCCACTATACTAAGTCAGTATAGGAGGCTTTGCCATCAGAAACAGAACAGAAAACAGAACATAAAGATTCAAAGATGATGAATTGTGTGGCCTAGAGCATGCCAATTATAACAACCTTTTGTTTTGTTTTGTTTGCATATGGAAGAATAGTTTCAAGAATTGCTAAGATTTTCCCCAATGGAATTCATAATAGTCACAGATACTAATGAAGAGTTGGGCTGGGAGCAGACAATTTAAATACTAGTTCCTGCAAAATTTGGTATAGTGGCAATAGATTGCAACATAATCACATCTATTTTTCATGTCTG
>CM034706.1:227462171-227477876 GCA_020142125.1 Phrynosoma platyrhinos
TAGGCTTTCTGATCACGGCTAAGGTGTTCCTAATAAAACTATGATGGCCGCTTCTTGTAAGGAAAAGCACCTTCACATGAGGGCAGTCTAAAGTCAAGAAGCCCTCTCCACAATTCAATTGAAAGCTGTTTCTGAGTTGCTTTATTTCATGGGGTTCCAGATGAGTGCTTACCTGCAGAAATCCAAGCTTTACCTGCAGAAATCCAAGGGAGAATGAGAGGGATAAGTACATGGGAGGAATGATATGAAAAGGCAGTGGGTAGAAGGAGAGTAAAAGATTTATTTATGTAAAATACATATTGCCCTTCTTCATACTAGATTTCAGGGTTATGTTGAGTAAAACACTAAGGAGTTTATCACACTGCCCTTTCCCGTCTTTTCCTCCTGAGTGGAATGAAAACTTTTAAACATGGATGTTATTGCACGCATCTGTGGCCAGGCAGGAGGCATCTTGTACCCCAGGGGTAGGCAACCTTTCCCCTTTAAGGGCTGAGGGACTTCAGCTCCCAGAAACCTCAGCCATGTTGGCCAATAGTCCCATGTTGACCAATAGCTCCTGGGATTGTGGGAGCTGAAGTCCCTTGGCCCTTAAAGGGGAAAGGTTGCCTACCCCTGCTGTACCCTATCTGGACTTCTCCTGCACCTTGCAAAGAATGAGAAAATCCTGTTCTTTCAAAAAGTGCTGGAGAAGTCCAGATTGGGTATGGGATGCCTCTTGCCTGGGCATGGAGGCACTCGAAAACATCCGTGATAAACTCCAAAGAGAAAAGCAAAAGGTAAAACATCAAAACATAAAAAAAACCCCTTGCGTTAAGATGAAATTTTTATTTGATGATGTATGGAGAGGAGGTCTTGCCCTACCTAATTTCAAGATATATTACAAAGCATGCTGCTTTGATGGATTAAACTAGAGAAGGATAGTTTGCTACAATTAGAGGGAGTTGATAACAGATATGGCTGCCACGCCTACCTGTTTTATGATAAGCTCAAGTTGAACAAAGACTTTGGAGACCATTTTATAAGAAAGGCTCTGATAAAGAGTATGGTTGAAATATAAATTGACTATATGTAAAAGCTTGACCCAAAGAAGCTTTTTATGAAAGGGAAAAATGTTTAACATATCGAGAATTGACAAAAATAGATAGTAAAACAAATAAATTGAGAATTAAATCTCAAGAAGAATTAGAAGAAGGATACCAACGTGGGTGGTTTCTCCATAGACAACTAAGGGAGAGATTTATCCAAGACATAATGATCTTTGGTACTGGTGAGGCTGAACAAGAATTTGAAAAGATCCTGATCTCAGAGAATACACATAAAATATTGCAATTCTATGCTCTTTTTTTGAAATGGGACCTAGAACATGAGGTTATCAAAGAATCAATGGTGAAATGGACCCAGGACTTAAAACACAATATCCAGCTTGAACAATGGGAGAGAACATAGAATAAGAGGGTTAAGTACACTTTAGGTTATGATCTAAGAGAAAATTTCTACAAGATGCAAAACAGGTGATACTTAATTAAATTAACCAAAATAATAAAGGATGGGAGTGTTTGGTGGAGGTGGGCTCGTTTCACCATTTGTGGTGGAGCTGCAAAAATATGAAAAAATATTGGAAAGAAATACAGTGAGTCCTTGTTATCTGCTGGGGTTTGGTTCCAGGACCACCCCCCCCCGGGATAACACAATCCATGGATGCTCAAATCCCACTTTTTTGGAATATTTTCAAGCCGTGGATGCTTGAATCTGTGGACAAAAACATCCCAGGATAAGGAGAGCCGACTGTACACAATTTGGTTCTAAGAATACTTAATTGTAAAGGGTATTTGGACTCATAATTTTATTTGCTAAGTATGATCACAAATGAAACATTGGAAAATAAATATGGGAATCTCCTGTTCTATATGACAATGGTGGCTCGTATCGTATATGGTAGTTAGTGGAAAAAGAAGGAAACCCTGATGGTAAAGAATGGTTGTATTAATTATTGGATTATGTTGAGATTGATAAGATTACCTGTTTGTTGCAGGGGAAATCATGGGAGGAACATAGAAGGGGTTGGGAACCGTTGATAAGTTTTTTACAAAAAGAATGAGGGGGAGGGATAACATATGAGTTGTTATAGGATTGGTGAATTTTATAAAATATGTTAATGAAAAATGATACAAAGAAATTGATATAGAAGAAAGTAAATGTGGCGAGGATAGTATTGGCTGTAAGGTAAATAGACAGGTGAACAAGGGGAATGAAATATAAAGTCATGATGGACTTTAGGAAGTTATTTTGTGATGTGATGTGGAGATATATGTTATATGGTATGAATGTAAACTATGTTGCGGAAGATGCATGTTTTTTGTATTTATGTATTTATTTATTTTTAATGGTAATATTCTTGGTTTACTAATGTTAATAAAACCTTAAAAAACACACATAAAACACCTGGGTTTTTGCTTGGCCCCTAAAATATAATAATGTTGGAATCAGGCAAACCTGTTCATGGAGGGTGTTGCATAGCTGGAAAACCATAGCCTAAAATGTAGTGTGCTTCTCCATTACAAAATATTTTATCTCTGTTTTTTTTCCAGAAGAAAACAACTGTTGAGATTTTAAAAAGAAGGAAGGTGGAGAAAAAAAAAAGAATGTTGCAGCACCTATAAGATTGTTTTTTTTTTATTTTAGCATGAATGTTGTGGATATAATAAATTCCTTCACATGCAGTACAGGGTGATGTTAAAGCCTCGGGTATAAAACATATTTATATAATTATACTCGAGGCTTTAATATTACTCTGTACTGCATCTGAAGATGTGGGTTTACATCCATGAAAGATCATGATAAAATAAAAACTAGTTAATCTTAAAGGTGCATTCCTTTTTTTCTTCCCCCTTTCCACCTTCTTTTTATGCTGCTATTTCTTTGAAAACTTGGTTGTTTTGTATGTTTACTGATTCTCTTCTCAGCCACAGGATGAACAAAATTATGGCATTGGCCCTCCAAATAAGAACTTTGACCTGCACAGTTTTATTTTTTCTTTATTTTCCAAGGTCCATAAGAGACTGCAGAAAAAAATCCAGTTTGAGACTACTTTAACTGCCCTGGCTCAGTGCTAGGGAATCCTGGGAATTGTAGTTTGCTGTGGCACCAGACCTTTCTGACAGAGAAGGCTAAATGTCTTACAAAACTACAATTCCCAGAATCTCTAGCATTGAGCCAGGCCAGTTAAAGTGTCTCAGACTGGATTATTTCTGCAGTCTGTTTTGGACCCAAATCTCTAGCATTGGATAGTGCAACAATGAAAATTATTCACACTTTATATACCTTATAACTCTTATATATGTTCTATTCACCTTCCATTGGTAACTTTTCCTACCCTTTTCTTTGGATGACTGAACTGTATTTTCAAATGCTTAAGTGAAATTTTAGGTTACTGCAATGCTAGAAATTTGGGAACTAAAGGAAAATTTAATTTTTACAATATCATATGAACATAAATTATACAGGGCAAATTGCTGTGTCAGAACTTCACTTTAATGCATGGTTATGAAAAGAGATTACAGTATTTGTAGTTTCTATATACTTGTGCACCCCCCTTTTAAAAAAGCTTATTTCACAAAAGAGCTATGTCAAATTCCAAACTTATGTCCATCACCAAAGGAATTGATGTAATTTCTGTTGCCCATTTATTTCTACATAGGGTTTGAAAGCTTAGCCAATGATGATCAGATAGCCTTGTTGAAAGGCTCCACAATTGAAGCAATGTTTTTACGCTCTGCTCAGATATATAATGAACAAGGAATTGAATGCCAGTCATCATTCAGTGAAAGTAAGTTTTAATACTAGCAGTTATATTAATTTCTTACAAATCACTCTGCTTTATGCATGTGCCAATGATACTGTTTTCTTAGGATAAATAACACCGCTCTCACATCACTTTGTTAAATGAAAGACTTTTACAATATAACAAAATCTATAACTCCATGATAAGATTTTTTTTAAAGAGTTAAGTTATGGACTTTCATTTCCCTTACTCTAGGTCATGTAAAATTTTCTGACCATACTATATGTGGTCAAGATAAAAGTACTTACTCCATAGAAATGTCTCGTACTGAAGAAAGTCCATCATCTACCAGTACAACAGGTAAATGGGACTTCCAGAGTATATGTATCTCTATTTAGTCAATCGTTAAATCATTAAATAAAATAGTTTTGGAAAATTTAAAAGTCTACTAAAAATGCTTAGATATCTGTCTCTTTGGTATTGGTGATTTTCAACCAGATCACTACTTGGATTAAGCATTTCTATGTATTACATGTGTGTGTTTTCCTTGAATTGTCTAAATTCATTTGTCATCCCTCTTTCTTGCTTTTGCCTCCCTCTTTATCTTTTATCTGCCCTTAACTTAGGGAACTTCCATCTTCTTAACTTGTCTTACTTATCCAGAAATAATATTCTCTCCTTCCCATAATTTAACAACTGAGGCTGCATCCTCGCTGCAGAAATAAATCCAGGTTGACTCTAGTTTAACTGCCACAGCCCACTTCTGTGGATTTCTGGGAATTGTAGTCTTGTGAGACATTTAAAATAATAATAATAATAATAATAATAATAATAATAATAATAATAATAATAATAATTCTTACCCGCCTCTCCTCACGGCTTGAGGCGAGTTACAGCATAGTTAAAAACACAATCGTTACATAAAATACACATATTAAAAATGCATCTTTACACAATATATATTAAAATACATAAAACAATGATTAAATATAACATGCATGTTTAAAATTTATGATTAAATCTGCCTGGGTAGACCTGTCGGAACAGATAGGTCTTCAAATGTATTTTATGTTCCGACAGCTGGTCTAGCTGTTGGATCTCTTCTGGCTGGTCATTGCACAGTCTTGGGGCAGCTGATGAAAAGATCCTCTGGGTGACAGTTGCCAGTCGAGTTCTTCACTTTCTATGTTAAAGAGCTGTGGTGCCACAACAAGCTACAGTTCCCAGAATTCCATAGCATTGAGCCATGGCAGCTAAAGTGGTGTCATCCTGGATTATTTCTGCAGTGTGGATTCAGCCTTAGACAAATTCTGCAGTCTGCTCTAATGATGTAGCTTTGGATCTTACTTCCTCCTCTTGTACTAACTTTTGGCATTTCCATCTCTTCTCTCAAATTTCTCCATCTTAAATTTATTTTAGAACATATCATCTGTGCTGTTCATCCTGTGACCATGCTAGTTGTTCTTAATGTTTTGTAGGATGGTCCTTCTTTCTTTCCAAATTTTATTTAAACTTCTTCCATGAACTTGTAAGTCTGTCCCCACTACATCTCCCATTTTCTCTACGTCTGTTCACCAAATACATCCTCCATTCTTTGACTCCACTCACTATCACTGGAATTTTTAAGCTCCTGATATTCATACGACTTCTTCCATTGATGTGTTTTCTCTTCACAGTTTAGAACTGATGTTCCCACATATACATCTATCTCTTTTCCTTTGACTGTCAAATGGCAGAAATCAGGGATTTCATCTCACCATCATATGTTTGGTTTGAAAATCAATAAAATCGTCGTCATCATCATCATCATCATCATCAATAATAACAGATTGTCAAACTACCATTTGACATTGTCATTTTCTTTTTTTCTTTGGCAGTTATTACTGAGGAGTTTATTACTGCACTCTTTTACTTCTACAGAAGCATGGGAGAACTTAATGTTACTGAGACAGAGTATGCATTGCTTGTTGCAACTACTGTGTTTTTTTCAGGTATGATAAGCATCTACACACAGACACAGACACATATATACAGTGGTAAAATAATAAATGTGAATATTGTCCAAAAAGGTTGTGTGTATCCATGTAATAATCAAAGTGATAATACAATGGTCCCTTGTTATACGCGGGCATCCTTTCCGTTCTCTCCCCCACGTAAGGCAAAAAACGCGAGACCTCAAGTCTCATTCCTCCCTATGGCCACATGCCATTATGATGCCCGGGGGTTTGCTATCCGCATGCGCTCAAGTCCGAGGATGGCAAGCCTGCATATGGTGCGGACACACTCTAGTTCAAATAACTCACTCTGCTATTGCAGCAGTGGACAAAAAGAAACTAGCATCTTCAGGGGAAGCCCCTTATATACGGTTGCTGGAAGTGGCCAGGGCTTCTGCCAAAATGCTTACATAACATTCTAGAAAGTTCTAAACGGTACTCTGCACAGGTGCAGGATAACTCATCTTTTCTGAAGCACAGAGACCACAAAGAAGAAACTTATTTCAAATGTTGATGGATGAATTAATCAGAATAGTGTAGTTATTAGTAATTAATCTATACCATCACTTGGGATGAAATATCAATTACTGTTGCATTAATATTTACAACTGGTGAATTGGTATATTGGTATATATTTAAATTGGTATCACCATCTTAATTTCAAAGATGGTGTTAAGATGGCAAATTACACGATATAAATGTATGGAATCACATTATAGAGATTGTTGAATAAGAATGAGGACCTGGCTTTTACTTTGAGAGCAAGAGAGACAAATATCTTTGTAAGATGTAGAAAGACCTAGAACTATGGATACAAATAATAAGTATTTATTGTCAATGGCAGACTTCTGAGAAACCTATACTTAACAGGGCAAGTATATTTTTCTCTTACTTAGTATGTTTTTAACTTATCTAAGGGCTTTATCACATGAGGCTATAAAAGCAGAATTTTAACAAGATAAAAGCTGTTTTGGCTGTTCCTTATCACACAATGTTGGGTCTATCCTGCTACTCCCTTGCATTCTATTGGCTACTGTACTTCAGCTTTCAGGGACAGGAAAACCCCATCCATAGGCTCTCAGTCTCACTGTTATTCCATTACTCATTACTGTCTTTATGCAATAGGTCCCTTCCGCTGCAGTTCCACTTCTCAGAAAATCATGTAATGTGAGTGGGTCTGTTCCTCTCCTCCCTCCCAGCCAATACCTTCCTAAAGCTTTGGGAGGTGGTTGCCAACTGTGATCGCTTCTCCCCCCCACCCCCAAAGCATAGGGCTACTGTGTGAATGTACACACAGTAGCCCTGCACTTCAAAATGCGGAAGGAGAAGCAACTGTGGCTTGTAACAGCTTCCTGAAGCTGGCTGCCGTGTGAATGTGCACAGCAGCCGCCATCGAAATCTAGTGTCATCTGCAAGCTCTCAGTCCCACTGTTTCTCAAAGAAGGCCATGTTTGGCAGTGTGGAAAACAGAGGATATGACCATGGATTGCCAAAGCACTATTATGAGGGAAAGTGTGATAGAAAATGATGCCAAAGATATATGTTTCCAGCCTTAAACTAGCATGATTGTGGTGGGACAGCAGGCTAGTGTGATGAAGATGCAAAAATGCAGGGCTTGGTATGAGGTTAGGAGATGCTTGGTGGAGTGGTTAGGAGCTGTCTTTTGCTACCAGAGAGGAAGGGCTATGTTGCTGTGGAGGTCTTTTTTCTATTGTCTGAGAGCTCTACATGCAGAAAGTTATTGTTTGTAGTGGTTCTGCCAGGAGTAACTGAAATAAGCCCCCAAAATGAGGTGGGTGGGTAGCTGATTTTGAGGAGGTATAAGTAAATCCCAGAGGGATTTAAGATACCATATGATCTGCCAGGGTAAAACCCCTGGTGAATTCCCTCCTTCCATCCTTGCCAGCATAATCTAGCAAAGATTGGCTTGGAGTGAGATATCACTACTCTGTGCCTCCTTAGTTCTCCTTAGGATTGCTCTTTGACTGGATGCAATGCTGTGGATGCATACTATATAGAGGAAGACCACATAATATGTAAGTTTTACAAGTTAACATGGATAGGTATGTATTACTAGAAATACCCTTTTAAAAAGTTTTTTTAAAAAAAGTAACAATAACAAATGATAGAAATTCCTTATATTACTTTCATAATTTACTATAAAATGTATTATAAAATATGAAGTGGTTTTATTAAGGAATAATAATGTCTTTTTAAAAATTCTGATCATTTGTAGTGCCAGAAATGAATGTTTATATATTTAACATACATGAAATATTTATTTATTTATGAAACACTAGATTTATTTATTTAATGTCTTCACAATACTCCCCCCCAAGATAAATTTATTATTTTATAGATTTAATATACCACCCTTTGGGATGCCTGTCATCAGAGTCTGGTTTACAATAATAAATCAAACAGCAATACAATCAAATAGAGAACATGTAACTACATAAAATGTAAAATAACACCAGGAACTAAAATCATTGTGAAGCAACCTGCAAATCATCTAAAAACAGACTGGCCTTCCCCCCACCCTTTTTAATGTTTGTGTGTGTGTGTGTATACACACAAACACACACACACATACTATGTGATATAACTCTCTCCTGAATTATGTATGTGTGTGTGTATCTATATCTATATATCTATATCTATATCTATCTATCTATTTAGATACATAGATCTATCTATCATTCAGGAGAGAGTTATATAGTGCCTCCACTGAAAAGGATCTGCCCATCTAATCACTCACTAGTTTAATAGCTCCTGGTGGAGATTCAAAAAGGAGCACTTCAGAAATCAGTGACAAGGCTCAGTTGTGCACAAACTTATAAAATTTTATTTTTCATGTTTTTCAGATCGTCCACTCCTAAAAAACAAACAACATGTGGAGAAACTCCAGGAACCTTTCTTAGGAATTCTGTACAAGTATTCAAAAATCTATCACCCTGATGAACCACAACACTTTGCCCGTCTCATAGGGCGTCTCACTGAACTCAGAACCCTCAATCACAACCACTCAGAAGTGCTAGTAAACTGGAGAACGAGGGATCCTAAGCTGACTTCTTTACTTTGTGAAATCTGGGACTTGCACTAAACAGATGACTAATTACTTAAAATGTTCTACAGCTTTGTTTTTCTAAAACATGCTATTTCCCCATTCTTTTGCTCTTATTAAAAAAAAAACCCTCACTTATGTTAAATGACTACGGACTCCTTTAAAAATGCTGTGCTGTGATTAATGCAAATATTCTGTTCTATTCTAAAAAAATATAACACAGTCCAGGTTTTCTGCAGTTAAAAAGGTAACACTGTATACAATTGATTTTTATCACATCATCATCATAACTGAAAAGGTAAGCGGAAGACAGCTTGAAAATAACATGGGCCTAGAACCATTCAATTCTTTACATATGCTTTCAGATATTTTCAAAGCTCTAGTGAGCAGTTTTATTTTACTAGGAGCCTTATTGCATGACAAAAGAAAGTCGGCTTTCTCCTCGCCTCTTGGCATGCTTTTGTAGCACTTCTGTTCTTCTTCCTGAGGGAGATGGTTGTAAAAGTGTGTCTTTTCCCAAACTGATTTTGCAGTGTGACAAAAGACATGCTTTTACGACTGTCTCCCTCAGGAAGAGAATGAAAGTGCTTTGACAGCATGCAGAGAGGCAGTGAGAAAGCCACTTCTCTTGGCTTTCTTTTGTCATGTGAGAATGCTCTAGGTCTAGGAGAATTACCAGTGAATAGCAGAAAGTTTAGCAGCTGAAAATGCATGTATGCACAGTAGCTCACAGGAGATGCCAGAGACTTGATAGGCCACTAATTCCCTACTTTACTATGTTTAATTCTGTGCTTTACAGTTCTCTATTTTCTCATTTGAAATCATTAAAGAACCCAAGACTAATGCAGTCATGTAATGATTATCCAAAAGAAAAATGTACAAACTTAGATAGGGACCAAAAGCACTGAATTCATAGCCTATCTTAATATTCTGAAGTGGATCTGGTCTGATTAGTTTTCTGTTTTACACACACTGTACACATATCTCCAGATAACACCATTACATGATACGACACCTCTCCTTATTTGCCAAAGTTGTGTATTCATAAGAAATTAAATACTAAAATGTATTAGCATCAGTTAATTTCCATGTCATTGCAATTAAAGAACAATTGAGTGTAATTATGTATCAGATAATATAATTCCTGTATCACAAAAGACATTATAAAACTAAATAGTAGATAACATTGTAACAATGGTTAAGATTATGGTGAGCTAACAGAATGTCTTAATTTCCTGTTAATGACTTTTTTTTTCTTAGAACAGTTGTTCAAAATAAGTAAATCTTAATTTCAGCTATAAGCCAAATTTTAATAATTTAGTAGTGAGTGGTATTTGCCACTTCTGACTGGGCAGGAGTAAAATATCACAACCACATGAAGGCATACAGCAACAACAACAATTTCCATATTTCTTGACTTAAATATTTGAAGTAAGACACAGGATTCACTGGAGATGCATAACACATTGAACTTATGACAATGCAAACTCCCTCCATCCCCAGTAAGCAACTGTAATTTACTGAATATCCAGTAGTATTCAAGGAAAGGACGCACAAAGGTTATTGTTAACTGCCATCAAGTTGACTTTGACTCATGGTGATTCCACGAATGGGACACTTCCAAGTCATCCTATCATCAATATCCTTGGCTCAGGTCTTGCAAACTCAGAGCTGTGTCTTGATTGACTCTATCCAGTGGTTTTCCTTTTTCCCCTACTGCCTTCTGCCTTACCATGCTTTATTGTATTTTCTAGTGAGTCATGTCTTTTCATGATATGGCCAAAGTATGAGAGTCTCAGTCATTTTGGTTTCTAGGGAGAGTTCAGGCTTGATTTGCTCTAGGATCTGTTTGTTTTTCTTTTTAGCAGTCCACAGTATTCATAGAACATATTATTTATAATTTGTCACAATATAATACAATTCAAAATCACCATGTTTTTGTAGATACTTTTACACAACTATAGCGTTGGACTCCACTAAATAATGACTGATGTTGCTTCATGAATCAGCTTTTCTGTAGTTCTGTTGAAATCTAAATCAATGGACCTTCAGTTGCAATTGCATCATTTCCGAGGGATTTCAAAAAGACATCTGGTCAACAACCTTTATTAGTTTATAAGACTCAAAGGTACTACAAGATCTCTCTACATACTGATTCTACAGACTAACACAGCTATATTTTTATTAGTTTAGTTCAAGTTGCTTATTCAGTCTTGTATTAATGATTCATAGTAACATTTTGTGATAAATTAACAGCCAATGTATATTTTCCTATTTTCTGGGTGAAAATAAAGACCTGCTATTATGATAGTGTCTCTAGTTCAAGCACATTGTAAAAAACAACATATGCCTTAAAATGGTCTTTTTATATTGATATTGGTATCTGTATTTAATTCCTCCACATCTGGACTATGTTATAGTGTACATGGCTTATATGAATATACAGCTAGTATTTTTAATACATGAAACATATTTTGTATAGTACTACATTTTCAGATTATATATATTTAATAAATAGACTATCAGTTTTGTCTTCTGTGGCGAGAAAGTTGATTTTGTTTCTATAATGACATCAGAGATCTTTATTCCAGATTGATAACTGAACACTTCCAATATGATAATCCTTTGCTTATATATCACATTGTCTGGAACATGCTTTGGTGTGTCCCAATATTATGGTCAAACTAAACGTGGAAAAAGGAGAGGCAACATTGCCTAGCATACTCATGCCTCACTAAAATTTGAAAGGCCTGTTTGCATTCTGCTGTCCCAGATGCAGCTGATGCAGGAAGTCTATGCTGAATTGTTGTATTTCTTTGTATATTAAAACTACTGAAAATGCTGTGAATTTGGTCCCCTTGTTCAATCAAGTTCCAATTTCCTGTACATTTTTTTAAAAAGGAAACATTAGGTTGCCAGTCAGTTCATGAATCTTTGAGATCATGCATAGTTTTACTCCAATGGGCAGAGGGTTATGACGACTCTGACCTATACATTTTAACAATCCAATTTTATTTTTATTTTTAAAAATATATTTTTACTATTTTTAAAAGATAATAACAAGGCAAGAAATACAACGCATAATACATCATACAACAAATTACCAACAAAATTATACTTCCTTCCTTTGATGAATTGGAGTTAATTAAATCCATCCTAAATTCACTTCCTTTAATTTGATTCCAGCTATACGAACTATTCCCCCCCACCCCTTTTAACTTATCTCTTTCCTATAATATTATAAGTCCTTTTCCCTTAATTTATACTTTAGTCATGGTGCCATGGTGGTGTCCTGGTTAAATGCCTGTACTGCAGCCACTTACTCATAAACCACCAGGTTGCGAGTTCAATACCAGCCAGGGGCTCAGGTTCCACTTAGGTTTGCATCCTTCTGAGGTCATTAAAATGAGTACCCAGCTTGTTGGGGGCAATTAACAGTTGTAAACCACTTAGAGACTGCTTAGGCAATATATAAATGAAGCCGCTATTGCTATTGCTATTCCTGTTTAGAAACCTGACCTTAACAATTATCCTTATTTTAATGAACAGTCCATTCTTATAATACATACAGCACATAATTCATTATACATTTTAACAATCCAAATTTGTTAAAATGTTTTTGTAAAATGTACATTTTGTTAAAACGTACATTTTAACAATCCATATTTAGACCATTGTTCCATCTAATTCAATAGGTATACACAAGATCTCAAAGTTGGGTCTTTCCCAGCATTAGGAGTCCATTTTCTTTAGATGGCTGTCAATGTGGTTCTTAAGAGAAGGCAATTCTTGCTTAGGACAGTGGTCTCAAACTTTGTTCCTCCAGATTTTTGGACTTCAACTCCCAGAACCCTGACCATAGTTTTGACTATGGCAGGGTGACCAGTCGTCCTCATTTTCCAGGATGTGTCCTCCATTTCAGCCTTCTCTCCAGGAGGGATTCCAAAATGTCTTCCATTTTGAGCATCATCGAGAAGCATGCATTTATATTACGGTTCCTAGCTTTTATGGTGCACTGCCCTACATTTCCCTGGAATGTCCTGCATTTTGCAGTGCCTTGCCCTCTTTTGCAGTTATGACATCTGGTCAACCTTTGTTAGAGTTCAAAACAACTACAGGACCAAAGGGTGAGAAAACAGGTCTCTGGTATTTTTGTGGCATCTTGGCCACATCCACACTGCAGAAATAATCCAGTTCAATACCGCTTTAACTGCCATGGCTCAATGCTATGGAATTCTGGGAACTGTACTTTGTTGTGCCACCAGAGGCTAAATGTCTCACAGAACTACAATTCCCAGAATTCCATAGCAGTGAGCCATGGTGTGGTGTCAAACTGGATTATTTTCTGCAGTGTGGATGCAAGTTTTGTGTGCTTATGGGAAGCTGGAACCAATAGAAATGATTATCATTCGACCATGAAACGGGAAGGGACTAATTTAGGCCCTGAACAGACTGCCAGAAATTATCCCTCTTGAGACCACTTTAACTGTCCTGACTCAATGCTAGGCAATCATGGGAATTGTAGTTTTTTCTGAGGCATTGAGCCTTCTCTGTCAGCGAGCTCTGGTGCCACAATTAACTACACTTCCCATATTTCCCTAGCCAAGGCAGTTAAAGTGGTCTCAAACTGGATAATTTCTGGCAGTCTATTCAGGCCCTTATTCGGTGTAAGGAATGCGCAGGCTAAGGAGAATATCTCTCGCGAGGGGAGGGGAGTCCCTCACTCTCGCGCGCGCATGCGCTGACAAAAGGACAGGCCACGGTTGAATTCGGTTGGGAGCCTGAAAGGAAAAGACGTTAAACGGTCGCACCGCCAGCTCGCGCCCTTTTGCGCACGGCTCGCAACCGGCCTCTTTTCGCGCCCTTTTTTCTTTTCCTTTTGAGGCTGTCGCGCGCCTAGTCAAATAATAAGCGCTCGTGGACAGGTCTCTTTCCCTACTTTCTCGGTATATCTCAGTTGGATATACTCTTTGGAGCTCGCCCTTGAGTCGATTAGTTCCCCATTCGCATTAGTTGCTGCGTCTGAAGGGTGACGAGGGATAACCGTTTCCCTGGTCTCTTAAGGAAAGTGGCGCTGACTTTACAGCTCGTTCAGTAAAACACGAAGTGCGCCGTCTAGCCGTTAAAGGCTCATTGTTTCTGACACTCAACAAAACACGAACTAGGCAGTCTGGTTTATTACTGTTATGATTTAAACATGACTGGAGAACAGGGTTCGAATCTCTACTCAGCTGTGACCTTGGCTGAGTCACACTCTCTCAGCCTCAGAGGAGGGCAATGGTAAAAACTCTGAAGAAACTTGCCAAGAAAACCCCGTGCTAGGGTCTCCTTAGGGTCGCCCTTGGTCGGACACGACTTGAAGGCACACAACTGTCCAATCCACATATCATAAATAATCCAGTTTGAGACCGTTTTAACTGCCCTGACTCAATGCTAAGGAATTTGGGGAACTGTAGTTCTGTGAGACACTGAGCTTTCTCTGTCAGGGAGCTCTGGTGCCCCCCAACAAACTACAATTCCCAGAATTCCCTAGCACTGAACCAAGGCAGTTAAAGTGGTGTCAAACTGAATTATTTCTGCAGTGTAGATTGGACCAGCAACAACAATAACAATGCTAAAGACTCATTGAGAGCACTCTTTGGCTGTTTCTGTGTATGTGTGAACAGTGTCGTGTGGTAAGAATAGAGCAGTTGTTAACTGAAACGTGTCAGCTAGCTGCTGAAGTTTTATTATTGTGCACCTTCACTTATGGTGACCCCAAGGTGTTCACCTATCATGGGTTTTTCTTGGCAAGTTTCTTCAGAGAGGATTTGCCATGGCCATCCTCTGAGGCTGAGACAGTGTGACTTGCCCAAGGTCACCCAGTAGGTTTCATGGCTCAGCTGGGATTTGAACCTTGGTCTCCCAGAGTCCTAGTCCAACATTTAAACTACTAGGCCACCCTGGCTCTCTTGCTGAGGTTTAGACAAGCGAATTAATAATAGTGAATGCAAGGCAGTGTCACCTGTGGAAAAATAGACCATACCTTCATATTTAAACATTGGGATTGGGATGTAAAAAGTACATTTTACAAGTTGGTTCTTGCCTTCATCAGTAATGTTCACACATTGTTTTAGATGAAAAGACCTTAAGAGGGTTTCCAGACAGAGGGGCTTCTCAAGGTAGAAATAAGAAGGAACAGTGCAATTCCATTTAAAACAATCTCAATGGCTTTTGCACAATAAGGAAAAAAAGATTAAAAAAATTAGTGAGAAAACAAGGGAATGTTGTGAACCGAGGACGTTATCGGAAACCAGTTTTAAAATTCAGTGAATGAATTAGGGCAATTAGGGTGATAAAATTTCCCTGTGAAACCAGTTGTATAGTGAAAACAACTGATTTTTATGGTTTATTTATATCCTTCATGCCCTGTTTGTACGTGGTGACTTAGGGTCCCTGACCTGTGAGTCTTAACACTCTAGATAACAATATAAGGAAGAAAACACCGTGGAGACTAGGGTGATCGCAAGAGAACATACAGTTCTTTCATTTACACCTGCTTTATATGTACCCAGAAATACAGTAAATCTTGTTGGATTGCAGATTCGATCACAACAAATGGATTGCTGCAGTCAATAGGCTGTCAGTCTCAGCACTATTGCCTTACTACAGCCTTTGTGTAATAGGTCCTTTCCACTGCATGTAGGCAGTCTTGTGATGTGAATGGTCGTGGTTCTTCTCCCCTTTACAGAAATTGCAGTTGCCAACACCTTCCCAAAGCCATTTGAACATTCACACAGCAGCTGGCTTTATGAGGCGGCCATCAGCTCCCTGCCATGTAGGAAGACACAATTAAAGCACTTCTATACAGATGGCCATCCAGCCTC